>CAJNDT010000446.1:1467487-1774987 GCA_905221615.1 Symbiodinium sp. CCMP2592
CCAAATTTTAGACTAGACCTGAACCTTGCGCGAACGCATCCCTAAACTATCAACCCTAAACCCTCAAGTGCGAAACGTCCAAAATCGAAAGCCGTGTTTCCCTCAGGACTACACACTGTTACACGCCGGAGTATTATTTGCAAATTCCTGAGGCCTACCTCCTACACCCCTAGCTAGAAACCACATTCTAAACACGGAATCCTACACGATCCTACATGGGATCATAGGCACCCTTGGGGGGTAAGGGGAGGCGGGTAGGGGGCCTTGATACCTATAAGAAGGACTTAATAAGGCCTATGAGTATAGTCCCCTACCCAACCCCCCTAAAAGTCCCTATGATACATGGCCTGACGCCCTGATACCCCCGAAGTTCGGGCATCCCGGCCCGCTTGCTCGCGTTGCTAAGTCCGTGCGTCTGAAGTAGGATCGACTCCTGTCTCACATGCCCTATACTTTGGGTACTGCCCCCATACAGTAACAGTCTATGATAAGGCTATATTACGTAAGGTCCTCATATATGTATATATTTATGAATATTATCCACTGTTACTGAGTGGGGGCAGTACCCAACCTATACTGGGATTTTAAGTAACCAGAGGGATTAAAAAAGTACAAGTTTTGAATTGACATAATGGTTCCTTTATGAAAAAAGTACTAAAGTATGGTACTCCAAAGCCCAGTATATGGGTTTAAATGCAGTCTAGGATTTGTTTTGGGGGGTAGGATATAGGGGGTGTTGGAGACTTGTTCTCTGGCCTTACACGGGTTGCGTAAGCCGTTGTAAGGGGCTCTTTAAGTTAACGCACCGTTGTATGACCTGCTTTTATCTCGTGTCGCTGAAGTATCAGGGCCTGTATTGAACATGTTCGTGGGTTTTGTCCTTGTGAAGCGGCCGGGAGTTTTTCCATGGGGCTTGGCGAACTAGGGTATCGTGTCTTGGCTGCACCTACTACACAGTATACAAGCTCTAATGCATTACCTACCATGTTGTAAGGTTTGGAGCTACTGGCAGGATGTAGACTGCATGATGCTTCTTCTGAAACAAGTCTTACACAGGCATCCCACCATGACCCTACGGCTTCGGGTATCGCCACCGCTACCTTTGGTCCAGTTTGCTGGCTTTTATTTCGGCTTCGGACTTACCTGTAGTCTCCGTTGTAGTTCCCTTTTTTGGGGTTACCTCATAGGATCCTACATATGAAATTTGTTAAACCCCTGAAAAAATGGAAACTATAGGTTGAGTGGGGGGGGGCTTCGAGTTTGCGTTAAACTACTTCTTGGCAGTGCTCTCGGCATAAAAACGAATTACAAGCCCCAAAACGAGTCACAGCCTGACCCCGTCCAGTTGCCTGGACACGCTCCACTCGTGCAAAGGCTCGGGTCTTAAAATCCCAAGGGCCCAAGGAGAAAACCCTAAACCCTAAACCCTAAACAGTGCTGTGTTTCAGAGAGCCAGATCCCAAGAGCGAACAGCATGACGCCTAGAGAATACGATGAAAAGGCTTAATCGACACTATCGAACCTCTCGATAAAAGCAACTAGACAAGAACTTCCAAACG
Organism: Symbiodinium sp. CCMP2592; assembly: GCA_905221615.1. Classification (NCBI taxonomy): domain Eukaryota; class Dinophyceae; order Suessiales; family Symbiodiniaceae; genus Symbiodinium; species Symbiodinium sp. CCMP2592. The sequence goes on from CAJNDT010000446.1 coordinate 1,469,047, forward strand.
AACCCTATAAATCAGTTCTGGACCACCGAATTCCCAGATCCCACTGCGCATGTCCTCGCAGTGTCCAGAGCTGCACTTCTGAGGGCCAGCCGTGGCTCCTGGTTCAGACAACAGTTCCTTGAGTAGCTCCTGTAAGGATTTCTGTAGGGTTCCTGTCAGTTGTAAGGGTCCTTCGAAGCTGCTTTCTGCAGGGCTCTGCGGATGTTCTGCTCTTTCATGCTGTCGCGAGTTTCAGGGTTGGGGTATGAGGATCAAGCTTCGAGGTGTTGGGGGTGGGGATGTCAGGTTGAGGGTTTAGGGAACGTCAGGCGCGTTTTAAGACGTACGCGCCTTTGAAAGGTACTGTCGGGGATTCTGGGGTGCATATACATATGTATGTATATGTATACGTATATGCATATATGTATATGTTGTCCTTACACTGCTCGAAGGACTGAAGGCCTGCGGTTTAAGGGTTCATTACAGTTCCTTCAAAATTTGCTTTCAGGGAACGATGGGGTTTAGATGTTGTTTGTGTGCGTGTGTGGGGGGAGGGTGAGGGCTGGGCCCCAAGAGCATACTATGTAAGGCTGTGGGAGATGCTGAGCATCAAAGCTACATGCCGACTTTTCTGTTCCGATTGCAACGTGACCATTTCTGTTGGTACTCTGACTTTTGCAGTGTTGTTATAATGTCGGGTCTTCGAACCTGTGTGGAGGGCTGGCAGGTGTTGGCCCTTTAGCTCGTCAGGGTTAGGGTCCATCCATCTTCGACACTTGTAAGCCCGGGAAACGAGAAGCCAAGACTTCCGCGTCTAAACCGAAGTCCAAAGGGACAAGAACAGCGAAGTCACAAAGGACACAAGGGGAGTCGGTTTATGGCCTTGCAGGCCATGTGCCAACTTCCGTTAAGGGTGTCCTACTTGAAGCATGCAGGCTCCATTGTCAGTACTTCTTGCAGTCCTTGTTCCTACCACTGTACTTCTCCAGTCATGTTGACTCTTACTCAAGCCTTATTCTTAAATGCTTTGTGGTGAAACCAAGCCCATCCCCCAACAACCTGTCACATGGCTTTTAGTTATACTAGTTGATACCAGTAGCCTAACATAGAAATCCCGATAGCTAGCACTACCCAAGTCAGAACCGACCTACAATCAAACCACTCGCAACCAATCCCACATAACTGCGTGACTCCCGCAAGACCCATCATGTCCGAGAATGCCTCAGTAGCTCTAACTATATAAAAAGGAACTCTATAATTGTATCCGCAATTATCTAGCCCCCGTTTAGCCTCTTCTTCTTTGCATGCACTTGCTTCGGCTCGCTCCTCACGTTAGAAGGAGGTCAGCATATCTGGAGATCTCTTTAGTATCCGATATCTCATTGATAACAAGAACAAGAACCGTAGCTTCGCTCAGCCTTGTGCATCGCGCGATTACTGGTTTTAGAATTGCGATGCACGAGTCAAACAAGCCGACATCTGCCTCGTGCCAAACAACCCTGAGAACTTCCAAGTTGACGAAATGGGGCAGTGTCTCAGCCAGAACTTGCAGCTCCTGTAGAGGCAAATCATAGGCCTCAAGCTTCTTCCGCCGCTGGGAGTGCTTCAAAAACACTGCCTCTTGAAGTCGTACCACGTTGTGTAAATCATCACGATGCGTGAACTTCAATGTCAGCCCATCTTGTCTGCCCTCAAGCCCACGCTTCACCCGCTCTTGGAACATGGCCGGAGTCAGAGGTGCATACCCAAATATGCTGTCCTTGGTGCTCATCCACTGAACCTCCGCGATGCACCAGCCTCTTTGAGAATAGGGGACACGGTTCAGCGCCAACTCGGCGAAGGGACGTAGCTCCACTTTGCTGGTGCTCTCACAATAGATTTCAATGAACTTCGGCATCGGGAAATGCGGAGAGGGTGCAATGTCTTCCAAGCGGATTACGTGATAGATTGCTGCATGTGCGTAGAGCACGTGCATCGCCTTCATGGCACGGCTGAAACTGACTTGTTCGTCCTCTGTCCTTTGGTACTGTGGCAAGCAAATGTAGTCTATGAACAACCACGTTGAGTCAGGATGCATGAAACCTATACGTTCAATGCTTGCCCCATCCGACGCGAACCACCCAACGAGCTTGCTGCACTGAAAACCAAACGGGTCCGGATGTTGCTGTGCCTCCCAGCAATGGGAGATCGCGTAGATCCGCACTGGATTTTGGCCCGAATTCGAGCGATTAAAGGCTCCACCGCGACGAGAACCAACCAAATCTCCCCTGAGAGGGGCGGGGCTCGGGCAGAATGTTGCCTGCTTCAGGTTCTCGATCTCGTCCATCGAAACTAATTCCTGTTCCGCTTCCTGTCGACGCCGCCAAAGACGTCCAGCTGCATGCAAGTCCATGAGATATCTCAGGCTTACCAAGCGTATGTTGGCATCAATGAGGAACTGGACGAGATCGTGAGGCTTTAGCAAGTCATACTCCGGATCATCAGTGTGTGTGACCGCTGTCATCTTGTGTGATGGCTCATATGACACGGTGACTTCTTCAGAGGGTGTTGTGCTGGGATCGTTGGATTCGGCCTCTGAGGAACCACGGTCGCGGTCGGTCTGTCTGACGCCGCATCCGAAGCAGTCAAACATCGCAGCCCGGACAGGCTGCAGGCGAGAATCCAGGCCCTGATATTATTTAATAATAATAATAATAAGAGTATAATAATAATAGTAATAATAATAGTAATAAGAATAGTCATAATAATAGTAATAATAATGAAGTGACTAACACAACTTAAATGACCTGTCTCGCACTGGGTCTTGACTCACACAGATCGCAAACAAGCATAGTCGATGCAACCAACAACCGCTAAGCTCCATCATGTGAAAATTAGCTGAACTTTCAGTCAGAAACGAACCTCCAGATCTCCTACAAACTCTATAAACCCCTTACTCTAAGGCTCCATGTACCCATATAGTATATACTTAGGCCTTAAAGTACCTATATAGGGACTACTTTGGGGCTTATGTATCTACTATAACGGTACATGGAGCCTTTGGGTTACTCTCCACCCTGTACCCTGGACCGTGAACCCAGACCACAAGAACAGTTTTGATGCGCTCGCTTCTGCGGCTTTCAGGCTGCAGAAGTCGCTTCTGCGTGTCCCCACCCTTGGAGCCAAGATAGCCATACGTCATGCAGTCTAGGGTGCAGGGCTTAGGGTTTAGGGTTCCCTGAACCTGGTATGCAAACCCGAGAGTGCCCATGAACCGGTACCCAAGTATATACAGAAGTACAAGGGCGTGGGATGAAGCCTCCAAACCCCTCCCCATGCCCCCAACTGTAGCTTAAATTGCAAACCTCTGTAAGGATCCCTATTCAAGAATAATGGGTTCGGGGCCATAGGAAATGACTAGTCAAACTCCCGGGAACCTTTAATACATGCAGCATGACCTGTAATCGTGGCTTGGAGTCCAGCACAGGTATATATAGTTTGGATGTCGAGGAGAAAGAAAAGGCGCATAAGCCACAGGACCGAAACCCAAAACACTAAGCACAAACCCTGAGGGTCCAAGTACCCAATTATCATATACTCTCAAAAATAGTAACCTACATAACTACTATCCCAAACCCCATTGCCTTATTATTGGGTCCTTGGGACCCTTAGGGAAGTACATGGCTGGAGAATTTGCAATCAATCTTTGTGTTCGCAGTGAAGCCCTTTGGGCCCAAAGCACTTACCACTCACACTCTCAAGTTTGAGGCAGCAACCTAGGAGCTAAGTTGACCCCAAGTGGGTTTGTAGAACTATAGCAGCACTATGTAGCACCCATACCGCAGTAACCTACTATGCGGGCATCTGGGCTCTTAAGGGTAGTTTGTGTGGGCTAGCATTCGGGCTATAGAAGCCCTTATTGAACCCCAGCAACTTCGTGTGTACTGTGTCTTAATTTCTGAAAGAAAGCTATACAGACCTGATATTATAAAGTCTCCTTCCTATATGCACGCAGACATATACATACATGCATACATATGCACATGCATACATACATATATACATACACACATACACACATGCATACTTTCATACGTACATGTAAATGTATACATGTAGTGTGTGGGCATTTGTGTGTTTACATATATATCTACATTTTGATAAACGTGTATATATATATATATATATATATGCATATACGCATACATACAGACATAATCATACGGAGGTCAGCTTCTATGTCTGAATGCGTCCATGCCTGCAATCATATACGCATATGCATGCAAACATGTATGCATATATGCATGCATGCATGTATCATGGTGTCTCTGTGTGTATGTATGCATGTAGGTATATAGGTAAGTACGTATGTACATACGTATGTACACTGCATGTATGCACGTATGTACGTATGTATGACCTGAGGGCAAACGTGCTTTGGGTCCTTTGGGGCATCCGAGTCGACCACTACGCTATAGAACCCACAGCTCGCGCCTGCAGCAAGTGCCAGCACCGCTGCAATGGTCTTCGCCATCGCAAGAGAAGGCTCAAAGGCTCAGGATCTGTTTCGGTACAGTCAGAGTGTACTTCCAACGGCTGCGGCAGAGGAAGTAAACAGTAAACCATAACCCCCTAAATCCTAAACCCTGAGCCCCTAAAACCCTGCTTCAGGATCGAACGCTTGAAAATTAGTGAACTTTACGTTCAGGGTTGAGGTACGATCCTCGGGGTGCTAAACAGACCCGACAGATCCTTAATCTCTAAATTGAAAAATCCTGAAGCCCCCAACAGCCAGTATGCTCCGAACCAAGCCAGATATGCTAAACTCGAACCTGCTCTCTGCGGTTCGGCCTCTGACTGTGTGTAGCCTACATACATCAGCATCATAAGACAATAAAAGGCCATATGGGAAGGTCTACAAGCTAATCTGAGTAGCGTATAACCGTCTCACAACTCACAGCCCAAACTCGGAGATTACCCTAAACCCTAAACCCTAAACAGCATGTGGAGAGTCGGCGACCTTACTGCAAGCGCCCAGAAACAACGAAACCCTACACGCAAAGCCTGCAGCTTCAGGGTGTTCCTATAGTCTCCATTGTAGTTCCTTTTTTTGGTTTAACCAATTCTATAGTGGGGATCCTAAAAGGTAACCCCAAAAAGGAACTACAATGGAGACTATAGTGACTATAGGTTGCTTCCCGAACTTCAAAGCCTTTACGGAGCCGATGCTCCGATGAAGCTGCGACGAACGGACGGTACGGTCAAGCCCCCAGACTACTAGCAGACCAATCGCAACAGATTTTGCCGACCTGACCCCCCACCCGACTCTAGCCAAACCGTCCCGTGACTCCAAGCCCTCCACTAGACTCAACAAAAACGATCGCACCAAGTCGATTTCCTGCTGATTTTAAGACCTGTCCTATTCAGAGAATCTAGCAGAAGTCCCGGAGATCTCTTCACAGACAGAATGCCCCAGCTCTTCAGGATGAAAACCTCTCCTTCTGCTGAATATCTCAGGGTTTACGGTGCAGTGTTTACCCGGCACAACCTTAAACAAAAACCGTCGAACAGCAGGGATTGAGTTCTGTTGGGCAGCTCTGCAACCTCAAGGCCCCGGCACTGCCGGCGCCGCTGTGCGTCTCGTCCAAGATGGAGGGAAGCGACAAAGCTAAGACGGCAAACCTCGGTTCTAGACCGAGACAGGAGAATTTCCCCAATACCAATAAAAAGGACCAACATTCAAAACGTCGACTCCTTCAAAAAGGCCTGTCTTGACACAGTCCTCTTTGCGGGACTCATCTGTCGAAGCCTTGGGCTTACATGCCTGCAGAGCTTTTGGGGGCAGAAGTCCTGTGGATTTTGGTGCCTTTTGTATCCCTAAGGGTCCATGTACCCCTCTACCAGATACTTTGGCCCTAAAGTATACCTCGATAGGGACTACTTTAAGGCCCATGTATATACCATATAGGTACATGGACCCTTATAGGGTATTCCAGAACCACAGACTAAAGGGCAAAGCTTCCACCGCAGCGCTTGCCCAGAACCCCCGTCCCTAAACCCTGAAGCCCAAACGCCCGATGATGCGCTCAAATCAAAAGTCTATCACCCCTATATCTTACCTTTGGTTAGTAGGGAATGGAAGAATGGTAGGAATAGTGGCTATAATTGTACCCCACTACTCCATTCGCTACTAACCAAAGGTAAGATATGCCGTAGAGCTTACCCTTAATCCCGCTAAACTTTGGAGGCCAAAAACCCTCTGGGCCCTCTACGCACGAAAAAGCACGTACCAAGAGTTTCGGGTTGATTTCCCTAGACCGGCCAGTGCAGTATGCAGCTTTCCTGAATTTCCGACTTGGAGAAGACTAGATAGGGTTAAGTTTAGGGGGAGTCCAGCTAGCTACTGAGGCTCCCAAACACTAGACACGTATAGTAACCCTTGTTGAACTAAAAGGTAGACAAGGACAGGCTCTCTAGGGCCCTTGTAGCGCTTAGGGCTGAAGTTGACTAATCAGTGGTTTTGAGGGTTCCATGGCTCTTTAGCTCCGTATTTAATAGGGATTATCACCATCCCTGGCTCTTTAGCTCCTCCAATATCAATGGTTAGTTGAAATGGTGGGAGCCCAGGATGCTTTGATGAGAGAATAAATCGCAAATCAACGAGAATTAAGGCGATTGCATGAGGATGAAAGTATCCGCCGGGCAGGATATCCACTATGGTATCAGCGTGGCAGGGCTGTGCATCGCACAGTGCGTATATGGGCACTCCCGATGTCCCGAGGGATAGCATAGGCCGCCGATACCAGAGTGCAGAGTGCAGCGCATGGCGGGGCATTGCTGGAGAAATCACAAAAATAAAATAAGTGATCTCGTTGGCGAACGTCGAGCCATTGCTCCTAAAGGCTGAGGGAGCAGCAATGCAAGGAACGGACTTCGTCCGGCATGGAGGCGTTGCATATGCAGTGCAACATGCGCCTGTCCAACAAAACGTCCTCTTCGAGGGCCAGATCTGAGCCGGCTATGCTGGAACAATGCGAGGCCGAAGAGGCCGCGGGCTGTGCGGTGCGTTGTGAAGCCAGCCACGCTGCAGCACGGCGCGATGCAGATGCCTCAGCCTTAGCGCAGGCTGCAGCGACGACGCTGCTGCGCAAGCTGCTGGGAGTGCTGGACCACACGGAGGCAGTGCTGAGCGGACTGTCGTCCGCCCGCCAGACCTGTGGGTGGTTGTCAAAATTAAGGTCCCTTTTTGGCTACCCTAAATAATCGGTGCCGTATCAAAATAGGGACTCAAAAAGGGACCATAATTTCGCAACCACCCATGTGCCTGGAGTTGCCTGTAAACTTCTATGCGGTTTATAAAACCCTACACGGTGAAAGTTGATAAACCGTGGTGACTAAAGGTTAGGATGTCCTTAAGGGGGGGCGGTCCAAGGGGGGTAGGTAACCTAGTAATCCCCATTATTCCCCAATACTCCCTAAGCTTCCCTAAGCTTCCCCAAAGCTCCCTAGTACCCTCCCCCCTTGAACCACCCCCCCTTAAGGATCCTATAAAAACAGCTTGACTAAAGGGGGCCTGCAGCTCTCCGAGGAATTCAGGGCAAGTTGCATCAGGAGCCCGGTGTTGGTCACTGCAGCTGACCTCATGGCACAAGATAATCTGGCCCTGAGCCACTGGGATCTACTTTGCGAGCAGGGGGTTTAGGATTGAGGGTTTTCGGGCTCTTGTTTCGGAGTTTAGTTTAAGTTAACATAGCAAGGAACCATGTTACTCACTATAGGTACCTATCACGGCAACTTAATTTAAGCCCCTTAACAAGTAACAAGAACCCGGGTTATGCCTTGACGTACCTGCCATAACCTACAGGGTTGAAACGGTCCCCTACGGCAAAAGCTTGTAGCTGCAGTGCCTGTAGGATCATTAACTCACCCATTGTTTACGGTATCTACTCTTCTATACAACCATCCTAACCATAGAAAAAGGTACCCTAAATCAACGGTAGAGTATGAGCCTCTAAGCCTCTAAGCAGATAGAGTCATTGGACAAAGAACCCTGTGCAAACCTAATCGGCCCTAGCTAGGATCCGCATTGCGACAACCGCCTACAGTAGAAGCCCAAAAGTTGGAAACCAAATAGCCTCAGTCCTTAAGAGCAATGTATAGGGTATCCCAGCACTATTTGGCCTTAACCCGGTTTCCAAATTTTTGGGGTTTACTATACTAGGATACCCAGTAACCTAAGAATAAAAAGGCCACTCTTTTTGGTATTGGGTAACTTTATAAGGAACCTAGGACTACAAAACGGGAATAAGGGTACTACTGGGCATCCTAGTATAAATCACGTTGAATTTCGGAAACCAAGCACATGGGATCCTGTAAGCACCCTACATCCTGATACCCATATAGGAGTTTCCGAAAATGGGGGGGGGGGTACCTAATTTGGGGGTCCTTATAAGAAGGATCCTACTTTTTAGGGTACTATATTAGGGTCCCCTATTTTCGGAAACTCCCATCTAGAACCGTTGTCAACACCTAGAGAACCCTCACAACAACTTATTGCGCGTAAATACCATGTAGATGCATGTATCAGTTGCCCCATGTTCTGGCAACTTACACTTCTAGTATCGTTTAATTTTCTAGAATCTCAACAGCTGGCGCATTTCTTCATGCTAAATCTCCATGTCCCTGCGGATCTTAGCGCCTCGGTAGCATGCCAAAGACCCATCCAGAGTCTGGCTTGCACTCGAAGGACGCTCTTGTGAGGATTAATTAGGGTTTGCTAGGGTTCAGGGTAGTAAAGGTACCCTCTTAGAAAACGTGGGAACCTTGCCCCTGAAACAAACACACACTAAAGAACATTATGTCGCCCTAAACCTAACCTGAAGCAACAAGCCTTATAAACCCTATAAATCTCAAACCTGGAAAGCCCGAACACAAAGCAACCCCGTAAACGAACAAGAATAACAACAACAGCACCTTATAATGTACCATGTTTAGACCTCCACCAGTCCCCGCAATCACCCAGCGCCCCCGGTGAGCCTGTTGAATCGCTGCTCCTCAAGGGGCGGGCTTAAGGGAGTTCAACCATAGGGGCGAGGAGTTCGTTGGAAGAATTACAAGTTTCGGGGTGTTAGGGTTTTGACACAATCATGTTCGGTAACGTTTACCAAGGACTCTCTGTAAGGTGCAGGCAGTATAGCGGGTTTGGACTTCTTGGGATCATCGGTCTCTGTTGGTTGGAAGGCTTTAACAAGAGTGAAGAGGTTAGCGTCGGAGGGGTTTACAGTCTTTGTGCTTCAGGGTTTCGGAGTGCTAGTCCCAGAAGAATGGTATGCGGCCTGAACGCGAATTGGCCGACAAGCACTACCTACCAGAAACGCTAGGATGCAGGGCTCCTAAAGGGTAGTTGTCAAAATTAGGGTCCCTTTTTGGGTACCCTAAATAAAAGGTGCCGTATTATAATAAGGATCGAATCAGGGACCCTAATTTTTACAACCACCCATATGCTGCAGAGCTGGGGTTTGCCGCAAAAGGGGTGCATTTGGAGTTTCGCCTTCAGCCCTGAACCCTTTTCCACGCAAATGGGCCAACCAGCTGTCTAGCACTCCTAAAACCGAGACCCTGAGCTATATACTGCGAGTATCGTAATCATGCTTGTAGCCTGTTTCCTTAGTCTGTGCTGCTGTGTATATTTGCACTCGTGCTTGCGTTCACCATGCCAGGCTTGACTTGTCTATTGCATTCTGGATCTACTCAGTTTCTGCATGCTGGTCTGTTCGGATGGAGGCGGCAGCATGAACAGTATAGTCCTTCCCTAAACCCTAAACCGCCATAAACCCCAAACCCTAAACCATCCTAAACCCTAAACCCTAATTCTTGGCAGGAGCTGAATGAAGTGGCTGTACCAAAACACCCGAACCCACCAAACCTATGAAGACGCCAACCCCGAATTGCCCACTTTCATAGGGACCCATAGGAGGAAAAAGGACCTAGTAAGGCCTATTGTAAGGAAGTCTAGTCCCCTACCCCCCTTCCCCTTACCCTCCTAAGGGTCCCCATGACACTTCTGCCTTGTGCTTCATGCCACCGACCAGGAAAGCAGTACCCAAGACCTCAGCACGATTTAGGAGTTTCCGAAAATTAGGGGTACCTAATTGGGGGTCATTATAATAAGGATCCTACTATTTGGGGTACTATATATTAGGGTCCCCTATTTTCGGAAACTCCCATTTAGGTTTCAGGGTTTAGCGTTTTAGGGTTTAGGGTCTAGGGCTCAGGGTGGCTCGGGGTGGCTCGGGTTGCCGGCCGATAGATTTCGGAGCTGGCCGTTTTGTCTAGAGTAGGGACTCGGCATTCCGGGCAGTTATCCACATGGGAGTTTCCGAAAATAGGGGACCCTAATATAGTACCCTAAATAGTAGGATCCTTATTATAAGGACCCCAAAAGACGCTACCCCTATTTTCGGAAACTCCCAAACCCTAAACCCTATAGATCCCTTATAGGAGCCCTTAAAGGAACCCTTATAGATCCCTCTAAAGGTACCCCCAATTTTCGGAAACTCCCAAATCAGGATCCCTTTTGGCATAAGGGTGCCGTGCCATCTTGAGCGCTCCAAAAGGGACGCCAGTTTAGAGAAAGATCTATGCTAGGATACCCAGTAACCTAAGAAAAAAAAGCCTCTCTTTTGGTATTGGGTAACTTTATAAGGAACCTGGGACTACAAAAAGGGAATAAGGGTACTACTGGAGATCCTAGGAGAACTACCCATGTGCTGGTCATGAATTGGGTTCGCGGCTTGAGGATTAAACGAGTTATAATGACTAAAGTTGACGGATGAGGAGGAGCCGGGCTTCGATCCAACCGAAAAGTTCATGATTTACTGGACAGCACATTGCAGCTGTTGCATGGGTTACATGGAAGTGCAGTTCTTAGGGATTGAAGCGGGCAAAACAACAAAACTTGGATAAAAACAGGTTCGTAGCCTCGACCCAGGCTTGCAAATTATCAAGACTCCATCACACATTTCCCAATCCCTAAGGCTCCATGTACCCATATAGTATATACTTAGGCCTTAAAGTACCTATATAGGGACTACTTTGGGGCTTAAGTATCTACTATAAAGGTACATGGAGCCTTTGGGAATTCTGTAGGATACGACGGCGCGGGACGCTCCAAGGCCCACTTGCGGGACCAGATCGGGAAGTCCTCAGTCACGTGGCCACGGTTGCGCAGACTCGTTTGGAGCCTTGGTTCCCTGTGTATAGACAGGGGAGCGAAGGCTCGGCTGTAATGCAACGAAGGGCTGGCTGAGGCTGCCGCACGACTGGTATGAAGCGGGGAGTCCCTGTGACTGAAGCCACATTCCTGGTGCCTGGCTGCGGCTGCCGTGTACCCTGGGCTGCCAAAGGCGGGTCTGGGTTCACAGTCGGCTGTGTCTGAGCTGCAAGCGGCTGAAAGCATGATACTACAGCTGCCGTCACTATAGGAATCCTAAACCCTAAACCCTAAACCCTCATAAACCCTAAGCCCTAAACCCAAAAGTCCCGCACCGAGGCTGGAAGTTCTGAAGCCGAAGCCACTGAACCTCCTTTGAGGAACCTTTCTGCCATGCTTACTAAGCTTCTAGGATACCCAGTAACCTAAGAATAAAAAGGCCTCTCTTTTTGGTATTGGGTAACTTTATAAGGAACCTAGGACTACAAAAAGGGAATAAGGGTACTACTGGAGATCCTAGGATTTGAATTTTCTACTATAACCGAGCGGAACCTTGGTGGCGCCCCGGAAGCCCAATAACTCTAGAACCCCAAGCCACTATTCCTAAAACCCTGAAGCCCTAACTAGTCGAAATCCTAGAACCCTAGCAACTCACTAAGTACATCCTGGAACACTAAAGCCCTAAACTCCCTCGAAAGCCGCCTGACTCCGCCCAAAAACTCGAACATTCGAAACACTGGAACCGCTAGAACACTTAATTATGTTTAGGGTTTGGGGTTTAGGGGTAAACCAATAACCCCACCTACAAGCCCTGGCGAATGAGCCCACTGCTAGAAGCAGGTTCGACAGCACCGATCCGAGCCTGGAGGTTGCGTTTGAGTTGGGGAGCACTTCCTTTACAGGGAACTCCAGAAAGTTGGAATATGGTTTCATGGTAGGATACCCTATAATTTACCATAGAAGGGTTAGGATAATCATATTCCAACTTTCTGGCTTTTACTTTAAAGAGCTACTTTAGAGAGAGTTTCCTAACCCGAAAAGTTCCTTTAAAGAGCTTCTTAACGCTAGGAGTCCCGTTAAAGAGCTTCTTAACCCTAAGGGTTCCTTTAAAGAGTTTCTTAACCCAAAGGGTTTAGGGCTTCTCAGGGTTTTATTGCAGGTTTCTAGGGTTTCTAGGGCTTCTAGGGTTTAGGGTTTAGGTCCTTTAAAGAGTTTCTTAGCTCTACGGGTCCATGTTTCCATACAGCTTGCATTTGCTTTGGCACTGACACACCAAAATAGGGACTGCAATAAGGCCGAAATGTATCCCATACGATATGAATACATGGACCCTCACGGTAAGGTTTTAAGAGCTTCGGTAGGATGCTCTGCTACATTTAAACCTTAAACCCTAAACCTCTACACCCCTAAACCCACAGCCTTAAGCCCTATACCGAGAATCTAAAGGGTTGCTATGTTTCAACAACCGGGTCGCTGCAGCGCTCGGCGAGCCTTCTGGGGCGTGGGCTCCACATCGTAGAGCTGCTACAATGGTATGGCTAGGTGTTTGACTGTAGCAGGCATATGCTTTAATCCTTCTGTGAACCTGACCCGAAACCTGAAACCCGAAAGCCCAAACCTCAAACCCAAGACCTCCGACTCCAAAACCTCAAGTTCAAATCAGAGCCCCAAACGCGCACATCTCAAACCTTGAACTGTACAGCTCTACAAGCCTCACCCTAGCCCTAGAAGATTAAGCGGTAACATCCACCAACTCCTAATCCCTGGAACGCAAAACAACTACAGGAACCTCAAAAGCAGCAGTTTAAACGTATGTGCATATATACACTATTCGCAGCTACATTCGTGTTTATGTTCGGATCTAGAAGAGTAAGAGCATGGCAAGTATTACCCTGCTGCTATTCTAACAAAGTGATGATGATCACTAACTATTCAGTATGATAGGTGTTAGTATTCACGACGGCATTCCAACGTCTCTGAAAAGCGACCAGTCGACAAGGTCCTCCTAAGCCCCAAAAGCGATAAACAGGGTTTAGGGAAAGTGTGCCTCAATACAAATCCAAGCGACATGGAGAGCTGGACCACTCGGAAGAGGCCGGCCTGTTTGGGCTGTGGGGTTTCGGCATTTAGGCTTGAGGTTTTACCTGTAGCCCGAAAAATCAAACCTCGGGCCTTAATGATTACAACAAAGCTTTCTAGTATGTTGTAGGAGAACTGTGCGAAGCACACAAAAAACAGGTCGTTCTACATGCTTGCAGCGGGAGTCAAGGCCGTCAAGGCCTGACCTTTCGAGTATTTGCAGCTGTGGTGAATCAAGTGCCCAACGGGTCCAATCACTAAAAACCCAAACCACAGCAAATGATATAGAAGCCTTGATAATTAGAATGTGGTTTTGGGGCCCGCTGTACTATAATGATAGTAAGGACCCCCCCAAAAAAACAACAACAAAAAACAAAGTATTGATAATTACTTTGGCCCCTAGATTACTTTGGTCTCAGCAGGTGTCCTGTTTAGGACCTATGGGGCCAAAGTATCAATCCTAACTCCTTGACCACAGTTGTGGCTTATCTGTCTGGTTCTTAGTAGGGAATGGGGGAATGGATTATGGAGACGATAATTGGGCATTATATAGGGACCATCCATTCCCCCATTCCCTACTATGCACCAGACAGTTATCTACTCGCCAGCATTACTAGTCCGTAAACACTGACCAATACTTGTAGTATCCTTAAGGGAGTGGGGTCCAAGGGGGGTATATAGCCTAGTGATCCCTCATTCTCCCTAGTACTCCCTCAGGTTCCCTTACAGTCCCCTAAGGATTCCTCATACCCTCCCCCCTTGAACCACCCTCCCTTAAGGATCCTATAAAATACTGTTCCCTAGATCTCCTTAGTTAGTACAAGGACAATATGAAATTACCCATAAACCTCATTTGTAACAGTATAGTAAGTCGGCCTCACACCCCTATTTGGGCACCTGGACCCATCGCCTACCAAGAAAACCACAAGCAAATTGCAGCACCGTAAGAACATTCTGCCACTGTCATATCCCCTGGCATGCTTGGAGCTGACCTCCGGCAACTTTTTATGTATGTGGTGGGGCTCCAGTGAGTAGGGTTGTAAGTCGCATAGAATACATTCTGACCCCAAATCCAACCCTAAACCCTGAACCTGTCGTGATGGTTCAAATCGTCCCTATTTGTAGTTTCAACACCGCAAATGCACGAAGTGAGGAGCACTTGTATCACCAGGCTGGCTGGAGGCCTTCTACTTAAAGGCTCATGGGACTTAGTAACTAGGGTTATAAATAAGGTAACTATACTTATAATTACCTATAACCCCAATTAGGGGACTTATAACCTTACTTACTAAGTCCCATGATCCTCTAAGTACTCTGACCCCTGCCCTGAACCCTAAACCGGAAACCCTGCGCTCAAGCGGTCGAGAGCGCCTTGATCGCGAAAATGCACACCAGCAGCTCTGTGACATTGCCTTGCAATACTAGGATACCCAGTAGCCTAAGAATAAAAAGGCCTCTCTTTTTGGTATTGGGTAACTTTATAAGGAACCTAGGACTACAAAAAGGGAATAAGGGTACTACTGGAGATCCTAGAATAGGGAACCATGCACTTCAAGCTTTTTCGGGGTCTGGTTTAGGGTTTGGGGGTGACATTGCTTGCAAATGGGCAATATGCAGTTCGGGTCAAGTCTGGCCCCGCATCTCACATCCTTTACCGTAAACCCGACAGTTTAGGGCTCTTGGTAGAGTTGAGAGTGCTCGAGGCTTTGTGGCATAGAGATTGAGAGGGTAGTGTCAAGGGGGAAACCTACAGAAACACACTGAATCCAGGAACCCGTGCTCCAGCGAACCGAGAACCCTGAACGTCAAGACCGTGGCGGAAGATGCCCATCGGAGCAAAGCTTCGGGCTTTTACTTACCTTTGGTTAGTATAAGGGTTACTATAAGGGATCTATAAGGGTACTATAATATGGGGGGCTTAATAATCCTATAACTTACCTTTGGTTAGTAGGGAATGGAGGAATGGGGTACAATTATATCTACGAATCTATTCTTACTACCATTCTTCCATTCCCTACTAGCCAAAGGTAAGTTTTAGGCTGTACTTGCACGCGGTTTTGGGCCTTCCCCTTGCCTTCCCGTTTCGTGCACCTCGAAAGCCCACAATGAACAGAACACCTAAATGACCTAAATCCTGAACCCTCGCCCTCCCGAGTCGTTGAAGCCCTTCACCCCAAAGCCCCACAAAGCGCGCCCCTAGCCACTACCTATAGTCTGCATTGTAGTTCCTTTTTGGGGTTACCTTTTAGGATCCCTAATATAAAATTGGTTAAATTAAAACAAGGAACTACAATGGAGACTGTAGGTAGTCCGGACAATGGGTTTCTGAGAAGCTGGCCGAATGTTGCATTCAACAGGCCACCGAGGGTTTGGTTGGTGTACCTGCTAGGCTCTAGAAGTACTGGACCTTCGCTTAGATCACTACTTGACTACTGCAACTACTGGTATTGCCACTTCCGCTGAACATGATCGTGGTGATTTGGTGCTTTGGTTATTCATCGTTGCCTGTCAGAGCTTGTATCCTGGATGCAAAAGTTGATGCCTTGTGTATGCATACATGAACAGTGAACATACTCAGTGATTGCATGTACAAATACAAACAAAACTACACTTACATTTACTGAAACAACTCGCACAACCATCATTCATTTGACTCTGATTTGTGCTTCTTCACTGGCAGGACCATGGCTATCTTGTAGACATCTACTGATACGTGTATCTGTACGGTTTGAAGCAGCGGGCCTGTAGATTGAAGATTTATGCGGTGAGAGCTTGTCGGCGTGTGGTTCTTCAAGATCTGTCCGAAGGTATAGGAGTTTCCGAAAATAGGGGGCCCTAATGTACTACCCTAAATAGTAGGATCCTTATAAGGACCCCCAAAAAGGGTGCCCCTATTTTGGGAGACCCCGTATAGGCTTTAACTCACGATCTGAATGCTTAGAGCGGGTTTGACTTGAGGGGATTCTAACAGAAATACAAGCCCTCTAGGACAAGCATTTCTTTGTACCAAACAAATCATGTTCCAACGATTTGCAGAAGACTTCATGCTTTCGGGGCTTCGCCGTGCTAAACCCTTAACTCTAAACCTTAACCTCTAGACACTATAGACTCTGAACCCCATAGACACCAAGTAGGCCCGAATCTACGACCCTCAGTAATGAGAACAGGACATGACATGCAAGTCGTAGCTTCAAGTCGAGATGGTCCGAGGGCACTTCGCCACGTCTTCGGTAACCTGGGATGTCAAAGCCGAACTCTCTCTTTCCCTGTACGACATGAATCTGTCGAGTTTGGATTTTAGGATTGTAGCTGTAGTGTTCAACTGAAAACCCCAGAACCTACGCCCCTCTAACCCCTAAGCCCTACACCCCCAACCCTACTCGTCCTTTGGCGCTAGGAGCTGGGTTTTGAGGTTTTAGGACTGTAAAGTTTTCTTTTTTCGGATCTGGGCCCATGGGTTCGTAGGGTTTGCGGTTTAGGGTCTAGGGTGTAGGGTTTAGGGTCTAGGGTTTAGGGTTAAGGGTCTAGGGTTTAGGGTCTAGGGTTTAGGTTTTAGGGTCTAGGGTTTAGGGTTGAGAGTGGCAGGGGCTTTTCTCTCTTTGGCTCCACATCTTAACCTACACTTTGCAATGCTTTTTCTAGTACGATTTCTTAAAAGACATGGAGGTTTCATACAGAGGGCATGGAAGGCTTTGGATCTTGGTTTCTCAGCGGCGGTTCTAACGGTTATTGTTTAAATGTCCATATACCCACTATTTACGTACTTGGATTTGATTTACGGAGGTTGTCGCAATGTTGGCTCGGGTTTGGGGAGAACATATCAACAACAGGCCTTTGGACCGTTTGGATAGTTAAGGGTACTTGAGGCTTATAGTTGCAAGGTGTCGCCCGTGCTGAGTATTCATGCTGCAAGCGAGGGTAGTCAGGATCAAGAGGAAGAAGAAGCATGCCGGGCCCTGCAGAGTAAAGGCTCTGGCTTGACGGGTTACATTAAAACTGAACCCTGAACCCTAAATCATTAGGTTTTAGGCTTTAGGGCTTAAGGAGTTGGCCCTGCTGTTCGTGAAGTTCTCAGCAGGCTGTGTTTCGGCAAGCTACACTGGAGGTCCCAAAAAGCTCATGCATGCCATAATAACTTTGGGGCCATGTGGGTGGTTGTCAAAATTATGGTACCTTTTTGAGTCCCCACTATAATACGGCACCTATGATTTAGGGTACCCCAAAAGGGACCATAATTTTGACAACTACCCAAGTATGTGCAGATTGAACTACTCAGGTTACTGATGGAAGGTTTCGTTTGGCAAAGCACAATTCCCGCAATACTACTGACGGACACGATCCTGCTTCGTTCAGAACAAGGAATACACAGCAATAGCAATCGTTTAGGGTTTAGGGTTCTGGGTGGAGGTTGACACTTTGCAGCCTTCGACGCAATCTGCTTAGGTCAGACACACAAGCCCACGGCCGCAAGCCCCTAACAACACCCGCCTCAACTTATCCCACCCTCAAAGACCAATCACTAATGCCTAAATCCCAACACCTCGAAACCCCTAAACCACTATCCCCTTGCAGCAGGATAAAGAAAGGATGCTCGTTCTAATCCCCAAATCCCGTGTCTGTCTGAGCTGTAGGCAAAGGAGACACGCTCAGCTAAAGGGACCAAACCTGAGACGGCAAATGTCCATTTTTCAGGTTGCCTGCTTACAAAACTTTCATTCATAGGGGGTTTTGGGTTAGGGGGTAAGCTAATTTGACAAGTTTACCCTTGTGGTTGTGTAGTCCACATTAGTGTGTAGGGTTTACGGCTTTGGGGTTGTAGGGTTTGCAGTAGTTTGAGTGTAGGATTTGTCGGCTTAGGCTTGAAGGCTTCGGGCTCAAAAGCCTGATCAAGGCCCTATCGCCCTTCTTGATAATAGTTCCGCATGGCACTTAGAACCTCGTCAAAGTTAGCCTTGTCAGCTTATAGCAAATAACAAGAAATTTGGGGAAACCTGCCAGAAACTAACTACCGAGGACCTCTATGTTGCCAGCTTCGGTCACATTCACAAGTCCAATGCCTATAATTCTGCGCCCTCCCCTCCCCTACCAAACCCTCAACTCCTGAAAAACTGATCCAGGTTGGAAGCTCGAAGAAGGCTCGGTATTTCGTGGCGCGTATCAACATCTCTACGTATACCCCCATCTGCCAGGTGGTCCCTGGGTGGTGGATGTTCTTCTCGAACCCAGCAGTAAGAAGTGCAAGCAGGGTCGAATCTATGATTTTCTTGCGCTCCTGCCCGAAACCCTATAACCCTAAACCGCTCATCGCCCAGCATCCTGGTGATGCGAGCTTAGACCTGAGAAAGCCACAGAACCCCCCGGCACAGGAAACAAAGGCCAGCCTCTGGCCTTCTTGTTCCCCTAGGGCCCCAGAGTAGTTCCTTTTTGGGGTCCATATATCGAATCCTACAAGGTAATCCCAAAAAGGAACTACTTTGGGGCCTATGGGTCGAGACAAGAAAAAACACCAACGTGAGAGCCAGGACACTCCGCCTCTGCACCCAAGCAGCACGGGCAGCTCAGAAGAATCGCCCTGCCCATTTTCCGCCCCATATCCATGGTAGCTAGCTGGCCGTCCACGGCACGAAACCTGTGTGCCCCATGGCTCGCACCCCACCCTAAACCCTACGGTTGATGATACAAATCCTGCATTACCTTAAGGACTCTAAACAACCATGGGAATTATGGTATATTCCTTATTATGGGGAATGCAGGATTTATATCATCAACCCTAGGACATCACCTGACTAATCATCTCGGGCTCGTCGGCAGTCCTGCGTCCGCCCTGGATATCCTGCTTCTACCGCCGCGGGAGCACTACGAGTCGCGGAGGCGATTGAGGACCTCAGGGTTCAGGGTTTCGGGTTCTATGCCCGGCGATGCAGTGCATCCCCTGTCGCGCAGCAAGCGGCTCAATCGTCTCCGGGTTCTTGCTGCAGTTGAATCTGGTGCTTGCGATGGCTCAGCCAAGCCTTACAGCAACAGCTATATATCCCAGAAAAACGGTTCATCACGTAGTGTAAGTAGAACAAGCAGGCACCCTTAAACCCTTTATGAACCCTACTGTCAATACTTGAAGTACAAGATCAACCAAGAATTGAATCAGCATATCAACAATAAACATTCTATATTTGTTTATATAATATAAACTCACGCGGAACCCTAAGCCCTAAAGTCCTAAACTGTAAACTCTGACCTGAATTGCAGTGTCGTGTTTCTTGTCTTGCCATAAAACTGATGCTTCGAGAAGATATGTCCTACAGGCTGGGCTGTCTCCCCAGAGACTTCTTGATAAGGAGCTACCAAAAGCAACATTTTTCCATTCTAGGCTTCAGAACATGCAGCTGCCTTGTCAGGTCCGAAGCATTTAGGCTACAGGCCTCCGTCTGACTTAAGCCACCATCCGTGTGAGCTAAAAAGTTTGCAAGCCTGAGCATGAAACCCCTGTCTTTAAATCCATCAAGCCGAAATCAGAAACCCCGAATAAGACAGAACACAAATCCCAGAACCCCAAGTGATAGAAAGGCGTTGAGAGCGGCACCGATCAGCGACAGGAGGAACTGCCAGTTCTGGACGGCAGAGCTCGGGTCAAGTAACCAGTGGTTTTGAGGGTTCCAT
Organism: Symbiodinium sp. CCMP2592; assembly: GCA_905221615.1. Classification (NCBI taxonomy): domain Eukaryota; class Dinophyceae; order Suessiales; family Symbiodiniaceae; genus Symbiodinium; species Symbiodinium sp. CCMP2592. The sequence continues at coordinate 1,488,953 of CAJNDT010000446.1, forward strand.
GGCTCTTTAGCTCCTTATTTAATTTAATAGGGAGTATCATCATCCCTGGCTCTTTGGCTCCTCCAATATCAATGGTTAGTCAAGTTTCGTTTTGACGGCTTGGTCGGTTGAGGACGGGCGTTTAGAGACACAACTGACACAACTACCCTCTAATGCAGCCCAAAAACGAACAACTAAATCATAACCAGACCCATCAGACAAAACCTAAGCCTTCAATCCCGAACCCTGAAAATGCAGCTTTTAAGGAAGGGCCTGTAGTGTATATAGTCTATGTAGGTCCTAGGGCATTCAGCCCTGGACCAAAACCCCATTGCTGCGTGCAACCAAAAACGACACCGCGGCAAGTTTTAGTTTGGGCCGGTCTTCTGGCAGGGTACGTGTAGAGTAATTGTATAAAGTATTACCAAATATTCCAGTACGTTCTTTTATCGTTCTACTTACTCTCTCTCTCTCTCTCTCTCTATCCTTACTCTTATAGTATTCTTTTCAAGGCTAATACTATTAGTCTCACTATTGTTTTTACTGTGGCCTTCAACCGTCTACAGAAACCCTGTCACGGCCGACGCATGTACCGGATCGGTAAGTGGCCTCGTACAGTAGATGCCAGAAAGTTGGAACATCATCATTATCCTCATTCCCTTAATGCAATGTAGAGGAAATCCTAGCACTAATCGTCCTAAACTCATGTTCCATCTTTCTGGGGTTCACTTTAAGTCGTCTAGAGACTAGAGGCTTCTAAGGGCCCTAATACAGCGATGACATCTTGAGCCCACCTTCAAGATAATGGTTCAGGGCCAGTTTACAATTTAGGGCTTTAGGGCTTTAGGGCTTTAGAGCTTTAGCGTTTTTGGATTATAGGGTTTAAACGCTTCATGATAAAAAAAAAACATCTGGGCTGATGGGCCCTGTACTGAACAGAAGAAGTTGTGTGGAGCCCTCAACCCTGAGAAACCCTGAGAAATGGAGGGCCATGCACTCACCACAAGACCAGCCTTGCAGAACCCTACACCATAAACCCGAAGCAGTCATATCCTGTGAATCTTTGCGGATCTCCCAAAACAAGAAGTAGTGTTGCCGACTCGTATACTCAGAATGATAGACCCTAAATTTATGCCCAAGGGCAGATGCTGATGCCTCAAGCTTTCATCACACCCTAGGCTCAGATGCTCAACTACCTGGGTGTTCGCCCAGAAGGTTGTTGCCTTCTTGCGAAAGCCACCATACGCACAGGAGTCGAAGGTGGCAAGGAAGACTGAGTGTCTGAGTTCCCGCCACAGAGACTGCATGGAGCTGGTCATCCAGAAGAGGCTGGAGTGAGGGTTCTCGAGTGACCACAGAATTCCTTGCTTTTGGCACGACCTGATCACGTCCCTGCAAAACTTGTACAGCTTGTTGGCTGCACTCACCCTTTGCTTGTTCAGGAAGCTAAGTCCCGGCAAGCCGTCTGGGTGCAAGGGGGGCGAGAACGGCCCGGCGTACACTGACCTAGCCTGACTGCTAGTGCCACAGGGCGGTGCCAGGTGAACCGCCGCAAGGCGCTTTGACTGTACCAGGTCTAAGACTAGCTTCTGGTTCGCTGGTTTAGTCAAGTCTAGGGCCAGCGATGGTACGCCCTGTGCCTTGGCTGAGTCCACTGCCAACACCTGAAAACCTAAACGGGCAAAGGCCTTGGACGTTTGAATTACCAAACCCAGACCCGAGGCAAAACAACACAAGAATCCAGAAAGTTCAATGTTGCTCTAGATCTAAGAGTAGCCTAGGAAAAAAAGGGTGCCCTTTTTGGTTTAAAGGGGGTCATAAGGGAACCTAAACCCTGAAAAAGGGAATGAGGGCCTACTCTGGGTCCTAGTGCTTAACTTCACCAGACACACTTGCGCAAAGAAGCGCCCAATCCCGATTCCCGAACCCCGCGGAAGTTTACAGTGTAGAGCTTAGTTGAGAGGCTTCCGGTTTTCAGGTAGAAGGCTTTGGGGTTTGTAAAAGCCTAGGGGGTTTCAGGTTGGGTGTAGGGCTGCGCACCCGAAACCCTTCTCAAAACCCTAAATCAAGCAATTGAGGGTCATGGGCTCTAGAGGGCGATTGGGGCTTCCAGGTAAGGAATTTTTTGGGTTCAGGAAGCAAGGGTTTAAGGTTCAGGGAGCAACTCGAAAAGCATGGTATATTTTTAATCGTCAGGCTTTAAGAGCACCTGCTTAAGGGAGTTAAGGTTGAGAGCTTATAGGCTTGGGGCTTTGGGTAGCTATAAGGATTACGGCACTTAGAGTCTAGTGAGTCCAGTTGTTAGGGGTCCAACTGCTTAGAGGGGTGTGTTTTTGCCCCTAAGCACAGCCCTAAACACTGATACGGTTGATGATACAAATCCTGCATTAGCCACAATAAGGAACATACCGTAGTTCCCATAGTTTAGGGTCCTTAAGGTAATGCAGGATTTTACATCACCACCCCTAAACCCTAAAACCCTATAGATTCCTTAAAGGAACCCCTGAAAGGTACCCTTATAGATCCCTTTAAAGGAACCCTAGGGGTTTATATCATCCACCGTAGGACTTTTGGGCTTTGAGGGCTTCGTCACCTCTCCCCAGTTGCCGAAGCGTGCCACAAAAGCCGCCGGGATGCAAATCATCAGCACCTTTTTTCGGTTTGGGATTGGGGTTTAGGGTTTAGGGTAAATCTTAGGGTTTAGGGTGGAGCATCCCGAAAAAAATTGGTTTAGTGGGGTTTAGGGACATCGCTCCATTTCGCATGAAAATGGATACAACTCTTCGATGCCGTCCATTAAAAAAATTACAAGCCCTGTTATCAAGACTTTCTCTTGTGAAATCCTACAAAGCCTTCATCAAACCCCGGCAGGATTTATTTGGGAGTTTCCGAAAATAGGGGACCCTAATCTAGTACCCTAAATAGTAGGATCCTTATTAGAAGGACCCCAAAATAGTGTACCCCCCAATTTTCGGAAACTCCCATTTCAACTGTCTGACTATGGCAGGGATTGGAGCCCGAAGCCCTCAAAGTTTCCATGAGCTGGAGGCAATGTGTGGGAGTTTCCGAAAATTAGAGGTACCTGTTTGGGGGGTCCTAATTATAAGGAACTCTATTAGGGTCCCCTATTTTCGGAAACTCCCATGTAAAGTTCAGTGTCAGTTGACGGCTTTACAAAAGCATTGGGTGTTGTTTTTAGTGGTTAAGGCTTCGCGGTCCATGGGTGAACGAACCCCCAAAAAAATCTGAATCCACCTGTGCAGCACGATTCAGCCCAATGTGCTCCCCAAACGCTAGTAGTATGCGCAAAGATTGAAATCGATATACCAAATCTCCCAAACTCTATGCCAAACCACCTGCAGCACAGATTTCAGAGACCAGACAGAATTCCCAAAGGGTTCATGTACCTATATTGCGGGTACGTCTGCCCTAAAGTACCTCCCAAGGAGCATCCAGGTCAAAGGACAAAAACGTGCATGTACTCTGTCGGTATAGCATACCTTTTGATGCCATGTGGGATGCCAGCCTGAGGGTCCAAGTGCACCAAGAGCAGACAATTATAGCTCCTGAGTGCAATTATGCATCCTAAACCCAATTATGGAGCCCAAACCCAATAGGGCTCCCGGCGTTCAAGTAGGCCGGGGCATCCTCGGAGCCCAGCAAAAGCGCGGAGATTGTTCTGCCTTGTCAAAAACCGGCGGATGTTGGTACGGTTCAGGGTTTGGGGTCTAGGGGTCTAGGGGTTCAGGGTCTAGGGTTTGGGGGTTTAGGGTTTTCGGGCTTGGGGGTTTAGGGGTTGCGGTATAACCGAACTTACGGTATAACCGAAAGCAAGGGTCCATGTGCCTACATAGTATGTACTTAAGTACCTACATGGTAACCCTTTTAAGGGCTCTGTATATATAATACAGGTGCATGGAGCCTTATCGATTTTACCAGGCTCCACGGTTAAGGGCTTGGCGTATTATCGAAACCATAAAACCTACTATACTGTAGGATCTTATGGCTTAGGGTATGACCGAAACCCAAACCTGCCATGTGGCTCTTTGTAGTCTCCAAACCTGACTTCTCGTTCAGGAACATCGCGTAAGTACCGGATGCATGGGCTTTATTCATATGTAGGCAATCAGGCAATTGATTGAACCAATTTAGAGGAATATGCGAAAGATGAAGACGTGTGCACTTTCATATAAAAAATTGAATAGAACAAACCTGTCCTTAGCTAGGTCCCTTATCAACCGTATACCATTTACCCTAAACCCTAGGCCCAAAACACTTACCCGACAGCCCTAATCCCGTTGAGCTCCGATAATTCGCACGATCACAGCCCCATAGCAAAATATCCCAATTATTCAGGCCCTCATACTAAATCCTTAGACTGGGCCCCTATCTACGTAACCCGAACCCTACACCCAAAGCCCTGAACCCGGAATCCAGAGCGCTAAAGCCGGGTTGAATCCTGTGTTACACCCGGCATGGTCCCCGACGCAGATATGCAGCAGCTCCGTCTGCGCACACGTCGTGCTCGTCCTACAGTTTAGGGTCCAGGGTTTAAGGTTCAAAGTGAACTAGAATAGAGGCTTGATAATTCGAGAGGTAGTTTGACCAGTTTTTAAGTTTTAGTATCGTCAATAGGAGATTAGTATACCTAGACCCCCCAACTACCCTCTGATATACCCCAAGTACCCACTGTTAAGAGAGCCATAACACCTCTGTTGAAGGGCTTTTGGGGGGTCCTGGTGGTTCAAGGGATACGAGTACAACTCATGCCCAGCCTATGAGCTCCTGGCGAATGATAGGATACCCAGTAACCTAAGAAAAAAAAGGCCTCTCTTTTTGGTATTGGGTAACTTTACAAGGAACCTAGGACTACAAAAAGGGAATAAGGGTACTACTGGAGATCCTAGGAATGATAGTGAATTTTGAAGGAAAGGAGCCAAGGGCCTTGGGTCTTCGGGCACTCGAGCTTTAATTGGGGTTGAAGGTTTAGGGGTTGAGAGATGGGGGTAGAGGGTTTTAGGGTCTATAGGGGGTTTACGGTTTTAAGGAGACGGAGTTTAAGGCTGTAGGGTGTGCGATCGGCTGGGTCTGCACCGTCCGGGAGAAAGTGCAAACTGATTGCAAGTCGTAAGACTCCGAAAAATCACCCGAAGAAGGCTCTAGTTGGAGCACTTAGGCTTCAGGTGTGTGGCTACATAAAAAGCAGCCACAGGAGCAACATTGCTCCGACGATTGTTGCTGAAGCAGGCCACGATGTAGTTCTGGCAACCCACCGGGGTCCCCAAAGCGTTTAGGGTTTAGGGTTTAGGGTTTAGGGGTTTAGGGTTTAGGGTTTAGGGGTTTAGGGTTTAGGGGTTTAGGGTTTAGGGTTTAGGGGTTTAGGGGTTTAGGGTTTAGGGTTTAGGGTCATCATCGCTCAAAGACGTCTCAAGTGGGCTCGGCTCCTCTGGAGCTGCAGCTGTCTCGGCTTTCTCAGTCGGTACCCCAGTGCTGTCGGAGGGCGGCTGCGGAGGCCCTTGCACTCTGCATCGTCAGCCGCATCCTGAACATCCTGTGCACTATGACGAGCCTTCGAGACTTCGAGAGCATGTCGCCCCAGATCTTTGTTAAGTTCTGTTTCTTGGGTGGGTTGAAATCTAAGGCGTCTTGCACGTCGACCAGCCGGGTGGATTGGCGAGTCGCATCTGTCTGCTTCTGCAACGGCACGAATTAAGCGTGCTCGCAGTTCGAGATCAAGATCGTCGGCAGAAGTAGCTGACTTTCCAGTCATCGAGGGCTTTGAGCAGGTCGGCTTGAGATAGCCGGCTTATCGTTGAGTGTGAAAAGCTTTTCGGGGCCATGGGAACCAGTCAGATGCCCCAGCACATTCCAAGGACTCCCGTGGCGTGATTCAGCTCAAACCGCTGCAAATACACTTTATAAACATGTAAGGCCACAAATTAAGCTCATGACTAGGGTTGTTGTCGCATGTGCTCCCTGTTCTTGTTGCAGTATGCCTGGTACATGTCGGGGCATCAGCGTTCAGGGAGCTTGCCGACATAGCTGCACATATTCAACATGACTTGCAAAAGACATGGAAACCGCTCCCGAAGGAACACCGCGATTGGAACAAGCTTCGGACAGTGCGACAAGAAACAACTTCCACCCAGTACTTGGACTAGGGCATGAGAGGGGTACTCTCTGGATAGCCATAAGGCGACCCCAACTTCGAGAACCGCCGGAACCCCACCAAGAGGTCCTTGCTGCCGCCGCCTGAGGAAAGGAGTTCGCAGTACGTAGGCAGAGTAAAAGCTAGGGTTTAGGGCTTGCGGTTCAGAAGTCTCCATGACTAGGCTAGCATTCTGCCAAGATGGTTATTAACATAAAGCAATATCGGGCAGATAAAGGTTCTTTGAGGGGTCCACTGGAGTCTTATGTCGGTTTAGGGGTTTCTGGTGTAGGATTCGAGGTTGGGATTGGCGTTTCGGGGCATAGCTTACCCAAGACAAAGTGACGCAGGAGCTCATCAGAAAACACAAGGTCTTGCATTATCTTAGGAATAAGTTGCTTGAGAGGCTTTGTTCAGACTGGAACGGAGCCGTGTGTAAGGCTCCGGGGGTGTGACGGAGGGTGCGGCTTGGTTGGGAAGGCTGTTTAGGATTTGGGGATTTCTCGATATGCACAAAAAGATCTGCACAAGAGCCCCAAACCTTATACTACACCCTTCTTCAGATCTTTTGCGAGACCCTTCAGAAAGCCTTTCAAATTAAGGACCCTGTACTAAGGGCTCTAGATCCGAATATGGGCACGATGGAAGCCGGTTTCGATGCCTTCCAGGAGGGAGGAAGGCTCCTCATCGCCAGTTTCAACCTCTCCAAGTGCCCGATATTTCAGGTCTAGCCCTAAAACCCTAAAGCCCTAAACCCTAAAACCCTAAACCCTAAACCCTAAAACCCTAAAACCCTAAAACCCTAAACCCTAAAGCCCTAAACCCTAAACCCTAGGTCTAGGGCTTCGGGACGGGGTTCAGGGGGTTTAGGGTTTGGGGGAGTCTAGGGCTTAGGGTTTTGGGGGATTAAGGCAAGGAAGTGAGGTTTATGGTTTATGGTTTGAGATTTATAGGGTTTAGGGTTTAGGGTTTAGGGTTTAGGGTTTAGGGTTTAGGGTTTAGGGCTCGCAACAGTCGGTGATTTTGGGTATTTCAGGGTTGTTGGTCTAGCGCGCTTGGGTGTGAGGTGTTAGGGTGTAGGGTCCAAGTCCCCAGAAACTAACTAACACTCGGGTTCAAGTCAGGGGACAACTAAACCGCACGTCATGGAACACTTCCGGACTTGGTGCCATAATAAAATGTAATGTAGTATAATATAGTATAATATAGTATAATATAGTATAATATAGTATAATATAGTATACTATAGTATAATATAGTATAATATAGTATAACATAAAACAATATAGCATAATATAGCATAATATAGTGAAATATAATATGATATAACAATATAAATAAATAAATAAATAAATATATATATATATATGTATCTGCTGCTGTTGGCTGCATCACCAAGGCATGCTTCGACACATGCCCCAGTACAGTATGAGTTCGAACTCGTCAGGGAAGTTCTGGGCGGGCAGTTTCGGGTTTTAGGGATTTAGGGGTAGGTTTTTTCGGGTTTAGGGTTTTTGGGAACGTCATCCCTTCCAGCGACGGGCCTGCGCTTAGCACAGAAGATGTCCGTGCCGTAGCGTCTTTTATATGGGTGGCTGCCAAAATTAGGGTGCCTTTTTCTGTCCTTATTAAAATACGGCACCTAATATTCAGAGTACCCAATGCCAAAAAGGGACCATAGCTTTGACAACCACCCATATACAGACGCCAAATCATCCGCCCGGCCTCTCCCAGGTGGAGCCCATGAGTCGATACGCCCAAAACCATCCAAGATGCAGTCTCTGGTGATGTCTGCAAATGCATAGGCGACCAGGCTTCTTTTAAGGAGCTACGGTTGATGATAGAAATCCTGCAGTACCTTAAGGACCCTCAACTATGGGAATTACGGTATTTTCAACCGTATCTCCGGCAAGCTTCTTGGACTTAGACACCAACTTTGTATAAGCTTGTGGTGAGTTAGTGGCGAGGGTTTCTGCAAGTCTCTGAACCGTGTAACTGCCAAGCCGAAACCCGACCCCATGAGGCCTAAATCCTAAGGTACCCCGAACCCGCTACACTGCTACACTAACTATAATGCGGTGATGCCCGAAAACGGCGCTTGCACGGCTCGGGCCTGGCTGCGCAAAAAGAAATCGGTTCTGCTTTGCAGCCATACGAATCTGTCCTTTCCCGAACGAGCACTTTGGCGGCAAATCTTGAAGTGCATGCCGCAGGTTTCGTCTGGCAACACCTATAGTCTCCATTGCAGTTCGTTTTTTGGTTTAACCTATTCCGTATTTATGATCCTATAAGTAACCCGGAAAAGGAACTACAATGGGGACTATACGCAAACATTGAAGTGCATGCCACAGGGTTTCCTCATCACCGCCGGGCAGAAAAGATTGAAGCCACCCCTCTGCGCAGATCCGGGCTTCTGCCAAGGTTTTTGTTTGCCTAGCCCTGGTGTAGATTTTAGGGTTTGGGTTGAGGGTTTCGGGGTTTAGGGTTGAAGGTTGGGTTTAGGGTTTAAGGGCATACTTAGAGACTGCGCATAGGGATAGCCTGACGCAAGATGGGATTCTTCAACATCGGGGCGGCCTATGCTGTGAAGAAGAAGACTGCATGTTACTTTGGCCCCGATATTTAGCCAATGCCTTGAACCCTAAACCCTAAACCCTATGACCTAAACCCCTAAACCCTAAGCCCTCAACCCCAAACACTATAACCCTATAACCCTAAAAACCTAAATCCCTAAACAACTAAACCTATAATCCTTGAACCCTATAACCCTTGAACCCTATAACCCCTGAACCCTATAACCTTTGAACCCATTAAGCTCCACAGCTTAAGCCGCAATGCCAATAATGTTTAGGGCTTAGTCTGAATCCTATAACCCTGTACATAACCCTATAACCCTATAAGCCTTGATCCCTATAAACCTTGAACCCTATAACCCCTAAACCCCCAACCCCTAAACCCTATAACCTTTGAACCCTATAACCCTTAAACCCTATAACCCAAACCCCTAAACCCCCAACCCCTATAACCCTATAGCCCCATAGCCCTTGAACCCCTATAACCCTATAACCCTAAATCCCTATAGCCCCAAACCGAGAGCCCTATAACCTTTGAACCCTATAACCCTATAACCCTATAACCCTAAAACCCCTAAACCCTTAAACCCTATAACCATTGAACCCTATAACCCTTGAACCCTATAACCCCTAAACCCCAAACCCTATAACCTTATAACCCTATAACCCTACAACCCTATATCCCTATAACCCCTAACCCCTATAACCCCCAAACCAAAACCCTATAACCCCTAAACCCTATAACCCCAAAACCAAAACCCTATAACCCTTAAACCCTATAGCCCCTGTAACCCTAAACCGAGAGCCCATCCAAGGCCTCCATAAGCAGCCTGGCAGGCGAAGTTCTCCCAGGCCTAGGGTTTCGGGGTTTTTGGGGGGGCTTTTGGGATGTAGGGTTTGGGGCTTTTCTTGGGGTTTGGGGTTTTGGGGTGATAGGGTTATAGGGCTTTGGGGTGATAGGGCTTTTAGGGATTTAGGGTTTGGGGGCTTAGGGATTTAGGGCTTTAGGGTTATAGGCTTTTTGGGATTCAGGGCTTAGGGCTTAGGGACTTAGGGCTTTAGGGTTATAGGGATTTAGGGTTTTAGGGTTATATAGGGATTTAGGGTTATAGGGATTTGCTTTTTTGAGCTCGTTTTTCCCAAAGTCCCAAGCAGCGATTCCAAGAGTTATAGGGATCTGGGGATATAGGCTTTGGGGTTACACAGGGTTTAGGGTTTGGGGTGATAGGGTTGTAGGGTTTAGGGATTTAGGGTTATAGGATTTAAGGTTCTAGGGTTTAGGGTTCCCTGAACCCCTAACTACTCCTACCTTGATCCCAAGTGCGCACTACTCGGCGGGTGCGGGTAGGTATTGGGGTTCAGGCAGGCTTTCAGGGTAGGTCTGGAAGTTGGTCTGGGGACTTGCATTTTTCAACTGGGCTTTTAAGTAACCAGGGAGAAAAAAGTATAAACTTTCATTTCATAACGGTTCCATTTAGAAATATTAAAGTATGGTACTCCAAAGCCCAGTCAAGGGTTCATAGGTTTGTCCACTTTTCACAGGTTTGAGGTTGAGGGTGACATATGGGCTTTGTAGGGCATTATGTTATCAAGGTTCTGTAAAACTGTCTCAACAGTTGCTTTGCTACCCTTGATGGTGGATTATTACTGCTGATGAGGTTCCTGGAATATCCATATAATACTCTGTGTGACAAAGACCTTCAATGGAAGAGGTGGGAACTCTGATTTAGAGCTGCTTAAACAGATTGCAGACGGGACCCGAGGGTCTAAAGACCAAGCGTAGGGGATTTATTGCTAAGAATGCAGCTTCGAATTTGTCTATAGTAGGCTTAACCCCAAAGAATAACACTCTGTTCCTAAATATGCAGGATCCCATATTCTGCACATGCACCGATGCCTTGAAAACTTTATCCCTAAACCACTGCCTTTCAAGTTCGGGGGCTTCGGTTTTCTGAGATGTCGGACTTTCGGATGTAAGGGTTTAGGGTTTAGGGTTGAGGGTCGAGGCTGTAGGGTTGTAGGGTTGAGAGTTTAGGATTGAAATCTAAACCGCATCAGCTGAGCTGAGCCGGGAACTTCATCAAATCATCCATGGCTGGAAATGCTGCTGGAGAGCACTAGAGGACGCGTCTGCAAGAACGTCCACCTAGACTCTTGCAAACTACTAGGTTGGCCCTTGAAAGCCTCTGAAAAATATTCGTAAACAGGGTCCTATTAAGCCCAATAAGTGAAAATAAAGAATATCCCAAAGGCCTACCTAGACTACATGATGGGATGATGCAATTTTGAGGGTTCTATATGCTTGATCCTGCCAAGCCTGAAAGAAAGAAAAATTTCGATCTGCAGCGATGACTGCCCCGTCTACTGCAGTCTGTTCACACTACTGGGTAGTGCTACGAATGCGACAACTGACTGCTACCTGGTACACACTCAGACTTTCCTTGTAATTGTGGTTGAAAGTCTAAGGTAGACACCACCGCAACTCCGAACCTAAACCCTAGCCCGAAACCCTAAACCCTAAACCCCTAAACCCTAAACCCTAGCCCGAAGCCTTATAAACCCTGAACATCCCTGAACCAGAAACCCAAAGCCGCTGCAAACAGCTCGCATAGTGCGCTTGTTGGCACGAGCCAGCGGCTGCGAGAACTCAACTCCGGAGCGGCAAAAAGCAAAACCTATAGTCTATAGTCTCCATTGTAGTTCCTTTTTTTGGTTTAACCAATTCTATATTAGGGATCCTAAAAGGCAACCCCAAAAAGGAACTACAATGGAGACTATAGGAAGATCACAAGGTTTAGGCTCGAGGGCTTTGGAGCTTAGCGGGTTTGATTAAGGTGTAGGGTGTTGCATGCCGTTTAGGATGTAGGCTCTCGGTGTGCAGGAGGCAGCCCGGTAACTACCAAAAGCAGAGTTTTCGGAACTCGAAACCAGACAGAGTATATGAGTTGTATGGGACCGCATGCCCAAGATAACTTCTTTCAAAAATACAACTGAATCCTGAAGCACCAACAGGCAGCCGCAATGTAAGGCATGAATCCTGAATCACAAGGCGTCTGCTGTACCCCAGCTCTTTGACCGTCTCGACACTGGCCGCATCTGGCTGTAGCACTTCACTTAATCCCCAAAATCCAAAGCCTAGTTATCATTGGCATATGGTAACGATGATGATGACGACGATGCTGACTAACACTCTTCGTTGATTTCCTATACCGAGTGATGATGACCATAACACATCGAGTCTTGGCAACTTGAAGGTGGATCTATGAAGTTGAAGCGTGAACCCTAAACCCCAAGCCCTCAACCGCTTGAAGGCCTGAGCTACCTCTTACCCTACTTGGTAGAACATACCCCGGTTCGGGGCTGACAGCTCCGCCACGCAGGAGAACAAGGAGACACCAACTAGATAACAATGATGACGACCAAACTGATTAGCCACTCATTCTCATGCTCACTTACAGCAACCCGTAAATAACCCATATGAAAACCGTCAGCATTCCCTGATAGAGCCCTCGTAGAACCCTTCTAGAACTCTAAGCCCACGAGTCGGCTGTCGGGTTTGTCCTGCCTAGAACGACGCCCTCGAGGTCGAGAGTGTTGAGGATGTGCAGCATGTTGACGGCCAAGTGCCTCGCAGTAGCAATAGCTGTACCCAGAGGCTCCATAGTAGTTCCTTTTTGGGATTACCATGTAGGATTCTATATACGAACCCCCAAATGGAACTACTTTGGAGCCTTAGGGTAGTAACAACTAAATGGGCATCGGCGAACCAGGAGTCCGGTCTGCGAGGGCTTTGCGGTTTGGGGTTGAGAGCAGCTGGAGCCTAGTCTTCGATGCAAGATACCAGACAACAACGCCCAAGACAGCAAAAATGGTCGTAGAATCCAGACACCTGTTTATGCAAAGCCATGACCACCTGCTAAATCCTCTCAAACCTTGTGCTACACTTCAGTCGGCTTCACGGCACCAATAATAATGAATACGAGCTGGCTCAGAGTCTGTGTTAGGCGTCTGTGGCTTGTGCACAAGGCTTCAGTTTAGGAGAATGAGTTAAGTACTGCATTCTGGGTTTGGCGTTGGGTTACTCACTTCAGCCGAATCCCCCAACCGTACGCAAACACAAGCGCACACACACACACAGCAGAACCCTAAACTCTAAACCATAAACCACCCTGAAGGCCCACAGCTCTGCAACCGGAAGCAAACATGCGACCAAGACCGAGGCCAGCACCAGGGCCCGAACACCAAAACTTAAAAATGGATGGATGGATGGAGGGATGGAGGGATGGACGGACGTGTGTGTGTGTGTGTGTGTGTGTGTGTGTGTGTGTGTGTGTGTGTGTGTGTGTGTGTGTGTGTGTGTGTGTGTGTGTGTGTGTGTGTGTGTGTGTGTGTGTGTGTCTGTGTGTGTGTGTCTGTCCGTATGTATGTATGCATGAAGGCACATATGTGTGTCTGTAGGTGTGTATGTCTGCATGTGTGACTATGTGTGCCCAAGGGCGTGTGTATGCGAATGTTTATGTGTAGATTTACATGTACATGTATATGTGTGTACGTACATGGTTAGTGTAGTATCCCGCACTCACCGTATGCTGCAGTACGTCCACGGGCCATAACATGCCGTGACAACAAGCTGCCAGGCAAAGGGAGCCAGGCTCATGCAGGGTCTGAGACTCTGCACAACCCCTCAAAAATCTCAACATCTTGGTCTTCCCCTAAGGGTCCATGTACCATATGCTAGATACTTTGGCCCTAAAGTACCTCTATAGGGACTACTTTACGGCCCATGTATATACTATAATATAGGTACATGGACCCTTAGGGTTCAAGGGGAAGAGGAGGGACCCTTAATGGGGTCCCCTCCCCTATAGTGGGCTATACAGTGGGTATATAGTAGCTATATTAAGGGTATATACCTAGGGGTCCTTGTTAAGGGTCTCTCCTTTTACCCTTGGCCCCAAGCCATCCTCGAAACCCAAAACCCATAGACCCTACTTAAAGGCTCATGGGACTTAGTAACTAGGGTTATAACTAAGGTAACTGTACTTATAATTACTTATAACCCCAATTAGGGGACTTATAACCTTACTTACTAAGTCCCATGATCCTTTAAGTATATGTCTGAACCTAAACCCCCAGGCCCGAAACGCTACAATGCCGATTAGGGTTTAAGGGCTTTAGGGTTCAGAGGCTGACCTATAGTCTCCATTGTAGCTCCTTTTGGTCTAACCAATTATGTATTAAGGATCCTATAAGGTAACCCAAGACAGGAACTACAATGCAGACTATAACTATGGGTAGGGTTACATTCTGAAACCCCCGACCCTAACCCTAAACCCGAAACCCTAGACCCTAAACCCTAAGCCCTGAACTCAAAACCCTGACTCGGTCCAAGGGCCCGAGGTCGCTGTGGAGCAGTGCATGCGTCCAAAGACGCCAGACCTGCCAGGGTTTTAGGGTTCAGGGATTTAGGGTTTAGGGCTTTGGGTTTAGGGTTTTAGGGTTTAGGGTTTTAGGTTTCTTTTTGCTGTCTTTTTTTGTTTAAGGGCTCCTTTTGGGACCGCACGAAGTGCACCAAAAGGCTATTCAGGCGAACTGGGGTTTAGGGTTTAAGGTTTAGGGTGCAAACCGCAAGCCGACAAACACGAGCCCCAGCCGAGCCTTGTAATTTCTTCAGCACTAAACTCTAAACCTTAAGCCCTAAACCCTTTGAGCAGCATTCCGCACCCAGACCTGGCTCTTCCCCTCCCAGGCCTCACCGGCCTTCAACGTTGGAGGGTAGAAAACCTCGGCTGAGTGGCTTAGGGTTTGGGGCCTAGGGTGTTGCGCGGGTTTGTACGTTCTCAAGTTTCCAAAGAGGGTTTTGTAGGTTTACACACGAACAAACAAGACAAACACACAATACACGCAGACAAACAAACGAAGAAACAAACACACGCACTGAGTAAAACACGCCCGCGAGCACACATGAATACTCGCCAGACTATAGCGGCTGCGAGTCAGAAAGTGTTGACGCACAGATACAAGTAGCGCAGCCAAAGCGGCCGTGATGCGCTGGAAGTTCAGCAGCCTGAACAAAGAGCATTGCTATGCCTTCGAATTCCTTAAAGCCCTAGTATAGAGTCGAATGGTCCTTAAACCCTAAACCTTTATAGAACCGTGCTGGATCCCTGAAAGGAGCCCTTAGGGTCCGTAAAGGAACTCTGATAAGTCCCGTAAACGAACCCTTCTAGATCCCTGAAGGGAACCCTTATGGTCCCTAAAGGATAACCCTTAAAGGAGCCCTTATGATCCTTGAAGGAACCCTTACAGGAACCCTTCTGGTCCTTGAAGGAGCCCTTAAAGGAACCCTTCTGGTATTTGAAGGAACCCTTAAAGGAACCCTTCTGGTCCTTGAAGGAACCCTTATGGTCCTTCAGGGAACCTTATTTGGGGACAGGGACCCTTGGCGAAGGCTTGACCTGTGAGGCTCTGCCCAAGATAACAATGACTGGAGGAGGCTTTCAGAATGGACTAGGGTTTAGGGTTTTGTAAGGTGTAGGGATTAATTTCAGGAGGGTTTGGGCTTTAAGGTTTAGGGTTTAGGTTTCGTGAAGGGTCACTGTAAGGTTGAATACAAGGCCCTTGACAACTAGAATAGGGTTTCGGCTAATGATAGAAGAAGATATGTGGGACTACAGGGGATTCTGACGCCAATTCATCAGGCCCCTAGAAAACCTAGAAACACCCTACAATATATAGCCCTGTATGATTGTGCGCTGCGGGATGCAGTTGGGGGGTTGAAGGGAAGGGGGTGGTGTCCTGCCGGGGCGCAACCATTTATACTCTCCAACGTGGCTTGAAATAACCCACACCTTAACGAGGTATCTAATGTGATCTCCGGCTTAATGGGCTGATGTTCCAGGATGCAAATCTATGAGGTGTTTTAAGTGGTCAGTTAGATATGAAGATAGGGTTCAGGCTCTCGGGCTGTGACTATGATAGGGCCCCAAGAACCCTCAAGCCACCTGGGATGTTCTCCTGCTTGCACGGATTCTCGCAGGACTTCTGAAAGACTACTGGGCTTTAGAACGAGCTGAAATACACATGCAAACAAGGCCTATGAAGATTTATAAGATGCCGAAACTGCCTTACAACCGCCAAGAAGACCTCCATCGATAAGAGAAGATGTTTCGCTATGTTTCGCCTATCCAAGTCCTACAAACTCTTGCAGCACTCGCCACAAGAACAGTCCAATCAGCATTGCGTTCAACCCAAGCCTCAAGCCCAACATGGTTTGAGCTATTCAACTCGCCTGGCTAATCATTGACATTGCTCTTTCCCAGAGGGTCCAAGTGCTGAATACTTAGGTTTGCTTTCAACCTCCTTTTCCTTAGTGTTTGGAGTTTCAGGGTTATTGCTCAGGGTTCGGGAGGTCCGGTAGAAGTCGGTTTTAGTATTTTGGGTAACGGTGCATATGAATTCGAAGACGGTTCTGAAGGTGATGCATGTAGAGAGGGAAGAATGAGAAAAAAAAGGTATCGCCAACTGTTGTCACTTCCAACCCAACACTTACAATTTAGAAAACCCTGCAGAATTTCTTATGCCCTCTGCCCACCTACCAGAATCTACTCTTTGTAGCGTCCCTGTAAGGTTTTTATAGGTTGACACTTAGGTTGATATTCGGACCCAACAAAAACGGATTATGATGGATTACGTATCTCAGATCTGGCCCATAGGCATTTGGACCTTGAGGGGTAGTTTCGATTCGAGTGAGATGTGTCGAGCCACTGCTGTACTTTGCACAGTGGTGGCTAATTACCAAGACACTCCAAAGCTTGTCGGCTAGTGTGTACCTTGATCTACCAAAACCCACCTTTTGCAGAGTCTTTATGAGTTCTATATTTGACGTACGGGTTATGGCCAACAGAGTTGGGGATTACGTTTTAAGGGTTATGGAGCTATGGATGGCTATGGGTTAGAGGATTTGGCCTTAGGTTTTTTTTGCGGTGCCCTAAACGGGAGTTCCCGAAAATAGGAGACCCTAATATAGTACCAAACAGTAGATCCTTATTATACGGATCCCCATATAACGTACCCCTAATTGTCGGAAACCCCCAAACCCTAAACCCTAAACAACCCGTATAGATCCCTTTGAAGGAGCCCTAACTGTCGGAAACCCGCAAACCCTAAACCCTGAAATTTGGAGCCCTCAAAAGGGACGCTTATCGATCCCTTTAAAGGAGCCCTAATTGTCGGAAACCCCCCAACTCCTAAATTGTTTGTAGTTGATGCCTGGGCGCTCTAACGACTCCTGTTTCAGGGCTCCCGGCCACCCTATAAGTCTCGGCTTTAGGAGCTAGGGGTTTAGGTTTTAGGGTCTAATCAAGGCTTTAGGAGTTAGGGGTTTAGGTTTTAGGGTTTAATCTAGGCTTAAGGAGTTAGGGTTTTAGGTTTTGGGGTTTGGGGTTTAGGGCTTGGGGTTTAGGTTTTAAGGATCAGGGTTTAGGGGTTTATTGTTTAGGGGTTTAGGTTTAGGGCTGGGGTGTCGGGCTCAGGGTTCAGACAGATGCAAGGAGAGGTGTAGGATCGAGTTCTAGGGTTTCTGTTTTGTGCTTTTGGGGTGGGGTTTGGGGGTTGGCATATGTTCTAGCCGAGCCCTGATTTGCGCGAACATATCATCACAAGACATGCAGATTAATTAGGATCCTTACCCAAAAGTCCTAAACCCTACAACCCTCACTGAAATCAGAGAGCCGGAGTCTCTTGGTGCATGACTAACGGATATAGATAGCTTCAGTCGAGGCCCTTAGAAAAGAAGATTACTCTTGCGAATTTCATAGAAGACTAAATTCCACCGTCGGCAAGACATGCGGTGAAGCCTATTTCGGCGAGCAATACTGGCTTCTGGAGTACCTGGCTGTACGCGAGAGCTGTTCCTTTGCGCCACCCGGCAGCACGGTTTGAGGCTAAGGGTCTAATTACGGAGCACCCATCAAAAGTACTCCAGAAGCCAGATATTTCGGCGAAAAAGTTAATGGAAGAGTTAGGGGAAAGCCCAGGAAAGATCCGAACTCCTTGTACCCTCCAACAAGCGCGGAGCTTTTGGTGACGGAATTCCGAAACAATAGAAATCACGGATCAGGCCTTGGGGTTTAAATTAACCCTGCAATGTAGTCCCTGTTTGGTTACCTTAATGTCTTATTGTAGGATTCTAGCCATAGAACAAATTATCAAGCAGAAGAAGCTAGGACCAATCATATTAAAAAAAGAAGCCCTAATAGAATGGCGACCCCACATATCATTTTCAAGATGAATTTGTGTCCTTGTAATCCAGAAGACCACTCTAGGCAGCAGTATTGCATAATTAGCACCGAATAGCTCTTCCCCCCAATATTTAGCTACTCACGCAACTATGGCTTGGGAGCTATGCGGTCTATCGAATCAGGATTTAGGGTTTGGAGGACAGTGGATCAAGGCTGTAGGTCTTAGGCGTGAAATCAGAGTCGCAGTGCTTAACTGACTTCACACGGTGTCGGAGACCCACCTGCGCTGCAAATTGCTAATCCTTATATGCACCACGAACCTGTTCATAATATCGGGGACTGCATAACAGTAGAGTGCTCGTGACTTCACACTTTTAGTATATTCGGAACCCTGAGGCATAATAACACTAGCTGCTCGACCATGTTAGACTCATACCCACGAAATGCCCTAAACCACCAAGCCTGGGCTTTCTGCAAATCCTTGAGGTCCAAGTGTTCAAAAAGTGAGTGACCTTTATTTCGGCACCAAAACTATTCAGACTATAGTGTGACGCACGACCCCACGATTTGGCTGCTTGGACCCTGTAGGTAACCTCCTCTGCCCTCTTTGGGGAGAAAGTGCAGCTTCACAGGTGGAGCCGACCATGGTGTGACACCTGAATCGTGATAGTCTAGGAGGTTCGCAAGGGCGTTTTCAGGGTTTATAAGGGCTTCTCAGGCTCCATAACCCAGAATCATGACATGTACTACCTGCATGGAATTAGGCTTCCGGAAACCCCAAGAGGACGGTCTACTGTGGCCTCAGGTTGATCACTTGTGGGGAAAAGGGCCTCAGGCTGGAGCGATTCAGGGCTACGTGCACAGCTTTGTAGGCAACTTGGGACTGCATGACATGTGCCCCAGATCGGACAGTATAGCATAGTCGGCTTACTTGGGACAAGGCGTATTATGTGCCAAAGCTAGGGGTACATTCACTTCCAAGAGCTGCATGGTTGTTGCCAGGGCTTCTCGATGCACATGGATCGGCAACCGAGAGTTGCACTGCTAAGTATTCGGATATCTTAGCTACATGGCAAACTTGTAATGGCCGTCGCTACCTGCGGGTTGTTGGCGAGTGCCATGGAAGCATAAGGGAGCTGTTCAAGATCCTAAACCCAGTACTTATCATGTCCTAAGTCTGAACTCCTACTGAACCCTGTTGACATGGTTTCCAGGTCAACAGTCATCTGAACCCTAAACCCTATGAAACCTACCACCCCAAAAGCGCGGATGGGCCTCAAAATGATGCGCGCCGTTTGCCGCCGTCCTCCGAAGCCTTCTCCAGGAATGTGAGTACCTGCCAAGAGTCTCTTCTTCAACAAGCCTGCAATATCCAGTCATCCTAATCCTGGGATTGGGATTTAAGGGTTTAGGTTTGGCCTGGACCCGACAAAACGGACCTGCAGGGGATCCTTATCATGAATTCCTAGTATAAGTCCTTGGAAGGGTGGGTGGTTGAGGGTTCAGGCTGCCACGATGGACTGAAGCTTCTACAGAACCATGATACAAAGGTTTTTTTGGGAGTCAAACATCCGTACTGTCGGTTTGCCTGCAGTCAGCAGGATTCGGGACTGAGAGGGGTCAGGTTTGAAGATGTGAAGTCTGTGATCCCAAAGAAACTAGTCAGTAACTATATAACCCCTAAACCCTAAACCCCAAACCCTAAACCTCTACACCTCAAACCCTGAACCTTAAAACCATAAACCCCTAACGCTCAAACCGTAAAGCTTAAGCGTGAAACTTAAACCCCTAAACCGAATCGGCACCCCCGACTCAGCTCCGGGCAAATGCCCTACCGTCTACATGTACCTATAGGCTCCTTTGTAGTACCTTTTGGGGCTTCAAGTTTCCCTTCAAGGATTCTAAATAGAAACCACAAAAAGGGAAGTTCAATGGAGCCTACAGGTAAGCAGTAATAGCGGGGCCTAGATGATTGCTTACACTATTTTGGCGGCTCCTTACTATAATTCTAGAATAATGGGCCCCAAAACCCTTTCTAATCATTAAGGCCCCTATATCAGAGTACCCTTATTGATCCCTTATCGTAACCCTTATAGACAACCCCCTTAAAGAAACCCTATTCTAACTATTAAAGCCCCTATATCATAGTACCCTTAAAGATCCCTTATAGTCACCCTGATGGACCCCTTTAAAGGAACCCTATTCTAAATGTTAAGGCCCCTATAGTAAGCAGTAGTACACCTGCAGCCAAGAGACCATGTCAACGGCCGTCGGGAACGGGCGGCCCGGCAGCGCCCTCCTCAGGTAAGAGTAGGCGCCAGGGTTTGGGGTGTTTTTGGTTTAGGGGGGTTTAGGGTGTTTTTGGGGGTTTGGGGCTGAATGGGGCTTCCGTGGTGGTGGTGTAGGATAACGGAAGTTATACGCTGATTCTTCAGGATCCTATGTCGACCTATTCAAGCCGCAACTTTTGTGTTCCATGTTCCGACCTCTGTTGCGGATTTTGGATCCGGGTTCGGGCCCCTGAACCACCAAACTTCCTGGGATAGAGTATCTATAGTATAGGCTCCATTGCAGCTCCTCATTGTGGCTAGAACCTAGGATCCAACAAGGTAACCCTAAGGGTCCAAGTACCTAGTTATCATATACTCTTCAAGATAGTGGCCTACACAACTACTATCCGAAACCTAAGTACCTAATTATTGGGTCCTTTGGACCCTTAGTGCAACCCCTAAAAAGGAGCAACAATGGATCCCATAGGTGGCTTAGAAATCTTCCAGCTCATGGCTGCGGATCCTGGATGCAGATTGCAGGGCTTTTGGAGTTTAGCGTCCTAAACCCTAAACCCTAAACCCTCGGCGTCGGGGGCTTCCGGGGCAAGGTGTAGGGCTGGAGTGTAGGGAGCAGGGTCCAAGGTTTGCAAGGCTTCTGCGTTTAGAGTTTCAAGCTGCTCTCGTGCCAAGATCCAAGAGCTGTTTCAAGCCAGTAGAGGGCAACAATTTCTCGAGCGTCGACAACGTCGATGTAAAAGCTTGTGTCCATTTTGGGTGTCAAATTTTATCGAATACTCGTTATACCTTTCAGGCATGGAGAAGCTCTCAACCCACCGCCTACTATCGAAGCACGAGAAATCAAATTAGGTTTCCATGGTGTGGGCATCGCAAGTATAAGTACATTTATAGACACAGCTGTTTGTTTTGGGTATGTATACACATATGTAAGACTAAGACGAATAAACAAATGAATACCTAAATCGATACAAGAAGAGCAGAACATATACATAAACGTGTATATATAAAAAACCTATGCACACATGTTAGTGATGCAGGAGTTCTCAGGAATTTTACTCCTCATTGTTCAATCCCTTGAACATGAACCCCTGATGCTCCCCGGAATCGGAATCGCAATCCAAGGAGCCAAAGCATCTCCAGCAGCACGGACAGCTGTGCCGATCCCCGGATCTCATGCATGCGGGGCCTCATCTTTGGTGCTGGTGACTGGATAGATGGTCAGGATCAGTGTTAGCATCCGGTGTTGGAATATGAGCTAAGCAGGCACTGCATGCCAGTTAGGGCCGTTTAGGGTCGTTTAGGGTCCACTACCGTGATCTCAGATTCATCAAGCCAGTGTCGTTGTTGACAATGTCCTTTGCCATGATTGATTCCATCGCCTCGTCGCGGTTCAGTCCTGGACATTCTGCGTCAGAGTTTCCTTGTCTACCAGCTTCGTCAGCACGTAAAGTGCGAAGACGAAGCTCCAGCGTCTGATGGTGGAGCACGGCTTTGCTCATCACGGCGCGGGCTGGTAGCGTCAGGAGACTCTCACCAAAATGCACCCCGGCGGCCTTGGACCTTTTTTGGGGTTCCTTATTATGAATCCTACTATTTTGGGTTCTTGGCCCAGGGTTTCTAACCAGGTTCCTACATTAGCCTGCGCACAAGCGGGAGCCCCGTCCCGGGAAACGTCGTCCGCGGCGCGGCGGTGCTCCGCGGACCAAAATGCACACAATCTGCCCTAAATCCTAAACCCTAATCAAACCCATAAACACTGGTTTTAGTAGCAAGCCTCAGCGATTTGGGCTCAGATGTCTTCTCAGGGTTAAAAAGGTGTGTGTTTCAGGATTTTTGGGGGCTGTGAGGGCTGAAGGTCTTTGATAAAGTTTTCTAGGAATTAACAAACTTGGCTTCAAGCTTTTGGGGCTGTTGGTGGACTTTTAGGGCGTAATTGACTTTTAGGGTGTAGTTAGTGCTGCGGTGTTCCATGAAGTGCAGTAGCTGCCTGCCGGCATAGGGCTTTCGGTGTCCGGCTGAATCCCACGACCCCAGGCCGATTGAACCAAAAGGAAGGATTCAAAGCGGCCGTAAAGGAAACTCCAGAAAGTTGGAATATGGATTAATGGTAGGATCCCCTATAAATATACCTTAAAGGGCTTACGATAATGATATTCCAACTTTCTGGCTTCTACCGTAAGGGGACAAAGCTGAGTCGATGACGAGCCAACACGCTTCTTCTCCGGAGAGGCCCGTGTGTCCTGCTGAAGTTTCGGCTGTCACGGGTGTAGTGTAGTAATTAGCCTGGGGTTTGGGGCCCATTTATAAGTATAACTACAGAACAGAACCCGAAGGAATACCATTGGTCAGTATTCCGACCACTATATTCGGGTGATTTCGGTAGCGAATTCTGCACCCAGAAGAAACCTACTCATATTTCACGTTTCTCGTCAGTTGTTACGCTACACTACCTGGATTGTCAAACCCTTATACACCTTTTCTAGGATATCTAGCTTTATGGTTAGGATCTGTGTTCTATACAAAAGTAAGTACCCTGAAGCTGGGTAGTGTATACCTATAGTCTCCATTGTAGTTCCTTTTGAGGGTTACCTTATAGGATCCATAACCTATAATTGGTCAAACCAAAAAAAGAAACTACAATGGAGACTATAGGCAATTCGCAAACGGAAGCAACTAAAAGATGGATCGGCCTCGAAAACTGGGAGCTTCCTGATCCAAGGCCCTACACGGCCTGAGCCGTTTCTCGCTTAACTGCCCAGACCCCATATTTCCCTACGGGCCCCTCCGAAAAATCAGAAACCCCACCTTCCGGGCGCGGTATGGGTGCTTGCGGTTGTCGCGATCGGCGAGCTTTTGCTGCAAGGTCCGGGACAGCTCCTGGTTAGGCGTTATATAGAGGCTCCATAGAAGTTCCCTTTTGTGGTTCATGTTTAGAATCCTATATATAAGTAAATCCCAAAAAACAACTACAACGGAGCCTACGGGTAGAAAGGGTAAGGCCTGAAAGTTCCTGAAAGTAAAGCGAGACCGACAACTGTGGTGGCCGGTTCTCGATTGTATTTCATACCATAAGGGTCCATGTACCCAAATAGTATATACTTTGGTCCCAAAGTACCTATATAGGGACAACTTCAAAGCCAAAGTGTATGGTATTTGGGTACATGGACCCCAAGGGATATGGATAGCAAACTTCGATGACAATGATGCTATCGGGCTCTCACTCATGCGCAGCCACTAGGAGAAGTTATCACGAATGCAGCCGTTCGCATTGGTGTCTACGTGATCGGCTATGCATCCAGTATATAAGGTTACTCTGACCTACCATAATATACTACTCGTTGGGGTGTGGGGGGGGTCCCCTGCAAAGTCTATCTCTCTATCGATCTACCTATCTGTATATTACAGGTCATAACTATATGTATGTACATATATATATATATATGTATATCTATACACACACACACACCTGCATGCATATTTCTGTAGAGCAGTTGCTTGTAGTTTAGATTATTGTCGTTGGGCCCCAGGCTCCACTTTTTCCCAAAGTAGGTACTATCCATGGACTTTCGGCCCCAAAGTATGCACCATGTGTATACTTGGAGGTGTAGGGTTGGGCTTCGTAGCAAAACCGCAAGAGGCAATAGCTCCTGGAAGAGCAGCGCGATCTGACCCCTGGGAATGCCCTTGCGTCCGTTCGTGTCCAGCACATCCATGCTGTAGCAGACGCGGTAGAAGTCCTGAAATCGTCCGTGAGGTCTTTAACTCATATTCTCACTCGAAATGTATATGCCCCTCCTAACCTTAAGGTCAACTAATGCTTTACCCGGATGTCATTGTAGTATAATACAGTATAACCCCAAGCCCCTAGTGTAGTTTTTGAAGGCCCCTATACGGCCGGTCCTCTCCAACGAACGATCATCCAATAGTGGAGAAAAGCAGGCACTACATTGGATACTGCTGACGATATAAGCCCTGCATTACCCATATAATAAGGAATATACCATACTTCCCATAGTTTAGGGTCCTTAAGGTAATGCAGGATTTCTGTCATCAACCGTACACTATACTGAACTTAGAACCCTAGCAACAATTATAATTTCAGCTGTTTCTGCGGGATTATAAGAACCAAAAATAGAAAATATTTCTCAGTACCCCTAAGGTACATTGGATATCACAGGTACAGTTCAGGCCGAATCTCGGGTAGAAGTCCTCTACTCATTATGGGCTCCAGGATTACCTGGGGATCCGAAACCCTACCGTTTTAAGGGTTCTAGTCTCTAATTAAGGGGTCATAACCTCCTATTTTGTGGGGTTTGGGGTCACAGGTAAGGTTCATGGAAATAGTTGTACATAGGTTCAAGGTTCAGCGTTTGCCTCAGCTTGGGGTCTGGGCTCCAGGATTAACCCTCAAGGGAACAAGTACCCAATAAGCACACCACACGCTCTCCAAAATCCTAACCTACGTAACTACTACCCTAAAACCGAAGACCTAATTATTGAGTCCATTGGGCCCTTGGGGTAAGGCTTATGGAAACTGTTGTACATAGGTTCAAGGTTCAGCATTTGGAACAGCTTGGGGTCTGGGCTTGGCTTGCTCTACTCCTTTCCCTAAGCCATCACTCGCAAGCCCTCAACTCACAACTCTCAACTCTGAACCACACTCCCTAGGTACAGTTCTCGTCTCGGAGCTGCCCCGAAGACTTGTCTAACTGAAGCCATCCTCGTTCATCGCGGAGACGTTTTCTTTTAATGTGTACTGACTTTTTGTCCATCCTCCCAAGAGTTGGCTTACACAAAAAAAGACCAAGCACTGCCTTTCAGTGTTGATCAAAATCTAATTGCTCTCACTTGTTCACTCCGATCACGGTGGGTTTATGGTTTGGGGTTCCGGAATATGCAGCCCTTATGATAGCCCATGTATCGACCCCAGAGAACATGAGTATTGAACACTAAGCACAGCGATATGTTGTAGACTTGTAATCCGCCCCGTGACAGGCCTACCCTAAACCCTACACACCCTACAACTCCCTGAACCCTAAACCGTAAACCTTAAACCCTAAACCCTTGAGTTTGAAGCAAGGCACGTTTTCAACGATGCCCTGCGAGAGAAGCGGCGCCCCGGCTTTTCCGACCTGCAGCAGGAAGCCAGGCGGGCGAAAGAAAGACCCGAAATGCTCCGGTTTCGGGCTCAGTGTTTCGGATTTTGGGTTTCAGATTTACCTTAACCTACCAAACCCTACTTTGTTGTAGGGTCCCTATACTGTACATCCCGTATTAGGGTTTATAATAAGAACCCACAAAAAAAGGTAGGGTTTTGTAGGATAAGGCAGGGATCAAGCTGTTGAAATCATATGCATTGCATCCGTGGTGTCTCTGACCTGGAATGGCTGAAAGCCCCTGGACGTATTGAAGACAAAAGCTGCAACCCAAAGGGTCCTAGGTACATATATATATATATACATACATACATACATACATACATACATACATATATATATATAGAGAGAGAGAGAGAGAGAGAGAGAGAGGGAGAGAGAGAGAGAGAGATATTGCAGGGTTTCTATAGTACGAATCACTCTTATGCTTTGGGGGAGTATCTAGGGCTCTTTGGGCAACCCTGAACCCACACTGCCCTTCGGCTTCATCTGAACTTTCGGCAGAGACGTAAAACACCGCAGAGCATCGCCAGGAATGCTACATGGGAGTTTCCGAAAATTAGGGGGTCCCTTATTTTGGGGTCCTTGTAACCAGGATCCGACTATTTAGGGTACTATAATAGGGTCCCCTGTTTTCGGAAACTCCCACATGTCTTCAGCATGGTGTTGCTGTGTGCATCCGAAACCTGGTTGATTTCCAGCTCTCGGGGCTGTCGAAGAGAAAGCCCCGGCCACCCTCTGGAACCGTTGTCTCCTGGTAGGTCGATTGTCTGTCGCTGGCAATGCAGCAATGAACGCCACCTCGCTGACCTTGCCAAAATGTACAAGGACTCCAATGGATCTGGAAGGTTCAGGTTGAGGGCTCCACTGCCCTGGCGGCTGCGGAAGTGACCGCCTGGGCCGAACTCTCGGTTGTGATGCATAAGCCTCATGCAAACCGAGCCGCGAGCAGGCAAGACCTTGGCGTCAACACCCATTTTGATGACACCTTTGACGTAACTGGTGTGGGTCGCAAGGCGCCCATCGACCATCAGCAGCATGTCGTGCTCATGCCGGAAGACTGCAACTGGAAACCCTACACCTGAAATTCTCAGAACACAAGCCTACTAAGCCTTACACATTAAGCATTACCAGAAACAACTGTTCACACTTCATATCAATCTAAGCCGTGTCACTGAGATACTACCACAGGCGGAAAATAATTACATGATCTTGCAGTGGGGTACAGCAACGTGGTTCCATATCTCACTGTGTATATATATATATATACATACGCTAAAGCAGATAGAACTGACTTTGTTGGTGGGGAGGTGCCCCTTCGTTGAGAGATCGGGCTTTCCCGAAGCCCCTCCCCCCTCCTCCCACACACAATTACATTATGGGCTATGTGTCATCGAGGGCTAAGAGGGTTTGTATCGGACGGCCCGCATCTAAAACCTACCCTTTCAGGGTTCCTTGTATAAGCCCTTAAGAGGTAGTTAGGGGTTGAGGTAACCCTTGTGTGGCTTGCCTGGGCCTATCAATTAGGTTTCCTTTAAGGGTTTCGCAAGATGCTCTCTAAGGCTTACACTAAGAAGTACTCAGCAGGATCTTTGCTTCGGGCCCCAGTGGTATTTTGTACCGTACCTTGCCCTATCTTTTCTGCAAAACGTACTGTAGGCCTAGGATCCCATGGTAAACCAGAGGGTCCTAATAATGGTTTGGGGGGACCTAACTGTTGACCTAACTCCATAGTAGCAGTATATGGATGCTCTTGGTACGAAAAGACAGTAATCAAAACAGGCACCTCACTTCAGGGATTCATGTCGGACGCTGTGGGCCTAACATGGAGGCCATAACTTTTCAGAATAAAGTTCTGGATACATTGCTGTATATAATAATAGCATAACCATAATGACGACATAATCATATGGAACCCTAAAGAGCAGTATCGGCAGATACTCGGGCCCCCTAAAGTAAAGGCTTACTCATCAAGCAGGCCTATTGTGTTCAAAATGGTATGACTAAGTATCCCTGCATATGAGCATTTGGGGTTGTAGCCCTGAAACTCACGACTATCCTGAACTGTGTCTCCCAGGCATGCCGTGGCCTGCCTTCAAGAAGACTTGCTCCAAAACCTCACGATGGTCGGGCCATTTCGGCGGTGCTCAAGACCCGAAACTATGTTTTGGGCATTTCAGATGTGCAAAGCCAGGTAATCTCACCCTTGTGGTCACCTGTCCCAAAACCTGGGATGATCTTTCAAGCTCATAAGGGTTTCTTAGACAGTCAAACATGAGGCTAGTTCGAAGAAGGGTTCTCTCAAAGTCGGACAAGGGTTCTGAGACGGCTCAAAAATGGCCACACAAGGGTTCGGAAATTCTTCAAAGCATGAATCTACATAACACCCACAACTCCCGCTGCAGCCTGATTCTACAGCATCCGAAATCCAAAGAGATCCAAAAGTCGTGCAGCTGAGATCTCCTAAACAACTGTGTACAGAAACTTCAAAAACCGGTTTAGGGTTTAGGGGTTTAGGGCGCCGACCACGATGAGAAATCCGAACAAGCTGTAAACAACCAGTGAAATCCTGCGCAAACTCTGTTTGAACCATTCAAATCGGGCTGCACGCTGTGCCATTGCGTCCGTCATTTCCAGGCAGTGTGTTTTGGACCAAGTGAAGTACATGAGAAGGTGCTGCTTGTCGATACCTGGGCTCAACAAACGCATCCATGTACGATAACTTGTATCGAAACGCTGCAAGGCCAAAGTATATGTTAGAGGACTCTAAAAGCTACATGCTTCTGGCTTTCTATATAGGAGTCCATGCAAGCTGTATATTATACTAGGAATTACAGAGCTTTGGGCTCTTCAGGGAGATCCTAAGGGTGTCGGCAACCTTGCAAGTCTAGAAGTTGTGTTGAGGCCCAGCTTTCGGACCCTAAGCCCCCCAACCCTGGGCTGCGACCATCAGCGAAACAAGCAGTTTGGAGTTTAAGAGGGTTTACGGATTTAGGATTGGGCTTTACCTATAGTCTCCATTGTAATTCCTTTCTTTGGTTTAACCAATTCTATATTAGGGATCCTAAAAGGTAACCCCAAAAAGGAACTACAATGGAGACTATAGGATTGGCTTAGTTTGGGGGTTTGATAGAGCTTCCAGGGATGTCATTGATTTTGAGCTAAGGGCTTTCTTTCAACTAAACCCCACACAGCCTCAAGGACATCTAGAAGGAAATCATACTAAGGAGCCCGACAAATGTGCGTTTCTTACCCACTGTGTGGCTGTGTGGCGCCGGGTATATGCTTCTCGACCATCCAGGGTCTAGAGTCTAGGGCCGGGGTTGGGCAGATTAGCCTTCGGGTGAGGGTCTATTAAGGGTTTAGGGCTTAGGGTTTTGGTCTAGGGTGTAGGATTCAGGGTTTAGGGTTTAGAGTTTACAGGGTTTGGGATTTACGGTTTGGGGTTTAAGGGTCGAGGGTAGCCGCAAAAATCTCGAGCCCATCTCCAAACAAAGTCCAAAAGCTCCAGGGCAATCGAAAAAACGCAGAACGTTTCAAACTCACCATGATCTCCTTTGTGGTGGGTATAGTAAGGCTTAGGGTTTGGGCTTGGTGCCAGTAGAAGAAGACATGGCACAAGATATGATCTCCTTTATAGTGGGTATACTAAAAGGCTTTGGGTTCAGGGTTTAGCTTCTGTGCCGGTAGAAGACTTGAAGAGGGAATTCCCGCAAGCAACTTAAGGGGCTGAAGTCCTAAATCTTAATTTTCCAAGACACTCAAGTCCAAACCCTAAACCCTAAACTGAGGACTCAAATCCGAAAGTCTTCAATCCCTCCGACATCGCAGCTCTTGCCCAGCCACAAAGGAGGGCCTAAGTGTTCGCAGTTGATTTTGGTGGTTGAGGGTTTAATAGGGTCCCAGGGGATCCACTTTCATTGCTATCAATGCTGCGGATACTGCGAAATAAGAACAGTTACACGTATATGGCAGCTATGATGAACTTTCAAGCTACCGTGCTGTCTAGCATGCCTCTTGCAGCAGTCGTATATTCTGTGTACGATGGTTTACGCAAGTTGAGAGTTTAAAGTTGCGAACAGCAAAATTTAAAAGCTGTACCTAACTAAGTCCGCGCGACACCCCAGAGTCTACAAAATCTCCGTGTAGCCGCATCAAGGCTGCGCCACAAATCCCAGAATCGAAAAGCCCGGAGGCATCAACAACCCAGGACCCAAAACCACGCCCAAACACTGAACTGACCAGTTAAACCTTTTAGGACTCCATGGCCCTGGGGATCCGCGCGGAGAGGACGGCGAGGAGTTGACGGAACAGGCCGACACCAACGGGGGTGTTCGGGTTCACACCTTCAGGGTTTAGAGTTTAGGGTTCAGGCCTTTAAAGAATCCATGGTTTATAGGGTATATATATATATATATATAGATAGGTTCTAGAGATTAAGGTTTAGGGTTCACGCCTTCAGGGTTTTTACATCAAAGGACCTCTATGGTTTATAGGGTATACATAGGGTTTTAAGGTTTGGGAAAGTTTAGGGTTTAGGGTAGATGTGTTTGTTCCAAAGGATCCATGCACCTATGTCGTTTGTACTTTGGCCCTGGGTCTTTTCCTATCCCAGGCACATCAGCTGTCCAAACGGCAACACTACTAGCTGCCCCGCTGTTTCATTTGTTGGGTTTAGAGTCCTGGGCTTTGGCTTGAGGCGCGCACTTTGGGGCGAAAGGTCTTGCAAGGAACTCCAGAACCGAACAAAGACACCCATATCGCTTAAACAAACCCCTTAAATTTCGAGGAAGCCTACAGCAGCCAATACAAAACATGGAAAACGAACTAAAACCAATGAAAGCTCCTATAGTTAATATACCATAGAAACACCCATACAACCCCAAAACTTGTTCAATAGGGTTCATGAAGTTGGACTTCACTCCAGAATTTAGAACTACCCTGCAGCGAAACATTGTCGACGAGGGGACGGTGTTCGGGGTCACAGGCTTCGAGGGTTGATATCTCAGAACTAGATTATGTATTATTGCTAGTCCCCTACTCTAAACCCGAAACCCGAGCCCTAAACCCTAACCTTTAGCCCTAAACCCTACACCCTGCTTGTTCAACCCGACGACGAGATTCGTGCATGACATATGCTCTCGTTCGGAGTCGAAGCTGTCGTATCCTGACCCCGGAGGCCCAAACCCTGTACTGTAATGTAGACACCCTTGCAATTAGGTTAGGGTTTAGGTTTTAGGGTTTTAGGAATATTAAGAGTAGTGCTTTTGGGATGTTAACTACAGTAGAATTCGATTGATGAGCGCTGAGCATCAGTATTCACGATAATCTTCCAACTTCAAAACTCCTCCCATGCCTTCCTTCCGTGACCCCCATTTTAAGGGTTTCGGGCTTGCTTGAATTAAGGGTCCGGGTTCTAACGTGGGAATTCGATCAGGGTTCTGCAAGGATTGTATATGGGTATAGTGACCCTAAACCCTCAACTGTATGGCGCGCGCCGAACTTTTCTGCGAGACAAGTGCGGGCAGGCAGCCCAAACAACTCGAAGCGATTGCAGAGGCCGCCCGAGCCCTTAAAACCCCTCCTCATACTAGGACCCGAGCGGCCTTTTTTTGCCGTGTACAGAAGGTATAATTACTAGTTGAGGGTTCGGGGTTTCTATAGGCTATACTGAAAAACCGTTGAGGATGCATTGAAGCCTATCCTCCTATCCTCTTCTTCAACATGCCCACAACTCAATAGTATTGAGAGTTCTTTCCGCATGAAGGATGAAAGTGCTGAAGACCCACGGCCGAAAGCATATGGAGCTAGAGAGGTTTCAACTGCGGCTTCAAGTAACGACCGAAAGGTACGCAGGATTTGCATTGAGGCCCTCGAAGTCTCTCAATGGTTCAAGGATGTAGGAGTTGTTAGAGTGCATATTGGCTCAAGGTCGCTTGCCGTAGCTCTGGCGTGAACTGGACCTCTCGATCAACAAATGGGCAAATCCAGCGACGCCGGAAAGCACGATTATAGACCAGGACACTGCGTTGTTGAACTCATACTTTGGATGGTGCCGCAGCAGGTAGTGGAGTCCCACATGGATCATGGCGAAGACGCAGAAGAACGAGCGGGCGGCCTTGTTGTCGCGGAACACAGTCAGAAACAGCCAGCCTGATTTTGGCCAGGTCACTGAAGCGGAGGCAAAGCAAACTGGTGCTTGTGAAACATATACACGTACATACCATATGTGATGTATGTATGTATGCATGCATGTACGGGTGCCTCTCTATGTATACATAGTTGGTTTATTGAATGACGAACGAACTAAACGACCATAATAACGATGTCTTTTTGTTTTGTGTATATGTATAGTATATAGGTTTGTATACAAATATGTATGTATGTACGTATGTATGTATGTATGTACGAAGGTATGCAAGAACGAATGAATTTATGAATGAATGTACCTGTGTACGCCAGCTAACAAAATAAGGATTGATCTACTCAAATATGTGATTAATCAACAGCTTGAGCATATCCATAATCAGTTCATCCACAAGCCAATTACTCGACCGCTAAATTACTCAAGGCATTCC
The DNA here is from genome assembly GCA_905221615.1 of Symbiodinium sp. CCMP2592. Lineage (NCBI taxonomy): Eukaryota > Dinophyceae > Suessiales > Symbiodiniaceae > Symbiodinium > Symbiodinium sp. CCMP2592. The sequence continues at coordinate 1,520,917 of CAJNDT010000446.1, forward strand.
CAAATTAAATGCATTCCGTTTCATGTCGTTTCATGGCATGTCATAGCATATATCATGTCGTTGCATGACATGCATTCATTCATTCCATTTCAACCCATTCCAATGCATACAGTCCATTTCCTTCCATTCCCTTCATTGGTTCCATTGTTCAACTACATAATCAAACTGCGTACATAAAAAGACCAAGGGGCACACGTGCAAAATGTAATAACAGTCTAAACACAAATCTATTTCAAAGCCGATGACTGGACTTTCAAGTAACCAAACCGAAGCTGTACACTGGTGTTTCATGTTGGCTCCTTTCAGGAACAGGCCAAACAAATTCAAGTATGGTGCTCCAAACCCAGGAAAATGGCAAGTCCACTAAACTCGCATACCAGGTAACACAGGGGAATGTGTAGCACGATGAAGACGTCACGGGCAAGGTCGTCATCAGAGATCAGACTCAGGAGCGGAAGTATGCGCCACTCGTGGCGAAACGTTGCGTCCATCTCATGGGTCAGCATGGCAGCGAAAGACAAATCAAACGCCTTCATGACGCTTGAATTCGAAGTGTGCGCCGTAAAGGTTTTGGTGAGGTACTGACCTGTCCGTATCAACAAACTGTGTCCACATCCGATCACTTTCACTACGATTCCTCCCTGTACGGACATGCGGCACTCGTGCCCCTGTGGCCTACCATTAAACCCCTTTATGAGTCCCCGTTATTAGCCACTTGCATTGGAATCTTGATCTTTATGAATTTATGATCTTTATAGTACCAGTTGATAACAAAACATTCTGCTAGCTACTACGTCACGGAAAGCTGCCCGTATCCAGAGCCGAAAGGTGGGCGGCAACACCGCGCCCTGGGCATGCTCTGAGTTGGTTGACTCACCTGATGGATCATCCGCCTTTTCGGTTCCTACCCAAACATACGGCCCACAAACCCCTAAAGCTTGAACTGTACAAAAAATGTGTCCCCACACCCGAAACACCAGCACCCTTACCGTTATAAACCCCTGACCCCTCATCCCCCGAAAGAAACACCTCCACCAAGGAACCCAAACCCTAAACCCTGCCTATAGTCTCCATTGTAGTTCCTTTCTTTGGTTTAACCAATTCTATATTAGGGATCCTAAACGGTAACCCCAAAAAGGAACTACAATGGAGACTATAGGTGGATCATCCTGTGCCAAAACCCGCAACCCTAAACCCTAAACCCTTCAATCCTAAAGCCAACCCTAAACCCTATAAACCCTAAAACCCTATAAACCCTAAAACCCTATAAACCCTATAAACCCTAGAAGCCCCTAAACCCCAAACCCTGGGTCATCCTGTGCCTAGGCCGTGTAGAAGGCTCAGGAGATCACCGGAGAAGCTTCGCTTCAGAACCTCGTAGAAGAAGGGATCCATGTACCGTTACAGGCTATAGGGTTTAGGGTTTAGGGCTTAGGGGTTTAGGGTTTAGGGTTTAGCCAACATAAGGGTTCCTTCAAAGGTACCATAAGGGCTCCTTTAAGGGATCCATAAGGGTTCTATAAGGGTTTAGGGTATAAGGCTCCATGTACCGTTATAGTAGATACTTATAAGCCCCGAAGTAGTCCCTACATAGCTAGTTTAAGGCCTAAGTATATACTATATGGGTACATAGAGCCTTAGGCCAAGAAGGGCTTCATGAGAGGTTAGAAGCTGCCCCCACCCTGTAATAGTGACTATAAGGATTATATTAGGGCCCTATTATACCACTATTACAGGGTGGGGGCAGCTTCTAAATCAGGGGTCTTCTTGTGCAGAGTGTTTGAGGGGTTTAGGGTTTAGGGGTTTAGGGGTTCAGGCGTTTAGGGTTTAGGGTTTAGGGGTTTAGGATTTAGGGGTTTAGGGTTTAGGGGTTTAGGGTTTGGGGGCTTAGGGTTTAGGGGTTTAGGGTATAGGGGTATAAGGTTTAGGGGTTTAGGGTTTAGGGGTGCAGGGGTTGAGGGGTTTAGGGGTCTTTTTGTGTAGAGTCTACGCAGTCTGACAGGGGTCTACATAACAGGTCAGAAGTCAGTTTTGTGATACGAATATTACCGCCAACAACCCCCCCCTGGCAACCTACACAAAAACCCTAAACTCTAAACCCTCCCCCCAACTTACACAAAACCCGATAAGGTTCCTTCAGACCCCAAGCCTTAAGCACAAAAACACAAAACAAAAACCCTAACCCCTACTCCCGAACCCCCTAAACCGCCCCTAGACTCTAAATCTAAACCCTCAATCCTAAACCCCTCCCGTCCCTAAACCCTAAACCCTGGACCACTAAACCCTCCCTAAACCCCAAAGCCCCTAAACCCTTAAAGGAAGCCTTTAAGGAACCTTTGCAGAACCCCAAAACCCCTCAACTCTGAATCCCAAACTCCAAAACCCTAAACCCTACACCCTAAAACTCCAAAACCTTATATACACCCTAAAACTCCAACGCCCTAAACCCCAAAACTCCGAAACCCTAAACCCTAGCGAGCCCACTCTAAACCCTACACCTTAGAGAACCTCTAAAACCCCCTTGAAACCCCAAAGTTCGGCCTTTTGGTTGATCCGCTTCCGCCACTTGGAGGAGCTCAAGACCTGCCTTGTCTTCGCTTTTTTGGGATTCGGTGGCTTTGGGGGGTTCCTTGAATGGCTTCCTTAGAGGGGGTTCCGAGGGGGTCCTTTCAAGGGTTCCTTGAAGCGTCTTCGCTTTTTTGGGATTCGACGCTTTCTTGGGCCTTTTTTGGTGGGTTTAGGGTTCAGGGTTTAGAGTTTCTGGTCCCTAAGAGTCCAAGCCATGTAAAGCCGTACTTGGACCCTATGGGTAGGTTTAGTGTTTAAGGGTTCAGTGGTTTTGGGTTGGAAGTCCAGGGATTCGGGCTTTTGCGGTAGGTTTTGTGTGATGAGGGGGGGGGGGGTTGGGGAGTCTCTAAGGGCTCCTGTAAGGGAGCTTCGGTGTTTTGTTGCGTTTAGGGGTCGTTCGGGGCTTGAGGGGTTCGGGCCTCGTTCCAGGGTTTCGGGGGTCTAGGGATTCAGGGGCAGGGTGTAGGGTGTTGGGGGGTAAGGGTTTGGGCTTTGGACATGGTTAGAGCCTAGAACAGAATCAGGTTCCTGCATGTTTCGGTGGAGATCCGGGGTGTACGATTCAAGGATAAGGCTTAAGGGTGGCAAGGGCTAGTGAGACCCTAAACCCTAAACCCTAAGCCCTGAACCCTAAACCCAAAGCCCTAAACTCTTAACTCTAGACCCACAACCCTAAACCCTAAGCAACCCTAAACCCTAAATCCTAAACCCTGCTGTAGCCAAGATGCATTAGGTCATCTTCCTGAGCACAGCAGGATGCGAACACCGAATCTCTGAACCATCGACTCCAGGTTCAGACTTCGGGGGCTTCGGAGTTTAACCCTAAACCTTAAACCCTAAGTTTTTTTTTTGAGGACCTTTTTCCGACTGTCCTCAAAAAAAAAACTTAGGGTTTAAGGTTTAGGGTTTAGGGTTTAGGGTTTAGGGTCCAGGGTGGGGGTTGGGGTTTAAGGCCTCGGGGGCTTAGGGATAGAGTTTGGGATTTTAGGGTTTGGGGCTCCTGGGTTTCACCACCTCTCAACTCCAAACGCCCTAAATCTTGAGGCCGTCGCCGACTGTTGTCAAGACTTATGGCATGGCTTGTTCAACATTGTCTTTAAGCCAACTTTAAGCAACCAATCCGAACACAACATTGCGTTCTGGAGAAACGAGCTCTTGTTGTATACTTGGGACTTGCAGAGGTGGGACATGAGGAAGACCCGCCCAAGTCTTCACACTCTAACCCTAAACTGAAAATCCCCAAACCCACAACCGAAAACCACAAAAGAGGAACTAAGTGCTCATTTTTGGGCAATGTATCCCTTCTGTGCTTCTTCTGTCGGACCCCTGATGGCCATGGGACAATACCTTACAAAGCTTGTTCCTGCAACAGACCATGCCTTCGTCTTTCTTTGGATCAACCTTACATGTCATGATCCTTGTCATGACAAAGCTTCGGAACCCTCCCTAAACCCTGAACCCAAGGGCCTAAGATATGCCAGAACCCCTAGTTCCGTCAAGATCTTGGTTTCTCCTGCTCGCGAGACTTAGCGCTTCCAAGGCCTCATCATATCTGCGTGGTTTGGAGTCTTGAGTCAGATGAACTGCAGAACCCCACCATGCGGGCTTCATGATTAGACCATGGCTTTGGGGATAATATACTATATGTATGTAGGAAAGGGGCGGACCCCTGTAATAAATCCCAACACCCAAAACTGAGAACCTTGATCAAGAAGCTGAGGTTTCGCGATGTTCGCGGAGGTATTCCAGTAGGAGCACAAACTCCATGGGTGAAACCTGGCATTGGACTCGGGTTGGGACTTTCATGCCCTTCAGGTAGAGGGAATAACCGTTTGGGGTGTCGGGTTTAGGGGTATTTGATGTGAAAGGTTTCGGATGGGTTCGGGTTCACTCTTATTGGAGTGGTGGAGGGGTGCCGAATCGGAAGCCCGAAAGCTTTCGACCTTGACCCTGATTGGAACTGCCAGTCACTGTCAGACCCTAAAAACCTGAAGAGACATGTGCAAACAACACATGCATATATAAGTCACATATGACTATTATCTATGTGTATACAGTATGAACATGAGTGTACTATGTGTGCTTGTGTATGCAGGCCGTAATGTAAGGCCCTCTATGCAACCCTAGCCCCACACCCGCAATATTACACTCCAACCCAAAATCATGAAACACCACTGCAGGTGCCTTAACCATTCAGATATAGATTCTGAATTATCCTAAACCCTCAACCCGTAAACCCCCCCCACTCTGAACCCCAAACACATATAGACTACCACTATGGAATCAGGTCCCGCAAACTCATCCCTATACATATGCATGGTTTGGAGGACCCCATTCGAAAGTAGCAGATGTGGACCCTCTTGGTTAGTCACTATATATTGACCGAAGGGTCCAAGCAGTTCGCGTTTATGGCTGTTGGTACCCGAAAAGCCCCAAAGTCCTATAACAAGGACCCACAGGGTCCAAAGTACCTGTATAGTAAGATGTAGGGTTTCTATATTAGGAATTACTATTATGAGTTGGGGGAGTATGTGCACCTTAGCGTCAGTCACTCCGACCCCTGCCACGGCCAGAGATCAGACGGAGATGCCTCGGGGTCCAAGGCTTAGGGTGCGGGGCTGCAGTACTTAATGTAACAGTCACATACTCCCCCAAAAAACTAGCCCACGTAACTACTACCCCGAACACAAGTACCCAATTATTGACTCATTTTCGCTCTGTAGGAATAGGGTTCAGGGGTAGGGTTGGGAGTTTTAATTAAGGGTCTAGGACTAAGCGCTTTGGCGCTCTTTGCCAAGAGACATCTCGGGGATTCCCGTCGTACAGCACGTTCTGGGGTACCTCGTAGGACGGTTTTGGGTCTATAGGGTTTAGGGATTGCATGAGGTTTACCTGAACCCACAAAAACCTTCCGTTGGAGGAGAATAATTGGCAATTATTTAGGCCGTTATGTTATTCTTTGCCAAGGCAATTCTCGCCACGACGCTCGGAACCGATGTGAACACGGATCTCAAAGAGTCGGAAAATTCCCAGAATCTATGTTCCTGCCATCTCCTGGAACATGGTTAAGGGTTTAGGGCTTAAGGTTCAGGGTTGAGGGCTTAAGGTTTAGGGTTTAGGGCTTAAGGTTCTGGGTCTAGGGCTTCAGGTTTAGTAGGCTTTAGATTTAGGGTAGTTTAAGCTTTAGGGCACCGCACAGTGGCATTCTGCGTGCTTTGGGTGCTGCGACAGGCTGAGACCGGAAGCAGTGATACAACGTCTCCATCCATACTGCTGATGGACAAAATCCTGCATAACCCATTATAAGGAATATACCGTAGTTCCCATAGTTTAGAGTCTTTAGGGTCATGCAGGATTTTGTCCATCAGCAGTAGTACCATTTCCCGAAGGGTCCAAGTACCCAAACAGTAGGGTTTCAAGGTCCAAAAACCATTCAGGGTACCCAGACTTTCCAAAATCCCCTTAATTAAGGAATATACCTTAAATCATATTAAGGATCCTACTATAATTTAAGGGATATTCCTTAATTAAGGGATTTTGGAAGGTCTGGGTATGGATTTGGGGATCTGAAACCCCACGATTTGGGTACTTGGAACCTCTGGGTTTTATAGGATCCTTAAGGGGGGGTGGTTCAAGGGGGGAGGGTACTAGGGAGCTTTGGGGAACCTTAGGGAAGCTTAGGGAGTATTGGGGAATAATGGGGATTACTAGGTTACCTACCCCCCTTGGACCACCCCCCTTAAGGACATCCTAAGGGTTTTGTGGTTGCCCATTCTCTGGTCAGGGTCCTACAGTAAGAAATCTAACGCACGTAACCAACACGACGCATCAGATTCTAGGGTCTAGGTAGAACACAATCAAAAAAACTTAATCCCTAAAATCCCAAAACTGAAAACCCCTAGAGACCTAAAGCCTAAGCCAACCGATGAACAGGATCAACCCTAAACCCTAAACCGGAACTCTATAAACCCTAAACCCACCCCAAACTCCAAACCCTAAACCGTCAAACAGGGGCACCAGCCGGCGGAGGCGTCCGCTGAGGCCTCTGCTTGCTTGGGCTTTCGGGTTTAGTGGGGGATACATTTGAGAGTTTCCGAAAATGAGGGGTCCCTTATTGTGGGGTCCTTATGATAATGATCCTACTATTTAGGGTAGTATATTTTCGGAAACTCCCATTTTGGTATAGCAAAACATAGGGAACCCAAAGCAATAACGTTAGTTGGGTTGGAGCGGCCATGTGAACCCTTTCAACCTTAGCACTACAACCCCATAACGGAAAGCCAAGTCGTACAAAAGTGAATCCTAAGGGGTGTAGGGTTTACCTGTAGCCGCAAATAACTATCCTTTCCGGGTTGCTCACTATGGTTTCTATATGTACATATACACAGATATACAGATATAGTTCCTTGAAACGGTAGGTCTCTTGGGCCACAGGTAGGCTTGGAGGTCGGGTTTAGGCAGGCTTAGGGTACATCGGTACATGGTTTAGGGCCGAGTCCTACCTAGAGGGTCATACCCTGCACCTTTGTTATGGCACCCAGTTTTCTCATTGGGTGGTACAATAAAAAAAGAAGGGGGTATGACCCTAATAATGACCCATAGGCCCCAAAGTAGTTCCTTTTTGGGATTCCCTTATAGGATTCTATATACGAACCCCCAAAAGGAACTACTTTGGGGCCTTAGGGTAGAGGCAATCTTCTAGCAACTTTCAAGCCTCGACAGCTTGGCGAGGCCGATGATGCACATTTCAACCACAACAGCTTTGACCCCTTCACACCTAACCCTAAACCCTAAACCCTAAACCCTAAACCCTAAACCCTAAACCCTAAACCCTGAACCCTGAACCCTAAACCCTAAACCCTGAACCCTAAACCCTAAACCCTAAACCCTGAACCCTAAACCCTAAACCCTAAACCCTAAACCCTAAACCCTAAACCCTGAACCCTAAACCCTGAACCCTAAACCCTAAACCCTAAACCAAAAGCCCTGGAGCCTGAACCCCAAAGCCTAAACCCTAACACCTAACACCTGACTTTGTCCCGGAAACCCCACCCCTAAAACGGCAACCTGTATAGCCCGAATTTCTTCTAGCCCTATCATCCCCGAGACCTAAAATCGGAGGCATCCCTAACTCCGCAGCAGCAAAGCCCTGACCATAGGTCGCGAGCCCCAGTAGTTGCGGGATTTGGTTTAGCGTTTAGGGGAGTAAAAGAACTTTACCTATCAACGCAGTTCGGTTTTGGGTTTCCGTACAAATCGGTAGGTACCTAAAAGCTCCATTGTAGTGCCTCTTTTGGGCTTATATTTAAGATCCCGTCCCAAGAGGTAATCCTAAAAGGAACTGCACTGGAGCTTGAGATAGGGGCCTTAGTAATTAGAATAGGGTTTTGGGGTCCATTATACTATACTTATAATATTATAATAAGGAGGAGACCCAAAAACAGTATTAAATTTATTGAGGCCCCTATTTTAGAAGTGTTTCCCTAAGGGTCCAAGTACCCAATTATCATATACTCTCAAGAATAGTAACCTACTTAACTATTATCCCGAACCCGAATACCTAATTATTGGGTCCTTTGGACCCTTAGGGTTTTGGCAACCCTGAAGCTTCCCCTTGGGTAGGTCTGGGTCTGGCCTGCGGCGGTGCAGTGCTGATAGGCGTAAAGGAGATCCTGGAAAACACAAGGCCGAACGGGAGCTAAGTACCTATCAGGGAGCCCTGAAAGGAACCCTTAAAGGAACTGTTTGTATACTTGGAGCATTAGTACGGGAATTGTCCTCATCCATGGACCACCTTCTCCATCAGTAAGAAATCTTCATAAGTCCTATAAGCCCCTCCGAATGCATAAAATCCTGCAGAACCTTTCTACACAAACCTGATGAATCCCATATAAAGCCATGATGCGTGTTTCTGTGCTTCGACATTATGGCAAATAACTTCACCCTATCATCTTGGGATACCATCATCTGGGGCAGAGGGCGTAGGTGTAAGCTTACCACGGTCCTAGGGACGCATCTTTTTTTGCGCCCTTGCCATAAGGGTCCAAGTACCTAAGAAACATAGACTCTCTCAAACACTACAACAACCTGCGCACCTCCCCTAAACCTTAAACCCTAAACCCTAAACCCTAAACCTTAAACCCTAAACCTACCTTTCGAAGCCGAAGTACTGCATTCATGGGCCCTTTGGCCGCTTTGGGATTGAAGCTCAGAGACCATGCTTAGGGCTTCAGCTACCTAAACAAAGGGTTGCTGAGTTGCGTACTCCAAGTATTCAGGGTTTAGGGTTTAGGGGTTTATAGGGTTTAGGGTATTTAGGTAACTGGAGCCCAGGAACATTATGCATTAGGATTCTGTGTTTTTGTTTTGAGAGTTAGGGTTAGGTTAGGTTTCAGGCTTACCTGAACCCTGCACAGCCTACCTTTATAGGGTTCCTTTTTCATTTCTTCCTGAATCAAGGCAGTTATTTGGGCTTAAGGTAAGGCTTCTGCTTGGGTATACTAGGGTTCAGGCGGCGGGTTTTTGTTCGGTGGTTGGCGGTTTACAGTTCAGAGCTCCGGTTCCTCAGACGCACAACGCCCACCTGGTCGCTACAAAACTTAGTTTTCTTAGGCTAGGGTTCCTTGTTATGATTTCCTTAGAAGAGTTCCTAAACAAGGTAGACATTTTGGGGTTCAGGCACACCCAAATTTAGATTTCGCAGCTTGTCTCTTTGTGAGTCCCAGACATCCAGGCGTAGTGGACCAGCGTTTCCTTTGCTGCAGCATGATCACACCCTACCCTAAGGGTCCACGTGCCCAAATAGTATATATGTTGGCCCCAATGTACCTATATGGGGACTACCTTTAGGTCAAAGTATATATATATATATATATATACATACATATACTTATATTCGGGTACATGGACCCTTTGGGCTAGGGCTGCAGTTACCTGAGTAATGGGTTACTGGGTTATGTACTATATGGCCAGTAACCCCACATTTATTTAGCTGGAGCCCTAGGGACAACTATAAGACCTTCGTCAGTAACTTAGTAGAAACTTTAAAGTTTAAACTTTAAATCTACCTAGACCCGAACATCTTGCACATGCTTGATGAAATCAAGTAACCCAAAAAAGAGCCATCTAGGTTCAGGCGTCAAGGTTGTTCTTGGCAGGCTTTGTATGCTCGGCGGCGGAGTCTGTGGAGGCTCTAGGGCTCGGGTTTGACGGTTCCTGAAAGCCCTAAACCCTACACCTTTCACATGTACTGGGTGTCGATGTCAACAGTCCCCACTTACGTACAGTTAGGGCTCTATAAACATTATATTAAACGATCAGGGAAAACAACGACAACAACAACAACAACAACAACAACAACAACAACAACAACAGCAACAGCAACAGCAACAGCAACAGCAACAGCAACAGCAACAGCAACAAAAACAACACCAACACCAACACCAACACCAACAACAGCAACACCACCACCACCACCACCACCACCACCACCACCACCACCACCACCACCACCACCACCACCACCACCACCACCAACAACAACAACAACAACAACAACAACAACAACAACAACAACAACAACAACAACAACAACAACAAAAACAACAACAACAACAACAACAAATCGATACCTGGTTACGTAGGGTAGCAGTGTCTTGCAGGACAGTAGGATTACAACTGGCCCTCGTGAAAGCTCGAATCTCCAGCGCTTCGCATCATGTTCATTCCTAAACCTTAAACATCGCCCGCTTGCACCCTACGACGAAGCCCCTGAATCCCAGACACCCAACAAGACAAGCTAAATCCCAAACCCAAACGGCCTGAACTCCAAAATCCATGAAACCTGAATCCCAGATATTGAAACTCTATAATATCTTGAAATCTTGCACCTAGCACCTGCCCTGTGCAACCGTGGCACGGCCGTCCCGCCAGGTCAGTAGCATGTAAAGCTCCTTCAAGCGAGGTCGATCCCCTCCGTATAAGCCTAATATAGAGGCCTTAATAATTAGAAGAGGTTTTTGGGGCCCATTATACTATCATTATAATAAGGAGCCCCTCAGACTAGTATTAGTATTTATTTAGGCCCCAAAAGTGGAGCCAAGAGCCTTGATCCCAGTGCCAAGTGCCCTTGTAAGTGTTCCATAAAGTTTAGGGCTCCCTTTAAAGGAGCCCTTTGAATGCGGTTTAGGGTTTAGGGTTTAGGTCCCTCAACCTCTATCCCCACACCCTACAAAATAGTAGGTTATGTGACCCCTGAATTAGAGGGTAGAACCCTACAAAATGGTAAGGGTGACGACCCCTTAACTAGAGGGGTAGAACCCTTAAAACGGAAGGTCTTCGGATCACCCGGAAAGTATGACTGGAGATCTCGGTTTCGGTTGCGGAGCTAGGGGTGTCTGAAATGAGACGAAATCCTTGACCCCTAAACCACCAAAGGTCAGACATATTCCGGATCTTCCCCTAATACCCTAATACCCTAAACCACATCAAGCTCTCAAGGTTGGGTTCAGGGGTTTGTGGCTGCAGAGCACTGCTGAGCTTGGCTGTGCTGGGTTGGAACTCGGGTCCCAATAAACCTCACAACCCAATACGGCTCCTGATCCCTGAACCGTATACCCTGAATCTCAATAACCCTTGAGGCCGTAAACCCTGAGTCGTAGGAGACCCTAGTTAAATCCAATGAACCCTTGAGTGCGTAATGCCCAAATCTCATTAACCCCACCGCCTGAATCCTGATTCCCTGAATCATACGCTTTAAAACATCACTATCCCTAAAATCCCGAACCCTGAATCGTACGCCCTAAAATCTCACTACCCCTTGCCACCCTGAAGCCTGATCCTTGAGTCATACACCCAGATCCCCAAGCCGTACAATGGAGGAACCTAATTTAGACTATAACCCCCCGAAATAGTAGGATCCATAACCAGGTAACCCTAATAAAGGCCCAAGGTTTCTTAATCAGATTCCTACATTATCACACACTAAACCCTAAGCCCTAAACTTTCCTAAACCCTGAACCCTAAACCCTCTTTCCTAATCAGGTTCCTACATTGCCCAAGATCTCACTCACCCCGAAACTGCCGAAACCCAATGCTCTATCAATTACATACCTAGAGGCTCCAAATATAGTACCATTATGGAATTTTGTCCCCAAAGCCATGATATGGATGGTCTTTTGGGACCTAATTCCATAATGGTACTATATATGGAGCCTCTGGGAGAAGGGCCTGAATAAATATAGAATAGGGTGTTGGGGTATACGGTATACTATACTACTGGTACAATAACTAGAATAAGGAACCCCCCAAAAATCAGCAACTCCCCCAACTACCCTCTATCATACTCTCAGTACCCACTAGACAAGGAGATTAAGGGCTCTTTTCAAGGGTACTTTGGGGGGTGCTGGTGAATCGTATACCCTGAACCCTAAGAAGATCCCCTAAACCTTAAACTAAACCCTACAAACCCTATAAACCCTACAAGCCCTACAAACCCTAAACCCTAAACCCTACAAACCCTACAAACCCTAAACTAAACCCTAAACCCTACAAACCCTAAACCCTAAACCCTACAAACCCTAAACCCTAAATCCTAAACCCTACAAACCCTAAACCCTAAACCCTACAAACCCTAAACCCTAAATCCTAAACCCTACAAACCCTACAAACCCTAAACCCCAGACCTGAAACCCTAAGGAGGCCGCCCGTACCTCCACCTCGTCCGGGGCCTTCTTGTTGAGGTATCGGCCCAACCAAGCTTCCACCTGACAACTGGTGCGGCCCCCTAAGGATCCATGTGCCCACATGGTATATGGAGGGTTCCAGAAGGCCTTAAAATGGTCCTCATATTGGGTACTTTGGGGCCAAAGTGTATACTACTTGGGTACATGGATCCTTTGTGAAGATGGGGTTTGGGGTCTAGCGCCATGGTACCAGCAGGGTCGCTGCACGTTGCCATGACGCCAGATCTGCAAAACCAAGAGCCTGGCTGTCGGACTGTCGGCGAATCCAAATGCCGCCGGTGCCGTCATCCGGCAGGTACGCGGCTTCGCCGCCCGTGTTGGAGACGCCTCAGTTGCCTGCATGGAAGTAGAACGGCAAGCCATCGAGGATCTGGTCTCGTTGCCGGTGATGCCGCACAGCACGGATGACTTTTTTTGCTTGGACGACTTAGTTTCCACGAGCACACACGGTGAAGCAAGTGTGATCCGGATGGTCATTTCGGGTCTCCTACCCTTAGAACACTTAGAAAGCAAGCAGCACAATATACTTGGAGACTCCTGGAAAAACCCAACAAAATACACTCGAGAACCTTCAAAGACATAATCTTGAGATGTCAGGCCATCCTGGACCGTCTGAGGCTCTCCAGGGAATGTACATGAGTAGATGGGCGTATAGTTTAAGTATATAAGGACGGGAAACGGATACGGGATATGTCCAATTTCTGTCTCTATAAGCCATATAACTATTATACACAACAGGTTCTAGGGTCTGACAAATCCTCGGCAGATGTATGTCTCTATACCTAGTATTGGCTATTTGGAGGTACAAGGGTGGCCCGTGCAGGAAAATGGCCAAGGACCCTCAGACGCCGGAACCCGCGCCAAGGCGCAATCCGAGGCTTCGGAAGGTTTGGCGGTTCGGGGTGTAGGGGCCTCCAGGCATGTCTGGACAGCGGCGGAGTCGTCGTTGTGGAAATGTGACAAAATCTTCGTGGTTCAGTTTAAAGGGGGGGGGGTATTGAGGGTTCAGGGTTAGTTGGGTGCCCCTAAATTCGAAACCCTATAAGGCCCAACTCCAGACCCGAAGCCCTGAACCTTACAGAAGCAACATGAAAGATCCGCTTTAAGCCTACATATACCCGCTAGAACTAGGAACACGTACCTATATGTAGTCCCTTTTTGGGATTACCTTATTATGGACCTACAATGGAACCTGAAGACATAAACTCCGCAATAAAATCCTCAACGATCCCCTTAAATTGATCCTAACTATGAGCCACAAAACGGAACTACGATGGAACCTACAGGTATAAACTCCTTCATAAAGGCCAGGAGGATCCCCTTCAAACCTAAATCCTAAAAGATCCCCTTAAAACCGACATTCGCCAACCTCGCGGGTGTCCAGCTCTCCGTTGTGATCGTCGTCTGCGCGCTGAAAGGCCACCGTCCTGGGTTTGGCTTAGGGCTTAGGGCAGAAATTTAGGGCTTCTAGGGTTAAGGTTTCAGCGTCCAGAGTTTGGGGCTGGATGCCCGCGGCAAATTTCGGACTTTATAGCTTGAGAGCACGGCTTTTGTCGAATTAAAACTATTTGCATTCGTGTTGGGTTTTTGGGGTTTGGCTTTGTGAGCTTTGGTTCTCCAGGAGCTGCTTCCGCGGTTTCAGGGTCTCATGTAAGTCGCCGATTGGGATCTGTGATTCTTTGGCATTTACCGTATAACCCCCAATAACCTACAGTAGACCCCAGAAAGTTGGAAACCGGATTAAGGCCAAATAGTGCTGGGATTCCCTGTACATTACTCTTAAGGATTGAGGCTATTGGGTTTCCAACTTTTCGGCTTCTACTGTATGCCTTGTTAGGGACGTATTTAGGGAAGTCATAGTCAGGATTTCGGGTAGACATTTAGGACTTGTTGTAACAGACTTGAGAAACTAAACTCGACATTATATTAACTACCACGCCAACCGGAAGCCCTGAAAGAGAAACCTTAAGTTGTTAAACCCAAGGGGTCTTGGCTTTCGAGTCCAGGGCTCTGGGCCTGCGCTACCAAATAATTATTATGCTCAAGCTCGGCTCCCTGCTCATTCTGAGCGGGCCTGCGCAAGATTTCCGTGAAGCTTACGCCACTCCCCATACAGTAACAATCTGTGATAGGGCTATTCTTAAGGGCCTTAACTTAGATATCTTTAGTGGTTAAACCGAAAAATAGCTAGCACACATTGACTATAGGCTTGAGGCCCCAGACTTTAACTCATCGGGCTCAGGCCAAACTTGCGAACCTCCAAAACCTAAACCCCGCCACCCGTTAAATCCCTGGACCCTCTATCCCATAAATCCCTTAAATCCCTAAACCCCACGGCCTAATCCCTAAACCCCGCCACCCCTCAAACCAACGGCTCCCAAACTGCGGCCGGCGTTCAGCTTCTTCGGATCGCTAAACTTCTTTGGATCCAAGGACATGAGGACAGATGCAAACTCCTTCCAAAGGGATTTAAGGGGCATAGGTCCAGAGATTTAAGGGGGTTTTTAGGGTCTGGGGATTTACGTGGCTTAGGGTCTATGGATTTAAGGGGTTTAGGCTCACCATGAAAGCGTGAACAGGGAGGTGTTTGAGGATGATATAAGGATGCACGGAGCGGGTGAATTAGTCCCCAGGGTCTGTTTAGGCGGGTTAGGATTTCCGGGTATAGGGTCTAGAGTCTTGATACTTGAACGAGAGGTCACAAGGTATGCGGGCTGGTGAAAGACCCATTAGCGGGTGATGGGTAGCGTTCGAAAGGATAACCTTTGGGATGATATGGGAGCTTACGAAAATAGAGGGACCCGGCCTGAAAGGGATGAACCAAGCTTGACTCTGGACTACGTGCGTTCTGCCGGGCGATCCTACTCCTGACACTACCGGGACCCAAACCCTGAACCCTGAGCCCTAAACCCAAGGGAGCCCAAAACAGGTTAGCCTTTTCAATTATGGTACAGGTTTGTTTACATAAGCCCCAAAAAGTTATAGGTTACCTGCCTACTCGCTACTAAGAAACCTGAATCTGCCTCCTTGTCCAAACAGCCGTCTCGATTGATATCGGCCTCTTCGAAGGCTCGCCTGAGTTGCTGAATGAGTGTCCAACTCTACGTCTCTGTGGCTTTGTTTCCGGCTTAGGGCGGGCTATAATGACAGAAATGTGATCGTTCAACGGCGATAAACTGGCACCACTGTTTCAAGGCCGCCCGAGTTATGCATGGGGGTTCGGCGTTGGGTCTCTGTAGCTTCGGGTATGGGGTGTAGGATCTCGGGCTTAGGGTTAGCAGGGTTACGGGATTTTGGTGTTCAGGCTTCCCTGAGGATCAAAATAGCCCAAAAGCCTTATATAGTATGGTCTTTGGGCCAAAGAGCCTTAATATATGAGTCCTTAGATCCCAGGGCTTTGGTTTAGGATTCAAGGGTTTGGGAGTTTTTTAGTTTTGGGGCTCTGTGGCTTGGGGCCGAGGGGGTGCAAGACCCGGTATCCTAGCCTTAATGCCAACATCGACCTACATGGAAGCTTTGTTGGTTTTCTGTTTAGGGTCTATAGGACTTAGGGTTCAGGGCCATCACTTCCCAGCGCCAGCACGGGCTAACGCCTCAACCCTAACCACTCAAAGCCTATTTTTGAAAAGGTCGCTACCCAAGTGCTGAGGTGCATCCAGGCGGCATCAATCGAGTCATTTCAAATGTCCTCCCCTTGCTTGGACTATCTTGTTTCTTCAGCACTTCGCCTGCTCTGTCCTGTGGTTGCGGGCTTCGCGGGTTGGAGTTGAGGCGGCCTCTGGAGGCTTACCTATAGTCTCCATTGTAGTTCCTTGTTTTGGCTTAACCAACTTTATATTAGGGATCCTAAAAACTAACCCCAAAAAGGAACTACAATGGAGACTATAGGTAGTCCTGAGTAACCATGTTCTTGTATAGCTCCAGCATATTGATAATGGAAGATACCCCAGCACCAGTTCTCGGTTTCCCCATATATGCATTATATCGAACCCTGCCTAAAACCTCTACGACGACCCCATGACTACACATCTGGACCCTGGAATGTAGGACCCGTTTCTTGAATAACCTGTTCTGTTGCAGAATGCTACGGTGAGACAGTGAGACAGAGGCTCTAAAGACATGAACAAGCGTGGGATGTGTTCTGCTGAAATTTAGGGTCTTTGGCAGGCCCCTTTGGAAGGGTCTTCTTTTGCTTCAAGCGGTTCGGAAACTTACAGTTCGCGGGGCTTCCATCTGCGCCAATCTGTGACAAGCACTTCGGGAATTCCGATCTGCAAATCTTCATTTAGATCACAGGGCTCGCTTGGCCTCAGGCTACATAGGAATGAAAGTTGACTCGGCGCCGTCCCACGCCAAGACAGCGGGAAGTACAATTTGCATGACTTCGCGCCGCGCGTCAAGCTGTTCGGTTTTGCATTCCCAAAATCCTTATCACCGAACGGAGAAGTGAAACAACAACTATTACACTGGCCCTCAAGTCTGTTGCATAACAAGCCGTAGAAATCTCTAAGCTTCTTTACATTGAATTAAGCCCACAACCCTGTGCCCGACACTTCGTGCCTCGGACTCTTGCGCCGCCGGCTCTTTCTAGGCGGACAGGGCTCTTGCCGAACACTAATCCACATCTCGGGTGTGTTAGGATTTCTGCTTCAATGTAGGGGCCTGGAGAATTCGAAACGATTTCTTCAAAGTTTTGCCACAAGGTTGCTACAAAGGTTTGGAGCCTAGACGCCTTGAGATGTGTGTGTGTGTGTGGGTGTGTGTCTGTGTATGTGTGTATGTATGTATGCATGCATGTATATACAAATATACATACGAATAAGTATTTCTATAGTGGTATATCAAGGAACCTATATAAGGAATAGTATTGGCAACTTAGACCGCTGTAGTGCAGTTGTTGCGGGCATCGACACAAAACCAAAGGGAATTTCAGTGTGCTTAAGCAGCCTCACATGCAGAACCACAATACGATTTCCTACTATAGTACGTAGCACATATAAACCTGTTGGGCCAGGTTGTTATCAGGGTTCTCCTTGGGAACTTAGTTTGGGTTGGCAGCATAATAATCATGGTGGGTTTGTAAGGTAACTCGGTAAGTTCCCATCATACTATAGGGGCCTCAATTAACAATGAGAATGGAGTTTAGGGGTGCACTTTGCAACGAATATACCAGCCGCCAGGAAGCCTTAGGGATAGTATTGTGTAGGAGTAGGGGCCTTAACTATGAGAATGGAGTTCTGGCGCGCATGAGCCGCAAAATCCTGTAGATATAAGCGGTTCGGAAACCTTTGAGTAATATTAGTAAGCAATCAGGCTTCTATGCGCTGCCTGAAGCAGGGGAAAGTAGCCCTTCCATGGGTCGAGGTTGCCAGAGAGCCCAAAACTCATGCTCAAGCCCACAACCCTAAACCCTAAACCCCAAACCCTAAACCTTAAATCCTAAACCCTAAATCCTAAACGAAGACAAGTTGCGGCCAGAAGCCAGTCCAGGGTCTCTTGGAGGTCAACTCGACCCGAACCATCCTTCGGCGCATTAGCTTGACAGGTTTTAGGGCTTTATGGGTTAGGCTAAAGGCGTTGTTAAGGGTTTAGGGTTTAGGGGGTAGTTGTCCGAATAAGCCTTAGGGTTCAGAATTTAGGGTTTAGGGCGCTCGTAGTCAATCACGAAACAAAATGTTGACTGAGACTCCGATGTAAGGCTGAGTAATTCGAGGATTACCTATAGTCTCCATTGTAGTTCCTTTTGTTGGTTTAACCAATTCTATATTAGGGAACCTAAAAGGGAACCCCAAAAAGGAACTACAATGGAGACTATAGGTAGAGTTAGAGGGCAGAGTTTCATTGTCATGGGCTTAGCAGAACGGCCCTGAAAGGAGTGATAGTATATAGTAGGTAGGTAATAACATAACATCACTCAGGAATAGCATTAGCAGCGCTGAACAACTTGGCTTCGCAATGCCAGTATACCGGCACTTTCCAATAGTACGGACACAGTCATCGGTAGTATTGACCAGAAAGTTACATACAAGAACCAATCACTCACAACAAATAAACACCAGAAACACTAGCACCTCGTGTTTTTGCTGTGGAAGCAACACAGCGAACCAGCCATAAACAATAAACAAAGGCACACCAAGCAATTATATGAGTCAGAACAGCAACAGCCATAACTATAGCAAGGTCTCGAAAATTAGCAAAACTTATCCCTGTAATTAGTCCTCTACGGAATAAGTGATCTGCTGCAGTACCACCCCCTCTCTCTGTTTTTCAGGCTTCTCTATATATCAAAAAAGTGTAAAATTGAGCCCAGGCCAACAAGACGTGGAGACAGCTATACAACGTCACCCTCGGCCCTAAACCCTCAGCAACTATAATCCCCAGAGAGTCCAATTACCCAAATAGCAGGGTTTCAGATCCCAAAATCCATATCCTGAACGGTTTTTGGACCTTGAAACCCTGCTATTAGGGTGCTTGGACCCTTAGAGACCTACATGTCCACTTTCCCCGAGGAACTACGGTTGATAGAAATCCTGCATTACCTTAAGGACCCTTAAAATATGGGAATTATGAGTATTTTCCTTATTACTTGGACCCTTAGGATCCTTGAAACAATAGACCCTACGCTGGAATCCCCTGGGGGCCTTGTCGGCCCTGAGGAAAAAGCGCTGTAAGCGCTCATCGCTCCAGGTGCCTTAGGCTGATTTCAGGGGGGGGGGGGGGCTGAAAGTGTCGGGTTTGGGCTCGTTTCTGGACCCAAAGGGTCCTAGGTACTGTTATGGGGAATACTTCCCCAAATCATAATAGTCATTCCTAATATATAAACCCTACATTCTACCATATAGGTACTTTGGACCCTTTGGGGGAGGACCAAATGACCCGTAAAAGTAGGGGCCCCCCTTTACCCATATGCTATAACTCCCTATAAGGTATATGAACCTTAAACCCTTTTAGGGTTCATTTCGTCCTTAAGGTTTCGGACCCTTGAGGACCGAAACTATCTTTTGTCTCCATTGTAGTTGATTTATATTTGGTTTAACAAATTCTATATGGGAGTTTCCGAAAATTAGGGGTACCTTATTTGGGGGTCCTTATAATAAGGATCCTAGTATTTTCGGGTACTATTTTAGGGTCCCCCATTTTCGGGAACTCCCATATTAGGGATCCTAAAACGTAACCCCAAAAAGGAACAACAATGGAGACTATAGATACGGTTCCTGTGTTTCCCATGGGGGGTCTTGTTGTACCACGAGTATGGTTTGACTGGGCTTCGGGCCGAGGGTTCGAGTTTCGCCGTTGACCGAAGGTTTTGGGCTTAGGGGGGTCTGATCCTTCCTAGAGGTCCTGTAAGGGCTGCTTTACGGTTTCAAGGGTCCGCTAACGGATCTATAGAGCCTTTTGTAGGGTTACGGTGAATAATTCTAAACCGAAAACCTAAAACTCTAAGCCTCAGCCAGCAAGGACTGTACGAAGGTCGCTGTTCAGGTGACTGCCTGGGGTCCTGCAAAGCCTAAGGGTCCATGTACTCATATAGCCCAAATAGGGTTTCTTCAAGGGTTCCTAACGACCGCTAGAAGGGCCCGACTTATGGGGTTTGGGGTTTAAGGGTCCATGTACTCAATGTACTCAGAAAGTATTCGTATACTTTGGCCTGAAAGCAACCCCTGTGTAAATACTTTGGTGTCAAAGTCTTTACTATGCAGGTACATGGACCTCTACGGAAGGCGCTATCGTTGAACCTTAGAAGCCCTTTATAGAGCCTTTCCAGGATCATTATAAAATCTGGAAGTTATGATGTATAAATCCTCTGAGACCCTTCGAAGCCGTCACAGGACACTTTTAAACTATACAGCCTGAAACCCTACACGCTGTAGGGATCTTCTAACCTCGAATCACAAAAACCCTTAACCCTAAACCCCTAAGCCCCAAACGGTCTCGACCATGGCATCCAATTCTCAGGCCCAGCCACTTGGGTTGAGGAGCTTGAGGAGGCGTCCAAACTCCTGCACATCCTGAGTTGGCAGAGTTTTGGGTTTGGCCTATAGTCTCCATTGTAGTTCCTTTTTTTGGTTTAACCAATTTTATTTTAAGGATCCTGAAAAAGTAATGGAGACTATAAAGAGGTTTTGGGATCTGGGGGTTCGGGCTCCTGGTTTCGAAAGGTTTCGGAAGCTGCGCAGGGAAGAATGCTATCTTTTCACGCGGCTTTAGGGTATTTTCCTATCATCCCCGAGCCCAAACGTCCAAAGCCAGAAGCTAAAATCGTCCCTTCGTGATCCGAACACAAAAGGATTGAACCCATGAGCCACAGCCTTTGGCACGAATGGGCCTAGACGGTCCATACATACTGGCAGGATGACAAAGGTCCCAACAGACCGCACCACATGCGGGCACCAGCTCAGTGCGCAGGGCTTGGGGTGAGGGTTTAGTTCCCTGCTCCCTACGCCCTAAACCCCCTAAACCCAAAACCCTATAAACCCTAATAGGGCCTGGAGGATTCACGGATTGGGGTTGGTCTAGACCATCCAACTACCCTCTACTGTAACACGTGTTTGCTTACGAAAGAGTGAAGTTATGGGGTTTAGGGTCTAGGGTTCAGGGTTTAGGGGTGAACTAAAGTTTTCCTTGTGGGAAATTATGGGGATCATCGCACCCAGAACCCCAAAACCTAAGCCAAAAAACCCTGTGCAGCCAAACGTCGAGGGTGCCCGACTTGTCCACATCCGCACTCAGGAAGGCGTTTCGGACCTGGGTGCGTGTTTAAGGAATCACCTTTCAAGACTCCCCCTAAAAGCCTAAATAAGGATTTAGGGAATAGGGTTTGTGTGCTCCGTATTATCTTGCACTGTAGGCAAGATATGATCTAATATGGTACACCCAAGTATGGAGCTTGCATCTTGTTTGTAAGCCTTGTATACGATATGATCTACTACAAACCTTTTACGATGCATGTAGTCATCAGAGTTCAACATCTTCTACCATAAACTCTGTATGGAATGAACTTTCTTTTGCTTCGGGGCTGAGTATCCTAGCCCAACAGGGGTTAACCTTTTCAATTTTGGTATGGTTAGAAAGTATACAAGACCCAAAAGGTTAAAGGTTACCTACTCAGTCAAGACTCTGTATAGGAATGAACGCTAAACCCTAAGGCTCAAAATAGTCCAGAAGCCCTATACATAGCACATTCATAGTATAATCTTTGGGCCCAAAAGCCTTAATATATGGCGGTTTCCGAAGATAAGGGGTACCCTATTTTGGGCCCTTTTTCTAAGGATCCTACTATTTAGGGTGCTCTATTAGGGTCTCCTGTTTTCACAAACTCCCCCACTTCTGTGAGTCTTTAAAGCCCTAGGAAACTTCAGGGCGAGGAAGGCGGGAGTGTGCCGCTTTCGGTTGGGAGCCTCGAACTGTAGAGCCGGACCCAGGCAGCAGCCACTAATGTGACAGACGCGCCCCTGTTTGTTCGAAGCCCAGAGCTTCGGATTTAAGGCTCATGGGTGTTAGGGTTCAGGGTGCCAGATGGGTGGGATCTTCAACGACCGAGCCGCCACATCTTCAGTCTGCATTCTGCAAGACGCTGCAGCGGTCTACATCAACACTCGCACGTGCACAGGCGGAGAAGGGAGGATGGGGGAATCCTTTTGCGGCTCGAGTTTTTAAAACTCTCAGGACTCATGTGGGCTTGTGTGGTCATGGGTTGTCATACTCGCAAGGATTAGCTAACAGTTGGTGGCTCAGGTCTGCATTGCATTTAGTGTAGCCTAAGGGCTGCAACCCCCAAAGTCAAGATACGTCGGGGTCAAAGGTAGTAGAAAACAATTTAGTTCAAGTGCCTAAGCAAGCACAAGAGAGCGGGACGGGCCAGAAGTTTTGACTGTGAGGTCTATCAACTGTGAAGTTTGACGGGGTCTGGGGTCTAGGATATAGATTTGCATTTGCGCATGTCAGAACGTTCATGGTTATTCGACACGGTCTCTACAAGGAAGCCATGTGAACCAAATGGCAAAGCGAAGATGCAGCGGCAGGGGTCAGCGTTTCGGAAGACTTCTCGCACACCATCCTGACCCCTAAACACTAAATCCCAAACCTTGAAACCTGACCCTTGAACCCTATCCCAATCTTGGTTTCTTAAGGGAACTGAAACCAGCAAGACAATTCCCGAAATGTGCATATTGCCCATGCAGCTTTCTGTTTGGCCGCACCCCTACTACCCAGAGGCTCCATAGTAGTTCCCTTTGGGGATTACCTTATACGATTCTATATATGGACCCCAAAAAGGAACTACTATGGAGCCTTAGGGTATAGGAATAGGAACCCATACCGTCATTAGGCACTTGAGCCCATGAGGGTTCGCTGTTATCAGACTCCGGGCTTGGGTAGGCAGTTGTAATTACGCTCCTTAGGTCCTACGTACCTATAATGTAAGTAACCCTAAGACTCCATGTGCCCATATAGTAGGTACTTAGGCCTTAAAGGGGTCCCTATATGGATACTTTAAGGCCTAAGTACCTGCAATATGGGTACATGGAGCCTGTGGGTAATGAACTTGTACCTGATGAGGTGGCTATAGCTATATAGGCTAAACCTCCGAACCCAAAGTCATGATTGTGTATCCGAAACCTTCGACATTGAGGCGTTGTTCCGAGGACCGCGGGTGGGGAAGCTCGAGCCTTAACTTATGTATTGGGGAGTCGGAGCTAAAGTATGGGAACTTCGAACAAAGCCCACACCAAAGACCCGTCCCATAATCAAACCCTACGGCTGCAAGTGCAAGCAATCTGGAACTTCTGGAGTTCGGTGCCGGGAAAAAGTACCCAAAGCCCTATGATAGGCGTGCCTGGACCCTTTCGGCAAAAAAAAAAGGTATCTGGGAAGTAGGGATGAGGCTAATTATATGGGTCGGGTTTGTGGTTTAAGGTTTGCCCTGCAGGGTCAATGCTACTACGAATTCACCTGCTCCCCCGACGACCAACCTGCGTAAAAGGTCATCTTAACCCTAAACCCTAAACCTTAAACCCTAAACCCTAAACCCTGAACCCTAAACCCTAAACCCTAAACCCCAAACCCTGAACCCTAAACCCTACCTTTTTTTTATTGTCGGGTCATTTGGACCCTTGCGGCTTAGGGTGTAGACGTCTATAGGGTTTATACGGGTGGATTCCATTCAACGGCCCGCAGACCTTTTACATAACAAAGGGATCCATAAGGGCTTTGCAGGGTTCTATGTTCTATAATGGTTCTAAGCGATTGGTACAGGCTTTTGATTTTGGGTATCACGCCACACAGCCGCAAAGCCCCTCACACTCCCACATGTAAACTCGAAAAACCACACGTCCTCTTAGGGCCTACGGTTTACCCTCATTTCCCAACTCCAAAACAGCCAAAACCCTTGAACTTTGTCGCCTTTTAAACCAGCCCTGCACCCCCCCAGCCCTCTACCCAAAGGCCCCAAAGTAATTCCTTTTTGGGGTTCATATATAGAATCCTATAGGGTAATTACTCCCAAAAAGGAACTACTTTGGGGCCTCTGGGTACCTCAATCAAGGTATCTCGAAGCGGCCTGGAGAAACAATGCTGCAGCAGAAATCCCGCAGTGGCTGCCATGCCTCAGTTTCTGTTGCTGCTGTACCAGAAAACCCTACACCTACAACCGTAAAGCCCAACAAACCGTAAACATGCATACCTCAAAGCCCCAAGAGCTAAGCCCCACAAAGGGTTTATTAAGCCTCTAGGGCTGAGAGTGTCAGGTCTTTGATTGGTTTCTGGATGTTTGTAGGGAATTTAATCAGGTGTGTAGCATTCACTAGACCTAAGAGTAACCTCGGAATAAAAAGGGTGCCCTTTTTGGTTTAAAGGGGGTTCTAAGGGAACCTACACCCTAAAAAAAGGGAATAAGGGCCTACTCTGGGTCCTATAGTTCATAATATCTATACGCCAAAAAGGTGTTGTGGGGCTAAGGCCTTGAGGCTTCGGGGTTCAAAGGTTTTGGGGCTGTGAAAGGTTAATCCGCAGAGGGTCCAAGTACCCAAATTCATAGGGATCCTTAGGGGTGTAGGGGGAGGGGAGGGGGCCTTAAGGCCCATAATAAGGACTAATAAGGCCTATTTAAGGAAATATAGTCCCCTACACCCCTCCCCCCTACAACCCTAAGGATCCCTATGACAAATAGTAGGGTTTCAGATCCCAAAATCCATACCCTGAATGGTTTTTGGACCTTGAAACCCCCCATTGGGTACTTGGACCCTTGGGGATCCTACACCCCAAACCCTGAACAAGCGCCGGTGAGCCGATTGGGTAGTTATCAACATCCCTAATTGGGTACCCTAAAGATTAGGTGCCGTATTATATTAGGGGCCCAAAACGGGACCCTTATTTTGACAACCACCCGAGTGCCAAGTCTAGGGGTCTGGGTCACGTTTAGGGGTCCAATGGCCTACTGGTTTCGAAGGTTTTGGGGCTCAATTTGCTTGCCATGATGGGGTCATAGCCTGATGTGAGGCAGCTGCTGTAAACGGGTGGCTGAGGAACCAGTTTTGTGCCTCCCAACAGGAGTTCAGGGGAAACTGCAACAGAACAGGCAGGGGGGACCCTACACCCTGAACCGCAAAACCCTGGGCCTAAACCCTGAACCCGAAACCCCTAAACCTCAAACCCCTCAACCCTAAACCCTCAACCCCAAAGCGCAAACACCGAAGCCTCGACTCCTGCTAACCCCAAGGCCTACAATGCCGGCAAGCCCTGCTCCTCCACCCGAAAGCCAGAAAACGGCAATCCCTACACGGCCTTAGAGTCCTAAAGCCCTCCCTAGAACCACCACCCCCCCCAACTACCAACGGCCTTAGAGGCCTAAAGCCCTGCCTAGAACCCCCCGGACTACCGCCCGTATTATTCACGAAGTACTTTCTGTTAAGGACCGTAAGGGCCTTCAACAAGTACTTGGGAGTCCTGGCAAAACCCAAATCCCTAGAAACCCTCATTCCAGAAGGGTCCATACACTCATATAGTATATACATTGGCCTTAATGTAGTCCCTATATAAGTACTTTGGGGCTCATGTATCTCTATATGGGTACATGGACCCTAAGGGATTTTGAGCAGCCTATATGAAGCAACCGTACGGTTGCACCTGATTCAGATTTCTAAGGAGGCGGCAGATACCCAGCAGCGTAGGGCATGCGATCTTCGTCATCTCCCAATCCTCTTTAGCTTCTGAGAGAGAAGATTCCGAGACCTTCAATGCACCCAAATGAAGGGCTGGGTAGAAATATCACGGGCCCACAAGGTAATTACTACGAGCATGAAAGTAACAAGGCTCCCTTAAAAGTGCTGCCTAGAGGAGTTTAGGTTTTAGGGTTTAGGAAGTTTAGGGTTTAGAGGAGTATCTAAGGCCAACAGAAGTAGGAAATGACGGAGCGCGCTGGCACAAGAGTTAAGGAACAAGCCAGAAAGTTGGAATATGATTATCCTAACCTTTCTATGGTAAATTATAGGGTATCCTACCATGAAACCATATTCCAACTTTCTGGAGTTTCCTATAAGAGTCAGGCTTGAGGCTTCAAAGACTGACAGATTTCGCAGCGCAGGTATGAACTCCCTCGGAGAAGAGGGCCGCACATATACAAGGGCCTCCATAATTAGAATGAGGTTCCCGGACATACTACAACACAGCTGTACTCAACCCTGCACCCTTAAACTCTCATACTGTTGACCCTTACCTAGACCCCCCCAAAATGGGGAAAATAACCGCCCAAAACCTATAAACGGCTATTACTATACATACTTTCGGGGTCCAGGCATAATAGCAATGCTTGTCTAGGATACCCAGTAACCTAGGAATAAAAAGGCCTCTCTTTTTGGTATTGGGTAACTTTATAAGGAACCTAGGACTACAAAAAGGGAATAAGGGTACTACTGGGCATCCTAGTTGTAGCACCCCCCGGCCATGAAGGCCTCGACCCTAAACCTGACCCATCCACCTCCGAGTCAGGACGGTTTAGGGTTTAAAGTCTACCCTAAGGCTCCCAAAGGGGTCACGGGCTTTCTGGGGGAAGGGTTTGGGCTTTGGGGGCTAAGGTTTGGTATCTCACTACGAGGGTCCAGGAGCATTAGGGTAGGGTTTAGAGCAACACAAAAACAACTAAACCGCCACCACCGAGTCCTGGAAGACACCAGCTAAAACCCGATAGAATCGAACAACGCACTATGACAAGACACCCACCCACACGCACACCTGACTTCGAAACCCTAAATCCCTATACACCCTAAACCCTAAACCCTTATAAAACCCTAAACCCTAAACCCTAAACCCTGAACCCCTAAACCCTAAACCCTAAACCCTAAGTCCTTATAAACCCTAGCTCCGGACTCCTGATCCCTAAATCCCAGGCCTAAGCCCTAAACCCAACAGAGCGGCCCAAACAGAGAAGCTCGGGCCTTGAAGACCTTAGCAGCTTTGGGCATTAATGCAGGGGCCTTAACGATCAGAATAGGGTGTCTATAGGGGTTTTTCAAGGCTTCTATGACGGAAGAGCCTTCGCAATTAGAATGAGCATTTTGGACACATTTGCAACACTTGCCGAGTGGTCTCACTTAATTGATCACTCCCCTGTGCTAGGTTGAAACTCCACAAGGGGGTTTGGGGATAAGGGAGTCTCCGAAACTAGGGGACCCCAATATAGTCCCCTAAATAGTAAGATCCTTATTAGAGGGAACCCCAAAGAAGGCCCCCCTAGTTATCGGAAACTCCCATATTTAGATGGTTGTCAATATTATGGTCCCGTTTTGGGTCCTTGATATAATATGGCACCTAATATTTCAGGTGCCCAAAAACGGACCATAATTTTGACAACCACCATTTACTTTCAGGCTCAGGGACCTGGAGTTTGTAGGGGCCCTGAGTTAAGCGCTAGAGGGCCCTCGCAGGCAAAGCAACGCCGCACAAACTCTATGCTACTCTGGGCTTTGAAGTAACCGGGGAGAAAAAAGTATAGACTTTTTTCATAATTGGTTCCCTTGAGTAACAGGTCCAAAAAATATTAAAGTATGGTACTCCAAAGCCCAGTACTTATATGCTCTTTGGGTATCCCGGCGTGGGCTTTTGGGGTCAGATTTGGGGATTCAAGGCCTGGGTTCTTCAAGGAAGGGTTCGTGAAGCTGCTGATACTGTTACAACTCATCTTAAACCCTAAACCCTAAACCCTATGTCTGCATAAGGAGTAGGATCCTGCAAGCTTGTTCAACTCCAGCATAATGCACGTATCCGAAACCTTGCAACCCCTGCACCCTTTAAGGGTTTATAGGGCTTGGGATTTAATCATTTTTTTGGTTCTGAACTTCGTTTCTCCCAGATCCGCAAGCAGCTCTGGTCGAGGCCGATGTAGGGCCGGAAGAGGGATGACGATTTGGGGTTGAGGGAATCCTCCACCCCGCTTTGAATCATTGAACCTCAAGCCCTCACCCCTGAAACTCCAGG
This sequence comes from Symbiodinium sp. CCMP2592, assembly GCA_905221615.1. Taxonomy (NCBI): domain Eukaryota; class Dinophyceae; order Suessiales; family Symbiodiniaceae; genus Symbiodinium; species Symbiodinium sp. CCMP2592. The sequence continues at coordinate 1,548,696 of CAJNDT010000446.1, forward strand.
CCATAAGCCTAATCCCAAGCTAGTATCCGACCAAATGTAACATACGGAAGAAAGCATCTACCTGGACCCCAAAAGTATGTAGAATCATGGCCTTTTATAGGTTTTGGGCCATTATTTTACCTACTTTGGGGGGTCTAGGTACTACCGCATAAAAGCCACAGAACCACTTTTGGATCCGATCCTCAACTGAGAATTCGACCCACACCACGGGTGGTAGCAACATCCCGCCACCTCCTTGAAAGCTTCCGGGCTTGCAAGCTTTAGAGCGTTCGGAGTGGAGGCGTTTTGGGGGTTCCTAAAGGGCTGCTTCAAGGGATCCGTTTGGGCTTCTTTTGGGGTGCCTGTCTTTACGGGTTCCTTCATGGGGCTTGGATGCATAGGTTTTGGTACATTTTTCAGTTTCGTAAATACTCATACTTCAAGCCTTACCTTAACCCCGAAGAACCTGCCTTTTCAAGGACTTATATAAGGAAATCATAACAAGGAACCCTAAAAAGGTAGGTTCTTTAGGGTCGAAGTAACTCCTGAACCGACACCCTGGTCTCCCAAACCAAGACCCTAAGGGTCCATGTATACTTTGGGCCCAATGTACCCATATAGGGAGTACTTTAAGGCCAATGTATATCCCTAAGGGTCCAAGTGCCCAAATAGTAGGGTTTCAAGGTCCCAAAACCATTCAGGGTATGGATTTTGGGATCTAAAACCCTACTATTTGGGTACTTTGACCCTCTGGGTATGCTATTGAGGTACATGGACCCTTAGGGAGAGAGCTTCGGATCAGGGTTCACTGTAGACTTCGGGATCTGCCATGTCGGAAATACCTAGAGTCTCCATCGTAGTTCCTGTTCCTGGTTTAACCAAATTTATATTAAGGATCCCAAAAGGTAACCCCCAAAAGGAACTACAATGGAGACTACATACAGGTATGGCTAAGGGTTCAGGAATTAGTCAGTTGGTCTTCAGCATCTTCGACAATCGTTGCATGGGGTCTATGTTCGGGTTTCCATATCTGCTATAGGTCTTATATCCTGATTCCGAAAGCTTGCAGGTCCAAAACCGTAAAATACACCTCAGCCTCAGTCTGGGACTCTCACAGCCACGAGCCCGAAATCAGAAATCCGGTTTCCCTGATGTCCTAACCTGCTGTTGGGGCTTAAGCCTCACGGTTTGCCGAGCTGAAGGTCCTGAAACCACTCACTGTAGGGGACTTCATAATGAAAGCAGAACTTTGGTGGCATATTTCACTATACTTTAATAAGGAACCCGCAAAACCCTACTCTTTCGCCAATGGGGTTCTTGCACACTATACTCGGCAATCTTTAGGGCTTTAAGCCTAGGGTTTCGGCTCAGGATACAGATTCTCCCCGGCCTCCGTAGCCGCCCCCACCGCCATAGGAGGACGAGGCATAGATGTCAGGATCGTAGTACCTGTTCGGATCATACCAAATACCTAGATCGAGGAATATACTGAATGTACCTAGTGTGAAGGTTTCCAAGGGCGTTTAGGGTTTCGAGCTTGAGGTTTGGTTGAGCGTTTGGGTTTATTGGTTTGTGGGATTACATCTTCGCCGGCGAGAAGACCTAAAACCCTGAAAAGCCCATGTCCCAGCATGCTCAACCCCATAGCAGGATGATGGAAAGGATCTGCCTGAAGCCTTAAGGGAATAGCTTTACGAATCATTCAGGCTTCTTTAAACCTGCTTCAGACCCCTGTCCCCGCTTGCAAAATCCCTTAATTGAGGAATAGCCTGACACGATATGCTGAAATGGAGTACCTCTTATAGGATGGCCTATTTTCTGGCCAGGCTCCCCAAATAAGAAACGCAGGCAACCAAGAAACCCTAAACCTTCAACCCTAAACCCGACCTCGATCCCAAAAAGCCTACCTCCCGTGAGGGCTTGTAAAAGGAAATCATAACAAGGAGCCCTTGCGACGGTAAATTGCATTCAGGGGTCCAATATAGTGGCCTTAATGATTAGAATAGGGTTTTGGGCCCCTGTAGACTATACTTATGATAAGGAACCCCCCGAAATAGTATTGGTAAGTATTTAGGCCCTTATATTAAGCCCTCATCCCTCTAACCAAGAACAAGTACTACATTTAAGGGTCCCGAAAGCCCTAAACCCTAAAGCCCTAAGTTACTAAACCCTAAAGCCCTAAGTACGTAGGACCTTTATGTTCTATTTGGCATTCGGCTTCGTTGTTATAATTCTTTGCCACAGAGATTCGTATTCGAATATCTAGCCTTTCAAGTTTTAAAGGTTTTCAATATTTGAATGGCTTCTAAAATCTTTAAAATTTAATTGGCCGGCCAATTATTTTTTAAGGATTTTTAAAATTTTGATGACCCTGCAATCTTTAAAATTTAATTGGCCGGCCAATTAATTTTTAAAGATTTTTAAAATTTTAATGGCCTTAAAATCTTTAAAATCCTTACAATTTAATTGGGCCGAGGTTTGGGCTTTGGAAAAGTTAGCAAACCATTAAATTTTTAAAAATCTTTAAAATCTTTAAAATTTAATTGGCCGGCCAATTAATTTTTAAAGATTTTTAAAATTTTAATGGCCTTAAAATCTTTAAAATCCTTAAAATTTAATTGGGCCGAGGTTTGGGCTTTGGAAAAGTTAGCAAACCATTAAATTTTTAAAAATCTTTAAAATCTTTAAAATTTAATTGGCCGGCCAATTAATTTTTAAAGATTTTTAAAATTTTAATGGCCTTAAAATCTTTAAAATCCTTAAAATTTAATTAGGCCGAGGTTTGGGCTTTGGAAAAGTTAGCAAACCATTAAATTTTTAAAAATCTTTAAAATCTTTAAAATTTAATTGGCCGGCCAATTAATTTTTAAGGATTTTTAAAATTTTAATGGCATTAAAATCTTTAAAATTTAATTGGCAGGCCAATTAATTTTTAAGGACTTTGAAAATTTTAATGGCCTTAAAATCTTTAAAATCCTTAAAATTTAAATGGGCCCAGGTTTGGGCTTTGGAAAAGTTTGCAAACCATTAAATTTTTAAAAACCTTTAAAATCTTTAAAATTTAATTGGCCGGCCAATTAAGTTTTAAAGATTTTTAAAATTTTAATGGCCTTAAAATCTTTAAAATCCTTAAAATTTAATTGGGCCCAGGTTTGGGCTTTGGAAAAGTTAGCAAACCATTAAATTTTTAAAAATCTTTAAAATCTTTAAAATTTAATTGGCAGCCCAATTAAATTTTAAGGATTTTAAAGATTTTAATGCCATTAAAATTTTAAAAATCCTTAAAAATTAATTGGCCGGCCAATTAAATTTTAAAGATTTTAAAGATTTTTAAAAATTTAATGGTTTGCTAACTTTTCCAAAGCCCAAACCTCGTCCCAATTAAATTTTAAGGATTTTAAAGATTTTAAGGCCATTGAAATTTTAAAAATATTTAACAATTAATTGGCAGGCCAATTAAATTTTAAAGATTTTAAGGCCATTAAAATTGTAAAAATCCTTAAAAATTAATTGGCCGGCCAATTAAATTTTAAAGATTTTAAAGATTTTTAAAAATTTAATGGTTTGCTAACTTTTCCAAAGCCCAAACCTCGGCCCATTTAAATTTTAAAGATTTTAAAGATTTTGAGGCCATTAAAATTTTAAAAATCCTTAAAAATTAATTGGCCGGCCAATTAAATTTTAAAGATTTTAAAGATTTTTAAAAATTTAATGGTTTGCTAACTTTTCCAAAGCCCAAACCTTGGCCCATTTAAATTTTAAGGATTTTAAAGATTTTAAGGCCATTAAAATTTTAAAAATCCTTAAAAATTAAATGGCCGGCCAATTAAATTTTAAAGATTTTAATGCCATTAAAATTTTAAAAATCTTTAAAAATTAGTTGGCCGGCCAATTAAATTTTAAAGATTTTAAAGATTTTTAAAAATTTCATGGTTTGCTAACTTTTCCAAAGCCCAAACCTCGGCCCATTTAAATTTTAAGGATTTTAAAGATTTTAAGGCCATTAAAATTTTAAAAATCCTTAAAAATTAAATGGCCGGCCAATTAAATTTTAAAGATTTTAAAGATTTTTAAAAATTTAATGGTTTGCTAACTTTTCCAAAGCCCAAACCTCGGCCCACTTAAATTTTAAGGATTTTAAAGATTTTAAGGCCATTAAAATTGTAAAAATCTTTGAAAATTAATTGGCCGGCCAATTAAATTTTAAAGATTTTAAAGATTTTAAAAAATTTAATGGTTTGCTAGCTTTTCCAAAGCCAAAACCTTGGCCCATTTAAATTTTCAGGATTTTAAAGATTTTTGGGCAAGTAAAATTTTAAAAATCCTCAACAATTAATTGGTCCGCCAATTAAATCCTCTCGGTTGTGCTGCCCCATAGGTAACATAACAAAAGGATCGGACCAAATTTTGGGAGCCAATCCTCTCGGTTGTGCTTCCCCATACGTAACAACACGAAAGGATAGGACCAAATACCAGCAGGCAAAATTTGATCCAATCCTCTCGGTTGTGCTTCCCCATAGGTAACATAACAAAAGGATAGGACCAAATTTTAGCGGGCAAAATTTGGTCCAATCCTCTCGGCTGTGCTTCCCCATAGGTAACATAACAAAAGGATAGGACCAACTGTTGGGAGCCAATCGTCTCGGTTGTGTTTCTCCATACGTAACAACACGAAAGGATAGGACCAAATTTTACAACACGAAAGGATAGGACCAAATTTTACAACTCGAAAGGATAGGACCAAATTTTAGCAGCAAAATTTGGTCCAATCCTCTCGGTTGTGCTTCCCCATAGATAACATAACAAAAGGATAGGACCAAATTTTGGCAGGCAAAATTTGGTCCAATCCTCTCGGCTGTGTTTCCCCATAGGTAACATAACAAAAGGATAGGACCAAATGTTGGGAGCCAATCCTCTCGGTTGTGTTTCCCCATACGTAACAACACGAAAGGATAGGACCAAATTTTAGCAGGCAAAATTTGGTCCAATCCTCTCGGTTGTGCTTCCCCATAGGTAACATAACAAAAGGATAGGACCAAATTTTAGCGGGCAAAATTTGGTCCAATCCTCTCGGCTGCGCTTCCCCATGGGTAACATAACAAAAGGATAGGACCAAATTTTGGGAGCCAATCCTCTCGGTTGTGTTTCCCCATACGTAACAATACGGAAGAATAGGACCAAATTTCAGCAAGCAAAATTTGGTCCAATCCTCTCGGTTGTGCTTCCCCATAGGTAACATAACAAAAGGATTGGACCAAATTTTAGCGGGCAAAATTTGGTCCAATCCTCTCGGCTGCGCTTCCCCATCGGTAACATAACAAAAGGATAGGACCAAATTTTGGGAGCCAATCCTCTCGGTTGTGTTTCCCCATACGTAACAACACGAAAGGATAGGACCAAATTTTAGCAGCAAAATTTGGTCCAATCCTCTCGGTTGTGCTTCCCCATAGGTAACATAACAAAAGGATAGGACCAAATTTTAGCAGGCAAAATTTGGTCCAATCCTCTCGGCTGTGTTTCCCCATAGGTAACATAACAAAAGGATAGGACCAAATTTTGGGAGCCAATCCTCTCGGTTGTGTTTCCCCATACGTAACAACACGAAAGGATAGGACGAAAGTTTGGCAGTCAAAATTTAATCAAACTGTGGTCCAATCCTCTCTTGTGTGCTTTCCCATAGGTAAAGGATGATAAGGATGATACAGATGATAAGGATGATACGGATGACAGGGATGATAAGGATAAGATGGCAGGGGGTCTGTGTTTGTGGGATCAGGGTCTACAAAAGACCTTCCGGGGACACCCCTTGCGATCTGTGATTTTGGGATCTGTTTTATGCAAAAACCTTTAGGGGGACACCCCTTGCGATCTGTGTTTTCGGGATCTGAGTTTTTACAAAACCTTAGAAGGACACCCCTTGCAATCTGTGGTTTCGGGATCTGAGTTTTCACAAAACCTTAGGGGGACACCCCTTGCGATCTGTACAAAACCTTAGGGGGACACCCCTTGCGATTTGTGATTGTCGAACTTATTTGTTGTAAAAACCTTTAGGGGGACACCGCTTGCGATCTGTGATTTTGGTATCTGAGTTCTTACAAATGCTTAGGTCTGCCTTCCCACCCCCTCTCCCCACTTCCACTACCTCCCTCCTCTTCCCCTCCCTTTGAATCTGGGATCTCCACCGCCCCTCCCCCTCCCTTCCCTCCTTCTTCCCCTGACTCCCCTCAAAACCCCTTCCTTCTCCTCTTTTGTGCTTCCTTCCCATCCCTTCCCCCTCCATCATTCTACCCTACTCCGCCCCCCCCTAAAAATACATTCAGATCCCCAAAACACAAATCGCAAGGGGCGTCCTCCTTGCGTTTTGTAAAAACTCAGATTCCTAAATGATGTATGGCAAAAAATGTCACCCTAAGGTTTTGTAAGAACTCAGAATCCAAAACCACAGATCGCAAAGGGCGTCCCCCTAAGGTTTTGTGAAAACCCAGATCCCAAAACCACAGATCGCAAGGGGTGTCCCCCTAAAGGTTTTCATGACAAGTAAATTCTAAAATCACAAATCGCAAGGGGTGTCCCCCTAAGGTTTTGTAAGAAATCAGATCCAATAATCACAGATCGCAAGGGGTGTCCCCCTAAGGTTTTGAGAAAACTCAGATCCCGAAACCACAGATTGCAAGGGGTGTCCCCCCAAAGGTTTTCATGACAAGTAAGTTCTGAAGTCACAAATCGCAAGGGGTGTCCCCCTAAGGTTTTGTAAGAACTCAGATCCAAAAATGACGGATCGCAAGGGGTGTCCCCCGAAGGTTTTGTGAAAACTCAGACCCCAACACCACAGATCCCAAGGAGTGTCCACCTACAGTAAAGGTTTTTGTAGCGATTAATTTCAACACAAGTATCACAAATCGGAAGGGGGGTTCCCCTAAGGTTTTGCAAGAAGTCAGATCCCAAAATCACAAATCGCAAGGTTTTGTGAGAACTCAGATCCCATCATAAATCGCAAGGGGTGTCCCTTTACAGGTTTATACAACTAATAATTTCCAGAATCACAAATCGCAAGGGGTGTCCCTCTAAGGTTTTGTAAGAACTCAGATCCAAAAATCACACATCGCAAGGAGCGTCCCCCTAAATGTGTTTGTAAAAGATCCACCCTCTCCCTCTCACTTGCCTCCTACCTCCCCTACTCCTAACTCCTTCCTTCCCTTCCCATCTCATGTCTCCTCACCTCCCATCACTTTTTCTCCCATCGACTCATCTTCTGATCATCGTCTTATCACCTTCATCGTCTTCTGGGGTCTATAGAGCCCATATAGAAAAGCTTTATTGATATATAAACCTTACAGATCCTCAAATTAGAGAACTTGTAGGAAACCCTTATATATCCACAAATGGAGCCCTATATAGAGAAGTGTGAAAGATCCATTATATGGAGCCCTCATAAACAATCTTTGTATACTCCTTTTGGAAATCTATAGGCCCTCTGTACAGAAACCACATAGAAGCCCTCTGTAGATCCCTCATATGGAGCCCTTACAGAAAACCCTTATAGATTCCTATAAAATCCAAAGAACGCAGCCACCCTCCACCCCCTCTACCTCTCCACCCATCTCCCCACTCCCTCCTCTTCCCCCCCCTTTCTCCCTCCTCCGCGCTTCTTCATTCACCCGTACCCCTTCCCCCATCTCCCTCTCCCTCCGCCCTCCGCCCCTACCTGCTTTTACCTCCCTCTTCCCACCTCCTCGGGCCGGCGCCGGCAGCAGGGCCGCCAGACCCCTCGTCGACGCGAGCCATGAAGGCGTCCACGCCCGAGAGGAGTGGATCCTCACAGGGCGCGGGCTTAGGAACAGCAGCGGCCCTCTGCCTCCCCACCCATCTCCCCACTCACTCACCCAACCCACTCAGCCCGGCCAGGCTCCCCAGCCAGCCCTCACCTCCGAACCAATGGCAGAGCAATTTGTCACTCGGGCCCCCCACCCTCCAGCCATTGACCGCCTTCCACCCTGTAGCCTGCAACACTTCCACCCCTTCCCCTTTTTTGTTTACCTTCATCTCTCTCTCTCTCTCTCTCTCTCTCTCTTCTTACTCTTCTTCCTTTACAGGGAAGCTCTCTCTCTCTCTCTCTCTGTCTCTCTCTCTCTCTCTCTCTCTGCTCTTTCTGTCATTTATCATTCCGGTCCTGTCCCTTCGCTGCTCAGTCTATTTCTCCGTTTTCCTTTCTCTCTCCTTCATGGTTCCTACCTTTCCGCCAGAAGAAAATCAAAGAAAGGAGAACGGACGAGCGGTGGGAGAGGAAGGACATAAGGTGAGTGAAGAGGAGAACGTCTCCTCTTTGTTTCCACGCTGTCTTTGATTATGTTTCTCTCTTACTTTCTGTCGTTCTCCCTCTGCCCTTCTCGACCTCGCTCTCCCTTTCTGTTGTGTTTTCTCTTTCTTCTTTGTCTTCTCCCTTGTGAACCGTCCTTCTTCCCTCTGCGTGACAGAGGGAGAAAGAATAAAGGAAGCGAAAGGACATAGAGGGTGTGAGAAAAAATAAAGATAGATATCAATCGGCGGAAAGAGAAGTGGAAAAGGATGTGCAGGAGTAGAGAAGGGGGAGGGGAGGGAGGGAGGCAGGGAGGAAGCGAGGGCGGGATGGAGGAAAGCAGAGAGAGAGAGGGGAGCTCCCCCGCCTCTTCCTTTACCCTCATGAAAGAAAGAGGCAGATGGAGAGAACATGAAAATGAGGAGAAGGAGATGATGAGAAAGAGTGGCCCTTGCCGTGAATCATTCCCTGACCCTTTCCTTATGAAGAAGGCTAGAAAGAGCAGAGGAGACAGCAAAGGGAAGAGAAAGTGAGAGAGCCGAGCGAGGGGGGAATTCACCTTTCTTCCCTCCTCAATCTTACTCCATCTTATCTCATCCTTTCGGTTGTCTGCTCTTCTTTCCTCCCTTTCCTCCTTCCCCTCCTTGTCTTTCATTTGTCATTCCAAAAGGAAACGACGTAAAGACAGGGAGTAGTTGTCCTTGCTCCTTCTCTGTACACTCTACACTCTACCTCTCTACATCTCGCTGCCTTCTTTTCATGTGTTCTGGTATTCATGAGCACGGGGCGGAAAGAGCTTTCGTTGCTTTTCTCTCTTCCCCTATGGAACTCCTCTCTGGAGATCCTGTCTAGAAGCCCCTTGAAGGAGGTTTCCTTGAAGAGGAACATGAATCATTCTTAACAATAGGAGGGCAGGGAATGAAAGGGTAGAAGCGGAAAGAAAAAGATATCACAGAAGGAGAGAGGGAGGGAGCCACAGCAACGGACAGAACAGCAGAGAAAAACTGAGAAAGCAACCGGAAGAGAGAGCCTCTCTTCGTTTGGTCTTCGTTCTTGCTGAAGATAGAAAGAAAAAGGATAACCTTACGGCTACCTGATGTCGGAGCCATCCTGTGGCTATTTCGGACACTGCAGTGCGGAGTCACTTGAGATACAGCAGCTCTTCCCTCGCCTCGGTCCATGCCCTACCCTTCCCTCCGTTCCACACCCTTCTGATATGAATAAGCATCAGAAGAATGAGCGGAAGAGGTAGAAGGGACGAAGCAGGTGATTTCGCCCGCTCTCTCTTTTACTTTCGCTCATCCGCTTGCGCTAGGAGAAGAATAGTTGAATAACAGAGGAAGGGCAGAGGAGAAAGGGGTTTCCTCCCTTTCTTCTGACCGCCCCTTCCCCCCTCTCTTATCTTCATGTCTTTCTCTTTTCCTCTGCTAGGCTTGAAGCTCTCTCTCTCTCTCTCTGTATCTCTTTTCTTTCAGTCATTTCTCATTGCTGTCTCTTTCCCTTCTCCTCTCTTCTTCCAGGTTCCTACCTTTCCGCAAGACGACAGAATCAAAGATAGGACAGATGGGAGAGCGGACGAGCAGTGGGAGAGAAAGGGCACAAGGTGAGCCAAAAGGAGAACACTCTGTTGTCTTCCTACACAAGTTCTTCCTGGCTTATCACCAATGAAATGAGACGGTGAGAATGGCCTCCTCTCTTTCCCCTCCTCTCTCTCTCTCTCTCTCTCTCTCTATCCGATTATCTTTCTCTCTTACTTTCCCTTGTGTTTCTGTCCTTCCTTCCTCATGGCTCTCGTCCGTCTTCTGTCATTCCCGGATTCGCTTTCCGTTTCTTTTGTCTTTTTTCTTACTCCCTTGTTTTCTTCCTTGCGAACCGTCCTTTTTCCTTCTGAGTGATAGAAGGACAAGGACCGGAGGCAGGAAAGGGAGGAGGAGAATGAATAGAGGAAAAGAAGGGACAGGACATAGAGGGTGGGAGAAAATAAAGATAAAAGTCAAAGCAAACATAATAGGCGGAAAGAGAGGCGGAGAAGGGAACGTGCAGAAGTAGAGAAGGAGGAAGGGAGAGAGGGAGGCAGGGAGAAAGGGAGGGAAGCAGAGAGAGACAGAGGGAGATGTGCAGAACAATGCAAACGAGGAAGAAGGAGATGATGAGAAAGAGTGCCTCTTGCTTGTCCTGAATCACTCGTCCCTTCCATTTCTCCTTCCTTATGAAGAAGAATAGGAAGCGAAGAGGAAGAAAGGAAGGGAAAAGAACGTAAGAGAGAGCCGAGCGAGGCAGGAATCCACCGTTCTTCTCCCAACCATCTTCCGCCATCTTATCTCTTCGTTGCTGTTTTCTATTCCTTCCTTCAGCTTCGCAAAAAGGAGTAAGGAAAAAGGAGATGGGAGAGATGAGAACCCAAGACATGGCAGAGGGGAAGAGAGCGAGAGCGAGAAAGCGAGAGAGAGAGAGAAGCCAGAAAGAGACCACCTGACAGGAAAGGAAAAGAGGGAAACACGTCGAGAAGAACTGACGTCGCCCCTTTGCCCTTCCCTCACGTTACCCTTGTCATTGAAAGGCGAAGGCGAAAAGAACATGAACGAGAAGAAGGATCAATCAAAGGAAGGAGAGAGGGCAGAGACGAGAGAAACAACAGCACCAGCACCTGCTAGCAACCGCACACGTAGATTTGGGAGGTTTCGCACCACACCAGGCATATGGCGGTCGCTGGGAAGAAGTTCGTTGTACATGCTCTTCGTCATCGTCGTCGTCGTTTTAGTTGACTCCTTCTAAGCCCTAAACAGAGCCGGGTTGCCAAATAGACCCTAAAGGTCCATGCCACAAAGCCCTAAACCCCTAAATCTTGAACCCCTTTTAAGCCTAAAGTATGTACTATTTGGGTACACGGGCCTGTATTGAACTCCTTGTAAGGGTCTGTATTACGCCAAGCTCCGGGCCTTGCGTAGCCTGGTGCAGCCGGAGCCAACGCGCAGGCAGCGAGCCTCGATCCCCCACACAGACCCAAAAAGGTTCAGGGTATAGGGTTTAGGGTGGGTCCTAAACACTTACATACTTACACATATATATGTATGTATATAGTAGAATATAGGTTCCTATAGTAGGAATTACCATTCTTAATTCGAGTCGAGCGTTTAGGAAAAGGTTGCTAGGTCGAAGGTTTTTGGTTCAGTAAGGGGTTGGTATGAATATTCAGGTATACCAGAACCCTGTACAACCAACCTTTTCTGGGCTCCTTATTACAATTTCCGTTTACAAGTCCTCAGGTGACTGAGGTAAGGCTTAGGATTTAGGGTTGGCAGTTGAACGTTTAGGGTTTCCGGCATCTGCAACCCCAAAACCCGCACCCCTTGAATACCCCTTACATGCGGAAGCGGTGAACAAAAAACACATAATCCATCGTTTCGCCAACATTGCTTCATGGCCGTGTGCCCATCCCGTTTAAACTAAAGTATTCAATCTCATCTTGCTTCCAGCCATTCCACTTACTCTCATCTGAGACATCTTCTGCGACAGCTTCAGTGCACTCTGCATCTGCAATCATCATTACTGGCTGCTGCCGCCACCGATAGGTCACCTGAAGAGATGCTTCTGGCAAGGCTGCACCAGTCCAATCGACGGTTTGTACTGGCGGAAACGGATAGGTCAGCTTGCATGGCTCTCTGCATGCAACCCAGACCCTGTTGGGCCTCACTGTTCTCGGTTGATGGTGTCCACAGCCATCTGTCTGTGTCCTTGCAGACAGTGCTCTAGTTGGACAGTCATGTTGGGCTCTCCAAATCCCGAGGAAGGATTCTTACGATTGCCCACGACATGCACCCTCATTGCAACGCAGGGCTCTGAACACTAACACCCCAAAGCCTGCTGCCCTCGACCCTGAGTCTTAATCTTAGACAAAACCCACAACACGAGGCTTTTGAATCACAAGACTCCAGACACATGACCTTTAACCTTACGCTGCGAAACCCTAAACGCTAAACCCCTAAAACCTAAACCTACACCCTAAACCCACTTTTGAAAACCCTACACCTTGAAATCTCCAGCCCCAGCCCCGAACTCTCCTACTTCCTGCAATCCCTGCTCTGAAAGCCTAGACCCCGAAGTTCTTCAACCCCTACTTAGTTGCCGAGTTCATAAGCCCCCCAAAGGTGTACACTTTCAGCTTTATGGTGGGTACTATTATCCCAAAAAATGTAAAGTGTATCCACTCAGCTACTGAGCCTATGCTGCTGCACCCCTGAAACCTGCAGCGCCCGTTTGAAGCGATGCCCAAAGGGTGGTTTTAGATTCTTGGGGTAGGGATTCCTTAGTATGAACCCTACTATGGGAACCCTAATCTCTACCTAGGATACCCAGTATCCTAGGAATAAAAAGGCCTCTCTTTTTGGTATTGGGTAACTTTATAAGGAACCTAGGACTACAAAAAGGGAATAAGGGTACTACTGGGCATCCTAGCTACTAAACCCCCATAGGTTAAAGCCCCACCTAGGACCCTTCTACTAGACCCAAGAGTAACCTAGGAATAAAAAGGGTGCCCTTTTTGGTTTAATGCGGGTTTATAAGGGAACCTGAACCCACAAAAAGGGAATAAGGGCCTACTCTAGGTCCTAGTCTATGGACCCGCGCCAGGACGCGGCGAGGATGCTCAGCCTGCTTCAAGGTTTGCCCTCTAACAAAGGTTACTTAGAGGATCATGGGACTTAGTAAGTAAGGTTATAAGTCCTCTAATTGGGGTTATAAGTAATTATAAGTATAGTTACCTTATTTATAACCTTAGTTACTAAGTCCCATGAGCCTTTAAGTAGGGTTTAGGCTTTAGGCTTTTGCCCGATAAGAAGGGCCGAAGGGACCCAACAGTTAGGGGCTGCAGAAGGGAGCGCTTGATAAGGGTACCACACAAGTTGAATCAGGGCTCTCTTATAAGGGTTCTTTCAAGGTTTTGTAAGGGGTCCGTCATATGTTGTAAGCTTCAGAGTACTTGGACCCTTAGAGACAGGATTTTGGGGGTTCAGGGCCTAGGATTTGGACCCTTCGAGTCATGTTTTGCGGCTTGAGGTTAGAGTTCGGGTTTTGTCCGATCCGAACCACAGAAACCCCAGAACTTTACTCGATTCCCTGGAACATCTATGCTTCCTTAATCCAACCCAAGTCCCGCAACCCCGAAGAAATCCTGAGCCCTGAAATCTGAACTGTAAACCCTCAACCCTGAATCCTGCACCCTAACCTACATCCTATAACCGGAAGCCTGAACCCTGAAATCGCCCTTACTTGGGCCTATCGTTGCTGGAGTCTTCGGCTTTGAACTTCCACTGCTAGGTAAGATGCAGCGGTACCATCAATTTTCGGGTGACCAGTGCCCCCAAGCAACGGTCTAGACCGTGAACGCTAAACCCCGCATTTTCCAGCCAAGGGCCAAGCTGCGCCCTGCAGCCCGCATTTTTTGGCTCCAGAATTGCTACAAAGCCCATGAAGCGGCCGAGACACGCTATTCCGCTATTCCTTGAAAAAGCTGGTCAAGCCCCATCAAAACCGGAACACTCAACCCCGAAGCAAAGCTCCAACAACTAAACACTCCGAAAACCTAACCCCTAAACTTCCCCAAACCCCAAACCCTAAATTTACCTAAACCCTAAACCCAAAAGCCTAAAACTTGCCTAAACCCTGAACCCTAAACCCTGAAGCCTGAATCGGTGACTCCCTCGGCCTTCGCCAGGCTCTCGAGGAGCTATGTCCTGCCAACCCGTCGTCTTTTTGCTCCGAGCTACAAAAAAGGGTTTAGGATTTAGGGTTTTCCTTGGGTTGTAGGGGTTTTAGGAGTTGAGGGTTTCGGGTTCAGGGTTTAGGGTCTAGGGGTTTAGGGTTTAGGCGTTTAGGGTTAGGGTTTAGGAGTTTAGGAGTTTAGGGTTCAGGGTTTAGGGTTTACGGTTTATAGCGGTTTTGGGTTTAGGAATCCGAACTACCGAAAGACGGGGCAGGGAGGTTCTTCAAGGGCTCTTTCGGAGCTACTGGGTTGCTCTCATCAAGGATTTTTATGGCGGTTCTACAGTACAAAATGCCGAACTATCAACTGCATGGGTTTGGGATCGATTGTCAAATAGTCGTTGGGGAGTATGTGATTATTGGGTATGTGCACCCTCCGGGTAAGGGGCCATGCAAACTTTAAATTTTGTAGACTTTGGCTGCAAAGGGCTTCTTGTACGGTAACGTCACATGGACGTCGAAAGTGAAGGGATATCTCTACGGCTCCACTTCAATTGCTTAAACCATGAGTTAAATGGTACATAGTATAGGATGGGTAGCCTACTATTTAAGTAACTGGAGCCCTAGGGTACAATTCAATACACTCATACTCCCCAACACCAGACGCCCCGAAGCTTCGATACGCCTTTGATCTAAAGATCTGTCCAGCAAGTTGGTCTGTAAGACTTAAGCCGAAGGTCAGGGTTCACGGTTTCAGTGCTTGGGGCTTGGGTAATTTACAGCTGCGGCGATTAGTTCTCTGTGTCCTGCCGCACGATCCGGGAACGACAGCGAGGTCCTTCGCTCATGGGTTGTTAGCATAAGCTAAGTTGCAGGGTTTCAGGTTTAGGGTTTATGGGCTTCCATGTAAAATCACCACAGTGGCTCCTTCTTGGAGTTACCTTGACAGGATCCGAAAAGCATGATATAATAATGAACTAGAAGGGAGACTTCAGGTAGGGTTTAGGAGATAGCCCGAGGCTCTCCAATATATAGAAGCAAAGCCAAAAGACCATACTGAACAAAGCCTTTGGCAAAGCTCCTCAACTTGAGTTAGGGCTCAAAGGATTCGAGGATACTTTCGAGGATATTAGGCCGGTGCTCTGAAAAGCATGGCATTATTTACACAAGCAGAATGCGGAGGTATGTATGCAGGCTGCCTTGAAGCAAACTGATCGTTTGAACAAACAGACTAAAGCTCTGGCGCACGCACAACAGGTGTGTAAAACCGAGCCCGACAATACTTTGTGTTGAAAGATTCTTTAGACGCAGCTGTTGAACTTATTGCAATCACAACTTCTGAAATCAAGCCCCCCGCTCAAGCCCCAAAGTGCCTCAACCCGTAGCCCAAAACCCTAAACCCTAAACCCTAAATCCTAAACCCTAAACCATCCTGAACCCACAGGCCCCTTAACCCTGAATGCCACAGGCCATCAGACCGACAATCTCAACCCCCGGAACTCCAAAGTCAAGCCCCGCCAACCCTGGAGCCTCAAACCTCCAAGTGATAGGGTTTAGGGTTTAGGGTTGATGATATAAACCCTGCATTACCCATAATAAGGAATGTACCGTAATTCCCATAGTTTAGGGTCCTAAGGTAATGCAGGATTTATATCATCAACCGTATCACCCCATTCGGCCCGACCCCCTCCTCAAAAACACAACGTAAAATCCGCTTCCAAAAACATGCCACACCCACCATGCAAACCAGGCTTGAGGGCTCAGGGTTTCTGATTTCGGGTCGTGGTAAAACTTCGGACACTTCGAAGCATGCTCCAAGGGTGAAAGTCATGCCTTACCTATAGTCTCCATTGTAGTTCCTCTCCTTGGGGTTACCTTTTAGGATCCCTAATATAAAATTTGTTAAACCAAATCCTTTCCTTGGGGTTACCTTTTAGGATCCCTAATATAAAATTTGTTAAACCAAAAAAAAATACAATGGAGACTATAGGTAAAACCTGAGGGCTGGGGGTCTGAAAGGCTTTCAGCATCGTGCCCTGAAGCTTCTTTTATAGGATCCTTAAGGGGGGGTGGTTCAAGGGGGGAGGGTACTAGGGAGCTTTGGGGAACCTTAGGGAAGCTTAGGGAGTATTGGGGAATAATGGGGATTACTAGGTTACCTACCCCCCTTGGACCACCCCCCTTAAGGACATCCTAATTCTTAGAGCACCAGGACGAGCCTTGCACAATGAGAGGGGGTTTCTGAAAGGCCATACTTGGGCCGCAAATGGTTGATGATATAAATTACCGCATTACCTTAAGGACCCTAAACTATGGGAATTATGGGAAAATTTCTTACTATGGGTCATGCAGGGTTTATATCATCAACCGAAGCACCTATATACGGACTAGTTTAAGGCCAAAGTATATACTATTTGGGTACATGGACCCTTGGGGTTTGTTTCTCCGTCCACGTCTGGCCAGCTGAAGGATCTTCGGCACCCTAGACCCTCAACACATCCCAAAGGGTCCTGTTATGGGGAATACTTCCCCAAATCATAATAGTAATTCCGAATATATAAACCCTACATTCTACCATTTTGGTACTTTGGACCCTTTGGGGGAGGACCAAATGACCCGTAAAAGTAGGGGCCCCCCTTTACCCTATAATCAACCCTAAAACCATATAGGTACTTTGGACCCTTTGGGTATGTCTAGAGTAAAAGCCAGAAAGTTGGAATATGACATTATCCTAAACCCTTTATGGTAAATTATAAGGTATCCTACCTTGAAACCATATTCCAACTTTCTGGAGTTCCCTTTATAGCGGAACTCACGAGAGGCTCTGACCCTGAAATCCTAACCCCGAAGCCTCTAGGTTGGCCCCTTAAAGCCTCTGAAAAATTCTCGTAAATAGGGTCCTACGGTTGATGATATAAATTTCCGCATTACCTTAAGTACCCTAAACTATGGGAATTATGGTATATTCCTTATTATGGGTCATGCAGGATTTATATCATCAACCGTATTAAGCCCAATAAGGGAAAATATATAGTTATCCCAAAGGCCTACCTAGGCCTGAAACCCTCAACCCCAAACCTTAAACCTTATTGAGTCAGGGCTTGCCGTTTTCTTGCGAGATGGTCACAATAGGACAAGCAGGAGTACGCCGTGCGCTGACGACTGCCCTGGAAGCAATCACAAGGTTACTGGGCTTCTACCTATAGTCTCCATTATAATAGTTCCGTTGTGGTTAAACAATTAAAAAAACAGGATCTTAGCCATAAAGTTGGTTAACCAAAACAAGGAACTACGATGGAGACTATAGGTAGAGCAAGCTGCTCTGAAGTCCTACCACTCCCCCTTCGGACGACTCACGCAAGAAGCGCCCACGGTCCGGCAAAACGCAGCCTCAGTGAGAAAGGGCTAATTCCGGGCCAACGGTCAGGAGCCCCATGCTTGATGCACCTTTAATCTAATTCAGCCAGGGGCCTGTTTAGGAGCCTTGCGAAACGAGTAATTAGGGTTTGGGATTTACAGGTTATAATTGTGTGCGTGTGTGTTATTACCCAAAAATCAGACCTCTCTTTCTGAATTTCATGGCCCATCGGCACACACTCCAGCCGCTGGACTGCTACGCCATGCTACGCCTAAACCCGCAAACAGTATCGCACAGTACTTGCATTTAGGGCTTTCTTAGTCCTTCGGAGAGTATACGATTACTATTCAGCTCCCAAGGGGGCCCTAAGTGTGTCCGTGCAGTAGCATGTACAGCTTCTGCAACATAGGAACTACTATTCCAAGTCTACCTAGAGCCCCCATAGTAGTTCCTTTTGGGGGGTTCATATATAGAAACCTACAAAGTAATCCTTGAAAGGAACTACTATGGAGCCTATGGGTAAGTATCACCTTTTCGGGACTTGGTATAGTAGGTAGTTAGCACGACCTGCGCCGCTAGCCCAAGAACAACGCCTCCAACAGACGAGGCCTTAATAATCAGAACAGACCTTCAGGCAAGGGGTTTTTCCTACAAGGGTTCAAGAAAATAGGGTTTGGGGACTAATAACCACTGACCCCAAGGGTCCAAAGGACCCAAGAATTAGGTCTTCGGTTTTAGGATAGTAGTTATGTAGGTTAGGATTTTGGAGAGTGTGTGATTATTGGGTACTTGGACCCTTGGGGTTTCGTGCGTTTGAGGCTACTGCAGACGTGCTTCAACCCTAAACCTTCAACTTCAACACACACACACACACACACACCCGCGCGCGCACACGCACGCACACAAACACACACACACACACACACACACACACACACACACACACACACACAAACACACACACACACACAAACACACACAAACACACACACACACAGGCACACACACACACACAGCCACACACGCACACACACAATCAGAGTATCCATCTTATGCAAACAGAGTTCGGATGACTGTTGGGGCCGCCCCAAGCCCTAAACCCAGAGCTGCTGCAGAACGCCTTTTTTGAAACATCGGATATTCCGAGGGGTACGCTTTCCGAGGACTCGGAACCTACCAAGACTGAAATGGAAGCCTAAGGCCTAAAAAGGGCCCAAAGGACCTAATAGTCAGGCACCTGGGCTTAGGGTAAGAGGCATGGTTAGTATTTCCCTAGGGATCTAAGAGCTCATATATCAAGGCTTTTGGGCACAAACACCATACTACATAAGGCTTTTGGGCTACTTCGATCCCCAGGGTTTGGGACAGTGTATGCATGGTTACCAGGCATTTGGACCTTCAGGCGAACAATTCAGCCAAGCTTCGGAGTGCTGGGGTTTAGGGCCAAAATGCCCTATTATGGTACCCTAATTAAATGGTAGGATCCTTATTACTAGGACCCCAGAATAAGGTACCTCTAATTTTCGGAAAATTCCCATATGCAGGGCTTTGGGGTTGTGGCTTTGGGGTGTAGCGTTGGGACTAGGGTTCGGGGTTTGGGGCTACTGCGTTTAGGTTTTAGGCTTTGGGGCTGTCGGGTTATGGGGCGTACGCTTGAAAAGCGTTTTGAGGTTGATGGCGTATGGCATATATGGCCTCCGGTGTAGGTGTGGGGAAACTACTGCGGCGAAGCTATGCAGTTTGAGCCCACCACACTTTTTTGCAGTGAAACAAGATGGTTACAGGTCCGAGTCTATGGCAGAAGCCATGATCAAGAGTTCAGGGACCACGAGAATGTGAGAACCCCCCTGAACATTACAATCTGTATTGCAAGCTCTAAACAATTCTGAACTCCAAGCTTCATTGCAGGTTCGAGGCACACAGAGTTTCTGCAATCGACACCGCTTGCGTCGCCTAGTAAACAGCAAAGCCCTGCACCGCCGTACAGCTAGATAGCAGCCACCCCTCTGTTGAGTCCTATAAGTCCATCATGAGTCGAAAAATCTCTGCTCTACCCTCTACGCTAGACCCTATTCAGCGTCTTCGCAGTATATTTCAGCCCTTGGGACGGACGAGGCGAAAGAAAAGCAGGTACCCAAAGGGCCACCACCGGAGCCCCCATGAATTCGGAGTTCTCGGGGTTTCGGCACGTTTCTCGGCGGCTTATGAATTGAAGACGTCCTCTTCTATGGGGAAAGCCGAAGAATTGCACTTTTCACTAAAAACTATGTCTCAAGCTGTAGAAAGGCTACCTATCAGCCCCGCGAACCCTTAATGACCATTATATTTGTCAAGCACCCTTAGCGTTCATATTATTCTGATGAATATGACTAAACTAAATGGCTACTCAGCCTGCCCGCTAAGACAAGGCCCTGAACCCTCAACCCACGTCTCAAGCCAGGGACTTAAACCCTAAACCTTTATTTCCTGTGAGTCAGAGACCCCCGGACCCCGGCCCGAAACCCTAAACCCGACACCCCAAACTCTAAACCCCAAACCCAGGCCCGAAACCGAAACCCTAGGTGTGTGGCTTTTGGGGCTGAGTGACGCCGAGGTTGAGGAATCAATCTCTCCAGGTAAGATACAGGTGCCTCATTAGTTAGGGTTTCGGCTTAGGGTTTAGAGTCTGGGGTTCAGGGTCGAATATTTAAGATGGAGTGCTGGGGTATATTCTCAAATTTGTTAGACAAAGGAACCCCAAGGAAATTCATACTGTCATACTGGCATTAATTAACCATCCAGGCTTCGATCACTGACCCCTTAAGATCCTAAGGGAAAGCTGCAGTTAGGAGTTTAAGGCAAGCCTCACCACCCACCCCCCGCCCCCGACACCCTAGAGTAAAAGCCAGAAAGTTGGAATATGATTATCCTAAACCCTTTATAGTAAATTATAAGGTATCCTACCCTGAAACCATATTCCAACTTTCTGGAGTTCCCTTTATAGTAGAACCCTATAGATCCCCTTTAAAGGAACCCTATAAGCCCCTATAGATCCCCTTTAAGGGAACCCTATAATAGTCAGAGTTTAGGGTCACGACAATGCAGCTACATCAATCAGGTTGTCAGGGCTTAAGAGTTTGTTTCAGGCTCAGTGTCTTTGAGGGTTTAGGGTTTAGGGTTTAGGGTTTAGGGGGATGTAGTATATACTCAGACCCTCTGATGTTTAGGGTGTCAGAGTTCGACGCTTTTGTATGACTCAGTGTTTGATTAGGTATGTAATCAGACCCTCTGTAGAGGGTACTTGCGGAGCACAGGAAACCCCAGATGCACATGGCCACGAGGCTTTTAGAAAACGGTCGAACGACAGCCGAGTACCATTTTGGTACAGTATATCTAGTATACTTTGACGTCAGCTGCGTAGCTGTACAGTATAATACAAGCCTAAGCCCTAAGCCCAAACCCCTAAACCTTAAACCATACTCCCAAACCGTATTCTTATCATTAGAGTCGTAGTAGTAGCTCAGGACACTGGGGTCATTCCCGGAAGACCTTCCTTCAAGTACCATAACCCTGTTTTCTGTTTTATGGTGAGTTCTGCTACAAACTCTAATATACATTTATTATAGGGACCCCATAATGGCCCTTTTGAATTTTTAAGCCCGATATACATTTTATAAAAGCCCTACAGTGGCCCTTAAGGCTTTGGAAGTTCATAAACCCCACCCTCTGAAGGGCTCAGGGTGCTTGGATTTAGCCCCTTACGAGCTTAGGCAGCTTTGGGATTATGGAATCAAGAGTTTTGGTACGTGAAGGTAACCCGAGGGCTCTCAAGCTGCGTCGGGTAGAGGTCAGGGGCTTGGTATCCCTGGGCTTTGGGCTTTGAAGTAACCATGGAAAAAACAAACGCTTACATCTCATACGTTGCAAAAATTAAACGGTATGGTACTCCAATCGCAGGGACCTTAGAATCTAAGGGCACAGCTGTGCACAGGCTGTGCGGGCTTCTGGTCCCAAAGAACACTAAATAGGGTTTTGGGTCAGGGTTGCGGCGTAGGCCAAGGCCCCGAGTAACTAATCCAGGGATTTTAGGACATGTTCGTAGGTAGACCATAAACACCAAATATTATGGTCTCTTCTGAAAGCCAGGCCATGCGAACTAAGTGGAAAAGAGGCAGCGAAGGATCCGGAGGCAAGGCGAAAGCAACTGTCGGCCGGGATTTTGCCGTTTGTGTAATACATGTGTGTCTGTATATATATATATAGACACATAAAGAAAGACTATGAGCATTGGACATGAGCTTTAGCGTAAACACAATTCATACACCTTTGAATATACCTATACATACATACATACATGCACATACCAATATATGTAAGAGCAGTCGCTGTGTCTTTAAATGCAAACATGAAAAGATGAACGTAAACAGTCAAACCGACAAACCAACAGAACAAACACAAACGATGCACACAAACAAGCAGGCAAACACACAACCAAAAAAACAAACGATGCACACAAACAAATAAACAAACAAACCCACAAACAAAGTACACAAACAAAGTACACAAACAAACAAACAAACAAACAAACAAACATCCGCACAACCACACAGACAAGCAAGCATGCACACGAACCCACAAATGAACGAACGAACGAACGAACAACCGAACACACAACCAGATTAGCAAGCAAGCACGCAAGCAAGCCAACGGAACTCTCGCTGTACATAATTCAACAAACAAACACGCATACTACTATCAGCATGCTGAGAAATGTGAAGATACATAAGCATCGATCTATATATCTATCTATCTGTCTATGTCTCTTCTATCTATGTATCTATAGTCTATATTATCTATATCTCTATCCAAATCTATATAAATTTATGTAGGTGGCCTGTAGAGCCTTCATGGATTTACTACACGGGATCTGAATAGTTCTGGCTTCAAGTGTCGGGTTTGGGAATCAAGTGTCTAGTTGCCTCATTCATCCCTAACCCTAAGGGTCCATGTACCCAAAGAATATATACTTTGGGCCCCAAGGTTCCTGTTTCTTTAAGGCCACAGTACATGGTACTTGGGTACATGCATCCGTATGCCCTAAACCCTTATAGAACCCCTATGGATCCCTTAGAGCAACCCTAGTGGTACCCTTAAGGGAGCCCTATTTGGGCACATGCACCCTTAGCAGTCTCAGGGCGACGCTCCCAAAGGACTCAATGCAGGAAGGCCTAGCACGGTACCCTTGAGCCTAAACCCTATAGATTAGAAGGGGCCCCCACCCTGTAATAGTGACCATAAGGATTATATAGGATTATATTAGGGCCCTATTATATTCCTCTTATACCACTATTACAGGGTGGGGGCAGCTTCTAACCTAAACCCTAAACTCTCTTAAAACACACCTAAGGCATCGAACCTCCTGAGCCCTTTGAACCGCTAATGAGAAACACGAAAGCCAGCAACACAAAAGCTGTGAGCCCTGGTGTAAATCCTCGAACTCAAACTCCGAACCCTGAACCCTAAACTCAAAACCCGATACCTCTATCCCAAACTCTAAACCGTTAACCCTAAACCCTGAGCTCTGAAACCAAAACCCGATACCACAACCCTAAAACCCTAAACCCTCAAAAACCGGTACCTAAACAGCCAAACCCTGAACCGTCTCTAGCGGGCATTGGACTCCGAAACTGAATATGCTTGGTTTACAAGGTTTGGGTTAATGGGGCTTATGGGGTTTATAAAAGGAGCGCTAATAATCAGAATAGGGTTTCAAGGCTCATCATACTAGAATACAAGACGTAATTACTAAGGCGGGTTTAGTGTTTAGGGTTTTCGGGCCGAGGGGTTTAGGAATTTCCCCTCTGACGCCACGTGAAATTTATTGCGCTTCAAGGCTCCACTCGATTATCTATCTTACCTAGAGGCTCCAAATATAGTACCATTATGGAATTAGGTCCCCAAAGCCATGATATGGATGGTCTTTTGGGACCTAATTCCATAGTGGTACTATATATGGAGCCTCTGGGTTAGAAAAGTCTCTGATTATGTATAGGTCTAGGGTTTAAGGTAGGGCTTAGAGTCTGTCCTGATGCATCCAAGGCTGAGAAGTGGAGCTGTGCGGTGCAAGCTTTGACATGGTTCTGGGCAAGCCTGACATGAATCGAAGCCTGGACGAGGAGTTAGGGATTAGGTTTTGGGGCCTAGGATATGTTAGGATTTCAAGCTTATATAAGGGTTTCGAAAATCCTTGGCCCTAAACACAGTTGCGTCGCCTAGGCTGTGAGAGCCGAGACGTCGGCGGCTTCGCCGTGGCGCCCCGCCGCCCCCCAAACGATCCTCGTCGCTAAGCCAAACAGATGTCGGCATTCCGGTACCTGTTCCACACCCGGAACCCTGGGGGGCTTGAGGGTGTCTAGGGTTTAGCTGTTTAGGGCTTCGGGTTTAGGGCTTCGGGTTTAGGGGTGTAGGGTTTAACGTTTAGGGTTCAGGGACCCTTCAGCGTCTAGGAGACTCAGGCGTCAACCGTAACCCGGAGCATGGCCCTCATCGCCCTGTGGCAAAATGCATGATTCCGGATGTGGTCGTTGCTTCAGTCGGCAACTCTGGTGTTGGTGGCTCTACCAATGGTGCTAACTAGCCTTGATCATGTCGGACAGCTGTGATGTTGCATTGGTGCTGAAGAAAACGTTCAACACATGACGAGTAACAATCGTTGATGCAATGGTAGTGAGATGCATTATAGTATAGTCTGGTATATTACGGTATATTATGGCATAGTATGTATATTAATGTGAGGCTCTGATTAGTGTGTTACCCTCCCCCCCCCAAAAAAAAAAAAAATCGTGCGGGTTATTCCGGGCCGGTGATTGTTCGGGGGTGCTGTTTGGGGGTGCCCCAATAGGAAAAATCGAAATTTGTCGCCCTTATTCCCGCCCTAGGGTGCCCCAATAAGGGAAAACAGTTTTGCCACCCCCGGTTTTGTGGCAAATAGGATTAGCGGGACCCCAATTAAGAACAAACAAATTCGGCAGAGGATTTGTTTGGGGGTGGGGCACACTCTAATCAGACCCTCACATTATGGTATATTATAGTATAGTATATTATGGTATATTATGGTATGTAGGTTATGGTATATTATAGTATATAAGTTTGCACAGCTCAGGCTCTATCTTCGAAGGCTCCTCTTCGCATTATACGAGCGAGGCAGGTATTACGGTGCTACTGTTTGGAGCTGTTCACTTCCCTTGCGTGCACGCCATGAGATCGGAGTGTGATGACGCCCAGCGACACAGAACTGAGCAAGAACATACCAGACTTTGTCAAGACGGATCCTACGTATGCATATGGAGGAGGCTTGCAAAAAGCCCTATAATGCTAGTCACATCCCGAAACCCTGAACCCCCGCACTTTGCAGCAGGTTGGCCGTCCAAGCCCTTTTAGCTTTCTGAGGTGTGACAGCAATACCCAAATCTTTGCTAAACTCCACAGCTTACTGAGCTGAAGCCCAAAGGCTCTGTGGGATTGTTTTTCGTGCGGTTTCTTCTGGGGGTTTAGGGGTATAGCCTAGGGGTTTAGGATTTAGTGGGGAATCGGGGTTTAGGGGGGGATGGGGGTTGAGGGGGTGTAGGGGTATAGTATAGGCTTAGGGGTGTGCAAATCGAGGGGTTGCTGTAATAGTGACTATGAGGATTATATTAGGACCCTACTATATTCCTATTATACCACTATTACAGGGTGGGGGCCCCTTCCAAAGCCCAGCTCTTCGTGCCCTGGAAACCCTGCTACAAGGGCCTTGCAATCATTGCCTTCA
Source organism: Symbiodinium sp. CCMP2592 (assembly GCA_905221615.1). Lineage (NCBI taxonomy): Eukaryota > Dinophyceae > Suessiales > Symbiodiniaceae > Symbiodinium > Symbiodinium sp. CCMP2592. The sequence goes on from CAJNDT010000446.1 coordinate 1,573,818, forward strand.
CTATTTTGGGGTTCCTTATTCTAGCCATAATACAATCCTATTCAAATTTGTTAGGGCTAGACTCTTAGAACTTGGACTCTTGGGGGGTAGAGCATCCTCCGAGTACATCCGGATCCCTTCAGGCCCATACTTAAAGAGCACTCTGGAAGGGTTCCACAAGGGTTCTGGAAGGGTGCGTATAACGGAATATATACCTTCGCCTTCAAGTAAATCAGTAATTCTGTAGGACGTCTCTAAGGCCAAAGTAGTTCTCAATCGGCGCCTGGAACCGTAAGGTGTAAAGGCTTCTGTTGCAATGTCGCTGACGATACCATAACCCCCCTAAATAGTAGAACCCTTAAGAATAAGGACCCCAAAATAAGGTACCCCTAATTTCGGAAACTCCATATTGCTTGGGGTGTAGGGGTTTGGTGCAACTCGCACTCCGGACTATCAGAACACAAGCCCAACCCCCAGAGGGTCCAAGTGCCCAAATAGTAGGGTTTTAGATCCCAAAATCCATACCCTGAATGGCTTTTGGAGATTGAAACCCTACTATTTGGGTACTTGGACCCTTAGAGACCTACATGTCCACTTTCCCCGAGGAACTACGGTTGATAGAAATCCTGCATTACCTTAAGGACCCTTAAAATATGGGAATTATGAGTATTTTCCTTATTATGGCTCATGGAGGATTTATATCATCAACCGTAGAGTTGAGCATGAACGCGGAGTTCCACAGCCGGAATCTAAGCTTGAAACCAAACCTCTAAACCCTAAATCCCCTGATTTCCAAACCCCCAAACTCAAACCCTAAGAACCCCTAAACCCCGAAACCCTATACCCTAACCCGCCTAAACCCTAAGCCTCAACAAGAAAATAGCCCCAAGATGCGACATCAGACTTAAATGACCGGAGGCCAAAAAGGGTTTCTTGGCCTGTAGGATTAGGGATTCCCGAATATGCTCCGTTTTGTGGGTTTAGGTTTACCCCCCTTTGGCCTCCTATGCTTGAAATTGCCGGACGGAGCGGCTGATTCGGCCTTGACAGCACGGCGGCCGCTCCACAAAGACTTATACCAGGTGTTGTGGCTGACGTGTGCCCAGACCGCCCAATATCCCTTACCTTAGGATCCCTAATCTTACCGTTGGTTAGTAGGGAATGGAGGAATGGGGTACCATTATAACTACTATTACTACCATTCTTCCATTCCCTATTAACCGAAGGTAAGTAATATGATTTAAGGTAGATCCTCAACTAAGGGATATTGGAAGGTCTGGGCGGTTCAGAAACAAGGGTTCAACTCAGATCGGGCATCGGAGTCTACGGCACATGGGAGTTTCCGAAAATTAGGGGTACCTCGTGTTGGGGTCCTTATAATAGGGTTCCTACTATTTAGGGTACTATATTGGGGTCCCTGATTTTCGGAAACTCCCACATATGGTTGATTTTCTTGAGTTTAGGGCTCGGAGTTTTACGTCTCAGTTACGCCCTTTATGGGCCCTAAATGAAGTTTAGCACTCCAGATCCCAGGAGGCAAACGCATTTCGATATACAGGGAACTCCAGAAAGTTGGAATATGGTTTCTTGGTAGGATACCCTATAATTTACCATAAAGGGTTTAGGATAATCATATTCCAACTTTCTGGCTTTTACTTTATGCTCGTTTCACCGAGGATTGTACATTTTTGGGTGACGGGGCTGAGGCCTAGCCTGCAGGGTTGTATGAGGATGTGGGCGTTTAAAGTTTAGGGTTGAAGGTTGCAGGAACTTGGTTTGTGGTGGAGTGCCTTGTGGGGCCATGCTGCGCATCTCTTGTCGACGTCCCCATGGCCCGCGGAAAATCAGCAGCGATGTCAAGAGGGCAAGAATGCGAGCATCACGGCACGGGAGGCTCCGGCCATTCACCCCGGCGACCTCTGGGAAACGAGTTGGTTTGTATCAGTCTTAAAAACTTGTTCGAAACAATGGCGGCGATCTTCTCTGATTGTCAGATTCCACAGCCAGCCAATTCTGGAGCCTCTCCCAGTGGTATCGAAAGATGAACACTTAGACCTCGGTTTCGCTCCAGTTTAGGCTCGAGATTGGGCCGCCCTGAACGAACGTCCGAGCCCAAATTCAAAAGCCCAAGCAACCAACTTCTGACGGCTGTTGTGCTCCGACTGTGAGCTATACGTTACTTACAACATCCTGAGTTCATATACCTGCGCATAGCCCGAAGGGTCCATGTACCCAACTAGTAGAGATTTTGGCCTTAAAAGTACTCCCTATATACTTTGGAGTCAAAGATACTATTTGGGTACATGGACCCTTGGGGTAACCTACCTACCGAGTAGCACGTAGGGTCCAGCACCAACTGCAGGTTTCATTCGCATCAACCCCCAAAGCTCCATGTACCCACCTGCAGGCTCCATTGTAGTTCCTTGGCTGATATTGAGAACCCTATACAACAGAGCCTATTGCTACCCATCAGGGCTCACTACGGGTACTTGGCTGGTCCTCGGCCTTGCCGTAATAGGGGTCATTGTCTAATGCTGACCGACATTTAATCCTTAGGGCTCTTGATATCTTGAACTGGCCCGCCCTTGGAAACCTCAATTCGAGTATACACAAAATCCCTAAACCCTTAACCCGTAAGCCCTAAACCCAACAAGAAACTCTCGATTTTGAGATCATAAGACCCCTAAACCCTATAGCCTATAACCCTAAGTCCTATAAACCCTAAACCCCCCTAAACCCATAAACCCTCAACTCCTAAACCCAAGTGAAGACTGCGAGAAGCTCCGAAGCTTCGCATGAATTTTCGGAAACCTGCGATGCGAGGGCCTCAGAGTCGGGAACGCAAGGTTCTATGTGGGAGTTTTCGAAATTAGGGCACCGTGATAAAAGGGATCTATGAGGGTTCCTTTGAGGGTTCCTATAAGGGATCTATAGGGTTTAGGGTTTAGGGTTTGGGAGTTTCCGAAAATTGGGGATACCTTGTTTTGGGGCCCTTATAGCAAGGATTCTACTGCTTAGGGTAATTACTATATTAGGTCCCCTATTTTCAGAAACTCGCATGTTCCTATAGGGTGCATGTATCTACTAATTAGGGTTTAGGGTTCCTTCAAGGGTTGCTTGAAGTGCTAGGGTTTAGGGTTGGAGGCTGCATGTGCGTATACCTTAAGGGTCCAACGGACCCAATTGTTGCGTACTTAGGTTTCGGATAGCAGTTATGTAGCTTACTATAGTAGATGGCTATCAGGTACTTGGATTTTGGGGGATAGGGTTCATGTACCTACTAGTGTTCCTCTCAGGGTCCTACAGAACATTCTATAATTATAGATGTTTTTAGGGTTCAGGGTGGAAGGCTGCATGTACCTACATAGTATACACCCAGGCCGTACAGAGGTCCCTATAGACGTACCTCAAGCTTTCAAGGCGTATATAAGTATGAAAGTACATGGAGCCTAAGGGTCCGATGGTGTTGTGGGTCTTTGTAGGGCTTTTAGGATTGATTATGGTGCCAAAAACACATTATATAGGATTTCGGGGGTGGATTTGGGCAGGGTGAGGGGTACATATCGCAGTTTAAGAATGAACATGGCTTAAAAGGGATATTGTGACGGATGGGGTTTAGGAAATACCTTCGCGTAAAACTCTGTCGGGACATTAACATTCCCAGAGGGTCCAAGTACCCAAATACTAGGGTTTTAGACCCCAAAAGCTATACCCTGAATAGTTTTTGGACCTTGAAACCCTACTATTTGGGTACTTGGACCCTTAGAGATTATGTTTACGAAGCTTTCAGGCCTCTGTGCCAGGGTTTTCAGGCTTGGGGTCTACAGTGTTTCGGGTCTGGGAGTCTCGGTTTTGGATGGCAAGGGGGAAGCAGATCAGGGAGGGGCGGGGGGTGAACGTGAGAGGCCTACAAAGGGAGTCTAATTCTTCTAGAGACATCTAGCAGACCCTAAGGGTCCATGTACCCAAATTAGGGCTCAACTAAGACTACCCTGATGGTTGCTTTAAGGAATCGAGAAGGGTTCTATAAGGCTTTAGGGTATACATAAGTGTCCATGTACCCAAACACCACAAACCTTGGCCCCAAAGTACCTATATAGGCACTACGTTCAGGCCAACGTATATACTGTTTGGGTACATGGACCCTTAGGGGCACAGCCGAGTGCACGGAACCCTGAGCCCGTTGTAGCGATTCCGTTAAGTGAATTGCGTTCGCACGAAACTCACAGCAGGGGAACTGCATCTAGAAGGCAAAAGCCGGGACAAGTCAGGAATCAGAGCAGACATATGGATGTAAACATATACAAACTTAAGTGTCCGTGTAAAAACATGCGCATACACAATCAGATAAGACAAAACATAGAACAGCACATGTGACCATGACATAGCGTAGCATCATGCCAGAGCACAACACAGCATGGAACGGAAACACTATTTACAACATAACATGGCAGAGCGTCCCAGTAGCATAATATAAACAACTTCAACACATGATAACATGGCATAGCAAAGCCTAGCCTGGCATCAAGTGGCGTAGCATAGCATGGCCAGCATAGCGTAGCGTGGCATAGCAGATGACAACACGACAGTGCACATCATGGCACAACACATCATAGCATAACATAGCATGGCTTTACGGGGCATAGCATAACATAGCATGGCAAAGACATGTCATGGCATAGGGCAGCAGAAATAGCATAACACAGCTCAGTGCAGAGCAACACTACACTACGATACATTACACTATACTACAGGACGTGACCACGACACCGCACTTACCTCGAAACCTTAAACTCAAAGCCTTAATCCAAAAGCTCCAAAGACGCACCCAAGGCAAAGCAGACGCCGCAGCCAAGAGGCATCTAGACCCCATCTGCTATGCCATGCACTCCGTTCTTGTTCCTCGGTCGACCCACAGCCAAAGTCTTCATACCCTACTGTAGGGATCCATGCCCGTTTACGGTATTAGAGTCTAGGATTGCCACCACCCTAAAGTAAACCCAAATGACTAAGGACCCAGTCCTTCGGACACCTCGGGTTACTCATGAGGTTAAGGCTTTTGTGTCTTAGGGTTAAGGTTTAGAGTTTAGGGTTTAGGGTTTGGGGTGTAGGGTATTTAGTGTGTTATAAACAGGTTTTGCAAGGTCAGACTCCGACATCCCCTAACTCTAGAGTACGTATGTTGGCACCTGTACCCTAACAGGTATGGTCCTGCATTCACCCGTCTGTCGACGCCTCATGGGCTTTGAATAGATGATCGCCGGTATATCACAGCACAGTATGGTATATAATAGTCGATATCAGGTGGGTTTTTCGAAGTAGGGTGCTAGTGGGTGGTTATCAAAATTATGGTCCTTTTTTGGGTACCCTAATTATTAGGTGCTGTATTATAATCAGGACCCAGAAAGGGACCCTAATTTTGACAACCACCCTAGTCTGTCTGAGTGGGCTGGGCAGGTGCCTGCACAACAAAGACCCTGTGTACTCGAGAGGTCGTCAAGTCTACATCCTACAGGCTCCTAGAACTAGAACCCTATACAGTAAACCCCATAAAGTTGGAAACGGGATTAAGGCCAAATACAGCTGGGATTCCCTATACACTTCTCTTAAGGATTGAGGCTGTTGAGTTTCCGACTTTTGGGCTTCTACTGTATCCTAGACCCATACTAAGCTCTGCACCCCAATGTAGGAACCGCTCTAACACCTAGAAGACAGTTTGAGAGTGAAGCCAGCACACCGATTTCGCAAGGGTCCAAAGTGACCCAACAATAAGGTACTTGAATATAGCAGTTATGTAAGGCAGTGTGTTTGGGTACAGAGGTATATGATCATTCGTTGCTTGAGTTACTTGGTCACTCAGAGTAGCTCACACTCTAAGCCCTGCAAACAGACTCTCTTTCTGGGATATTAAACACAATCGTGTTCCCTGTCGATCCACACTATGGCACTGATCTTCCAAAAGACCCGAATGGGGGCATACGCTTTTAAGCATGCGAGAGGCCCTGATATACTCTACGGCAGGTATGTGAGGTATCTGCATGTGTCCCAAATCTTTCGTGGCACTCTAATCTACACATCTGCTTCCTGCTGAGTTGAAAAACTAAGGTATTTGGGAAGATCTGGGCGGCTGTGTTCAGGCTGCTCCCTCTGAGTGCTGCTACTTGAGAATTCCGAGCACCCTACATCCTAAAGCCTCGCCCTCAAAACCCTAAACCCCTTAACCCTCACTCCTAAGCCCTCACCGTAAAGCCTGAACTCTGCACCCTAAAACCCTCACCGCACTACACCCTAAACTGAAGCTGAAGCTATCACAACGGTTGATGATATAAATCCTCCATGACCCATAATAAGGAATATACCATAGTTCCCATAGTTCAGGGTCCTTAAGGTAATGAAGGATGTCTATACCTAAACCCTAAAACCCTATAGATCCCTTAAAGGAATCCCTTAAAGGAACCTTCGGATCAGGGCTTCTGGGGCTCAACCCTGCGTGGAGGCGCCTTCATAGGTCTTAACAAGGGGTCGAGGGCTTAGCAACTGGTTATTTTAAGGACTTAGAAGTACCATAACTCCAATTAGGGTCCCTTTTAGGGTACTTATAAGTCTACTTACTGCCTACTTACTAAGTCCCCCGACCCTCCAAGTAGCAAGGGGTCGAGGGCTTGGGGGGGTGTAATAAGCCCTAAGGCTACATGTACCCAACTAGTGTGTGTGTGTGTGGGTGCATGGATACATTCATCCATTCATTCATACATTCATCCATACCTATATTTACATGCATACATGCATGCATGCATGCATGCATACATACATACTTTAAACCCAGCTTAGCTGTTCGGGGACTACTGTATTGAGGCCAACGTATACACTGGTGAGTACATAGACCTTGAGGGTTCGATGTGTGCAAAGTTACATAAGATTCGGGGCTGGAGCACGCAGTGGCTATTTCAACCAGGACTTTCGGAATGACTTCGGGTTGGATTGGGGCAGCGGCATTCGGCTTGTTGGTGGGTCTACGCTAGTTCCTGAAAAAAACCCAAACCCCGTCGTTCTACACCAAGGCAAAAAGTGAGCAACTTTAGCCTTTGATCCGAGCCGCCGGTCTTGCTTTGCCCGCGATCGATATTGCACAACAGCCTCAACCGCGGGTCACTGCTAAGACAGTTGCCAAATCCAACCACACCCAGACCATAAAGAAAGAGTCTTCTGCGCAGATTTGAGAAGTCGAGCACTCCGCCGGTGTCTATACTGTGTCTCTGTTTCTTCCTCAAATAAGCGGCCGCATAGTTTTAGTGACGACTGGGTACAGCAGTGTAGGTGAGACAGTGGTAGCTGGTAGTAGTTAGTGGTAGGAGGAGGAGGAGGAGGAGGGAGGAGGATGAGGAGAGGTAGAGGTAGAGACAGAAGGACATGCCACATCCTGTCGGCGACCATGCTTTGCCCTTTTACGAAGAAACACGTCCTGGGATGCAGCAGACTGTGCCTCCAAGCGCCCCAGGCCGGTATAGGTCGTCTAAAGCAGCTTTGTGAGGGTCCATGTAGCCAAATTGTATATACTTTGACCCCAAAGCACCTATATAGTGAGCTCTTTAGAGGCCAAACTATATACTGTCCGGAGATGGCAAGCTTGGTTCATGTTGCGGCTTATTGAGAAGCAAGAAGTTTCCGAGCCGTTTACACAACTACAAACGACTCGAACCCCAAATAGTATATACTTTGGCCTTAAAGTATTCCCTACATAGGTACTTTGGGGTCAAAGTCTATTATACTGTTTGGGTACATGGACTCTTATAATTACCCCGAATCCCTACAGAACCCCTTAATTAAACGAACCCCTATGGTACCCTTAAAGGAACCCTATTTGGGTACGTAGACCCTCTGGGCTCTCAACCCTCAACAGCCCAGCAGCAATAGAACAGCAGACGCAGAGCACCAAGCCCACGCCGACGCCTCAGAAAACGAATCCAGCGGTTTAGGGTTTAGGGTGGTTTAAAGGCTTCGGGTGGTTTAGGGTTTAGGGTTTAGGGGTTTAGGGTTTAGGGTTTCGGGTGGTTTAAAGACTTCGGGTTTTAGGTATGTATACCTCGGCACAAACAAGACCTTTGTTCAGATACCTTAGTTAACTTGAGTTCTTATCATCGGATCCTAAGGGTGCTACATGCATTCTCCAGGTAGCGCTTAGAGTTTGGGTTCACCAACTTGGACGTTGCGGTTGCAACATTAAAATTCAATGAGAAAAAATGGAACTTAAAATTTAAGAGTCTCAGTCCATAAAAAGGTAGGTGACTGGGGGCTCAGGCAGGCCAAGACTATGGCTTGAGGGTTCGTTTGACTATGGGGCACCCAAAAACTAGAACTCTGAGGAAGCCATGTATATAAACGCTTTACGACCCGTAACCCCCAGAAAACCAGTTTAGACTAGCCCATAAAAAGCCCTATCACACCCACAGAAGAAAGCTCCTGCAGGGCATGAAAGCCAGTGAACAAGGGATCCCAAATGCATGCCAGGTGCTGACATAGATCACAGCCGGCCAAGGAAACTTGGGAATCGGTTCGTCATCCTTCCGAGAGGTTCGCAGCGCTCATAGGGTTTATACTGGGAGGCTTTCATTGAACTTACAAGGTTTGCTCGGGATCTCGGGATTCAGGTTTTCCTGTTTCAACATGGGAAATGGGGGTCGGGGTTTTAGAGATTTCGTCCACGATTACGGGAGCTCGCCGCTTAGAGTGGCAGATCCGGGTAGTCGTACTCAGGCTACTGTCAAGACTAGGCGAAAAAGCTACAGTCATGTCCCCCTACCCTCAAATATGTATACTTACCTGGATTGCTACGACTGCCATGATCCTTGAACCATGAACCGATTAACTGCATGGGTACGTGACGGCACACCCTCAAGAGGCCAACACAAACTGGGGTCCTTCACGGCCAGCATTGGCAGTGCCGCGGACAACTCCTGCCGGTGCCGGGCGTGGACTAGGTGTTCCGGAAGGAGCTTGCAACAACAAAGAATAGACCTCGCAACAGCAAAGTCAAATCCCTGATTAATCTTATGCAGAGGAACAACGCCCTGTAATAGTATCACTATATACATCTTATTGGGGCTAAACTCACTGTACAGGACCATATCCAGACTTCTATACTACTGGGGCTTGCGGGTCGCGGAAGAAACCTATCTGCGACACAAACACCAGGACTTCTTGAATCAACCCAGCCGTGCAGATCCTAAATCTGCAGGGTCGATGGTTTCAAGAGACAGCTGCCCCTTATGCATTTGGGTTGTCACTTGCATCTGATGGCATCTCCCATCGGAGGGACTTGAGGTACAGCGCCAAATATGTCATGGTGATCGCCACATAATTGGCCGATTGGCAACCCTCGCCAGCCAGCTGTGCTTGAAGATACTCCTCGAGGGTGTCCAGATCCCCAACTTGAATGATGGATGTAACCCACGACTCGCGGTGCTTTAGGGTTTAGGGTATAGCACTTGCTCGTGGTACATTCTTCAAGATGTTACTCTAGGCAAATCTCAAACAGCAAGACCCTCTCATAACTGAGTACGCAGGGATTAGGGCCTCATAAGGTTCTGTCTCTAGGAATTACAGGGGCCGAAGCACTGTTTGGAGAAAGCAGATGCGCGACTCACAGACTGCAGTTGCCACTTCCCATCAACTCCGCCGTCGTCTAATCGTGTATTCGTGTCTACCGCTCTTATGCCGCCACCGCCCCCGCCCCACGAACTCAAGTAACTCGGAACCCCAAACCTTAAACCCTAAACCCTAAACCCTAAACCCTAACCTTAAACCCTAAAGCCCGGAACTCTGACCCCTTAACCCCTCAGGCTCTTGGTGTGACCACCCCAGGCACTTCACCATTCACCTTGCGCTCCATGCAAAAAGTTCGCACATTGGCTTTCCCAAAAGCTCCATGTACCTTTATAGTAGATACTTAAGCCCCGAAGTAGTCCCTATATAGGTACTTTATTGCCTAAGTATATACTACATGGGTACATGGAGCCTTAGGGTTTAGGGTTTATAGGGTTCTGAGTCCACGGCTTATGTAAGATTTGTGATGTACGGTTTAGGAGTTTAGGGTTTGAAGGTGTTTAGGACCAAGCTTAAGGCTCATGAGTCTATACACTATACCGGAAACCTGGCAATCTTTACCTCAACGGCATGCGGATGCTGATATTCCTAAAACGCGGTAAGCAAACCCAGGAGAGCTCTACGAGCCTCCTGCAGTGCATCAAGAGCTCGGGACATCGATGAAAGCTCCTTCTGGCGACGTCAAAACAAAGTTTAGGGCCATCTAGGGTTTAGGGACTTTGGTTTCGGGGCTTATGTTTAATTCGTGGAGCCATGCCAGTGCTAGAGAAGCCCCAAAAATAGCACGGGGAGCTATTCAGGCCTCCGCGTTACTTACATCATTCTAAAGTTTTCAGACTAAGAAGACCATGAACAAACTGAACAACCGCTTCCCCGTACGGAACTTTGCTGGGATGCAACTGCTGTCTGGACTCGAACACATAATCCAGCAGATCCCTTCAGATCATGCTCAACCAAAACCCCAAGCCCTCAACAGTGAACGATGAAACCTAAACCCCAAACCCTATGAACTATGAACCGTAAACCCTGTACTCAACCAGGTAGTCCCAAAACTTGCGACGCTTCTGGGGAGCGGCCGTAACCCACACAACCTATTTTGGCGAGAAACACACCACGACGACCTTAAAACCTCAACAACCGAAACCCTAAACCTCAAACCAAATCCTGAACGACAACAGCGTCGAACTTCCAAAGACCTAGAGAATCCGAAACGACCTCGCAGCATAAGAGGCCGTTCAGCCCTACCAAACACTGCCATAAAACCCTGTCATATTATAGTATATACTATACTACTAAATATTATCTTATTACTATACTGTTTTAGTAATTACAGTAGTGCCATACTATTGTATCCCTGCAGAAAAGACGTAAAGCTGCAAAGCACTGTAAACCCGACTCAAGACCTTTCAACTCCCTGCATGCGGCCTGAAACTCGCCTTTGTCGTTTATGACCCGCGTTTCCCTGAAACTCTAACCCTAAACTCGGGTTAGGGTTTAGGGTTTAGGGTCCCTAAATCCCCTTAGGGTTTCGGGTTTTGGGTCCCCAAACCCCCGAGGGTTTAGGGTTTAGCGTCCCTAAACCCCCGAAGCAGGGGGAAGCGCCTGCGCCGTGGGGGACGAAGCATGGTCCTGTCTTGCAAGGCAAGTTTTAATCATAGACTTAGCTTTGAGGGCTTAGGGTTTTGGTTTAGGTTTTAGGGCTTCGTTTAGGGTTGAGGGTTTAGGGTTTTGGTATAGGGCTTAGGGTTTTGGTTTAGGTTTTAGGGCTTCGTTTAGGGTTGAGGGTTCAGGGTTTTGGTATAGGGCTTAGGGTTTTGGTTTAGGTTTTAGGGCTTCGTTTAGGGTTGAGGGTTTAGGGTTTTGGTATAGGGTTTAGGGTTTTGGTTTAAGGGTTTGGGCCCCGATAGGAAAGTGAAGAGCAAGGCAATGTATGTCTTTGGTTTACTGGGTGACGGGGACTATACGTAAGTTTGCACAAGCTTCCGAACTTTCAGAAACTGTAGCCCATCACCGTCAAAGCGGCTTTGGTAGTTGGGGCTTCGATGTAGTTCATGTGTGGTTTCGAGGGTTGAACTGAAGCCATAAAATTAGAAGCCCATTACAGGTGGGTAGTTCCTCTTCCATAGTACTCCCATAAGACCCCTTTACCTTATAGGAGTGGTATGGAAGGCGTATGGGAGACTACCCACCTTAAAACTACCCACCTGTAAATGGCTTAGAAAAATCCTAAACCCCATCCCTTGAAGCCCGGCTTCGAAGGCGCAAACCCACGAACCCGGAACCACCGCACCTACACCAAGTGCCTAGGGGTCAGGGCTTTGATTTTGGTACAGTCGGGTTTAGGGCTTTAGGAGTTTAGGCTCTAGACAGGGCTTAAGGCTAGGGGGTTTAGGGTTTAGGGCTTGAGGGGTTTGGGGGTTTAGAGAGGCCTTAGCGCTTAAGGGGTTTTAGGGCTTAGAGCCTGGGAGTGAGAACTTGATGTTGCTTCGGGAGAAGGAGCCGAAAACAAACCTGACAATGGAAGCTCGTGGCTGCCCCCAAAACCTAAACCCTTAGCCCTACCTATAGTCTCCTTGTAGTTCCTGTTTTGATTTTAACCAGTTCTATATTAGGGGTCCTAAAAGGTAGCCCCAAAAATGGAACTACAATGGAGACTATAGGTAAACCCTGAAACCTGAAACCCTTGACCCCTATACACCCTAAACCCCTAGTCCCAACAAAGCCCTTAAACCCTAAAAGGAGCCCTATGGATCCCTCAAAGGAGCCCTTATTCAAAGGAACCCTGGAAGCGATTGAGGTTGAGGGTTTAAGTTTAACCCAGAGGGTCCAAGTACCCAAATAGTAGGGTTTTAAGTACCAAAAAACCATACTCTGAATAGGTTCGACCTTGAATCCCTACTACCAGTATTTGGGTACTTGGACCCTTGGGGGAAGTTTAAGGATTCAGGCCTTGAAGACCAGCCATTTCTCTTGGACATTGCTCATTTGTGCCAGCAAGTCCTCACAACACTCAGGGCTTTAGCAGGCTTCCAAGGGGCGGCTTGGAGTTCAGGTTTACTACACCACCCTTTCAAGAACCATAATAAAAACAAGATGTTTAATATTCTCTTGGGTTTTATATGAACAAAAAATAAAAAAACCCAAGGAGACAAAAGTTTAGGGGTCTAGGGTTTACGGTCTGGGGTTTGGGGTTCTGGGGTTTCGGGGCTGTGCTTAGGGTCATGGCCTACTCTGGGTCCTATAGTCTAAGGGTAAAAGGAGGGACCCTTAATAAGGACCCCTAGGTATATACCCTTAATGTAGCTATTATATACCCATTATATAGCCCATTATAGGGTAGGGGTCCCCTTTAAGGGTCCCTCCTTTTCCCCTTTGATAGAGGAAAGTCAGGGACTTGCAGGTTCAGCTCGGAAGCGCACACCCTGAGAGTCCATGTACCCAACATAGGGTTCCTTTAAGTGTGCCATAGGGGGTTCCTTTAAGGGAGCCATAAGGGTTAAAGAAGGGTTTAGGGTATAAGTAGGGACTACTTTACGGCCAAAGTATCAGCTATAGGGGAACATGTGTGCTTTCTGATGGAAGTCGGTGCTTGTACTGCCAGGATGCCAGAAGCGAACAAACGCGGAAAGCATGCAACATTACTCTACTTCCCCGCTGTTGCGCTCTTGTGGGCACGCATGGACAGCACGCCAGAGTGCTACAAAACAGAGAGGTGTGCAACTTGAGAGCGTGGGGTGGCGGGCCAATCCTTGCTTCGATCCTAGTCTCAGACCTTCAACCCCCGATTTCAACATCTACCCCTGAACCCTAAACCGTTAAACGCAATGTAAAACTGCATACAAAAAACAACTAATTCCAGTGCCGAGATGTCCAGCCGGTCACGGACGATGCCGCCGAGCTCGCCACCAAGATCCTGTGGACTTCTAGTCTATGTCCGCTCTTCCTGGGCTTCTGGACTTCATATAATTAGGGCTTAGGGAAGTTTAGGGTTCAGCGGTTGGGGTCCGAGGTTTAGAGCTTATAGGGGGTTTAGGGTTGTCGAGGGTCCCCTAAGCCTTGAACCCTATATAAGCCGTTTACGGCGTGGTCCTGTGACAGGCTCTGCAAAGGATCCTGATGAGGAAGTTCAGGTTGTGTTACGGGCTGAGTATCCTAGCCCAGGAAAGGTTAACCTTTTCAGTTATGGTAGGGTTATAGTATATACACCCGAAGAGTTAAAGGTTAGAGGTTGAAGGTTACCTACTCAGCTGCTCTGTTGTCCTCAATGTGGTTCTTTACTCTGAAATCTGAAAGGTTTGCAGGGGCTCGCAAAGACTCTACATCTCGAAATGATACCAGCCTGAATCGGGGCCCAAAGGTAATGGAAATCTTCCGGATGTTTGGGAGCTTATCATGTACACCAGCAGCTCTGAACCCTTCAAAGCCCACCTGGTCGAGGCCGGAAGCACGATAATTGACAATAGAAGTTTGACTGGGTCCAGGAAGTCCCTCACTAAACTTGAAGCCCTGAGCTTAATCCCTAAACCCTACCCTAGCACCTAAACACATGCCCTTTGAAACCGGCAGCCAAGTCCCCAAACCCGAGCTCGACCACCCTCTAGACTCTACAGCACCGGCCCAAACCCTCAACATCCCTCAACCTAAAATCCCTTCAACCCTAATAGGCACCTTGGTGAGTCCTTGGTGAGTAGCGCATGGTTCGCAGCTATCACATGTACAGCTGTATACGGACTGTGGAGGGATAGGACTATCAAATTTGCGACCCCCTAGATTAAACACAAAATCTCTTGCACCCCCAACAACCCTAAACCCAGTTCGATTCCTGGATCGCGACGAGACGGGCTTCGAACTCGGCTATGGCGTTGTCCCGTTCGAACCTGATGCTTGAACGGTGATGGGGCATGGGTAGCTTATAGGCCGAATGAAACTCCGTAACCCAAAGCTCGGAATGCCTACAAAACCCTGGAAAATCGTAATTATCCTGTTAAGCAGCAAAGCCGTCGGTTTAAGGCTTTAATGGCCTAGCGGAGACGGGTCTTTGGGTTCATGTTCAGACTATGGTCTAGGCTTCAGGAGGGGCCTAAATGCTGAGACCTGACTAGATAGAATGGGGATCACGAACCTTGAGGAATAGCTTCGGTAAGCATAACCAGGCAGGCCAAACCTCAGCACGTAGGATTGCTGTTTTAGACGGCCAAGAGCGATACGATCGAAACTCCAATGTACAATCATGGGGCAACAGCTCTGCAGGCCATGATCTTGACCCCAGCCCCCCCAAACATTCCAACATCAGCACTATCCCGCAAATCAAGCGAGCCTAAACCCTGGCACTAAACCCTAAAAGCAGTTGGATCTCAGGATTATGGTTTAGTAACCGTTTGTTGGAGTCTCTGGCAATGTGTGCTAGCCATGCAGCGTCGATTCACTGAAGCCAAAATGATGCAGGAGCGACTCCTGGTAGGAGGAGAGGGGTTCAGAGGTTAGGCGTTTAGGGAATTTCGAGGTTCAGGGGCTTACCTATAGTCTCCATTGTAGTTCCTTTTTTTGGCTTAACCAATTTTTATGTTAGGGATCCTATAAGGTAATTAACCCAAAAAATTAAGGAACTACAATGGAGACTATAGGTAGGATTAAAGCTCTAGACTCTAGAAGGGCTCCTAGTTGACTCCGCAGCCCCGGAAGTACAACAGAGCCCCCTGTTACATCTTACAGCCTACATAACGCAGCGTTTAGAGTGTTACCCAGATACAGTCTCAATTTAGATGCACCCCGATTGTTGGGCCTGCACCCTGCAACCCCTGAGGGTCCAACCCTAAAAATCAGAAGAGGGTGTGGAGAGCATATTGTAATATGGTTAGGGACTGCCAGGGCACATGACCACGACTTATTGTGACATCAATCTTAGTCCTAAGCCCTCAATCGTAAACGCTCAACTCTGAAGGGTACCGGGTTTAGGGTGTAGGGTGTCCTTGTAGATGCGACTGGCCAATGCAATTTGCTGTGAGGCGGCGTCGACCTCGAAAAAGCGAAGGCCACTGACCAATCAACCACCCTCGCAAACCCTAAGCCCTACCTATGCCCCAAGAATGACAAGCCTACCTTTTCCGGAATTACATGTAGAAACCATGTTGAAGAACCCTGCAAAGGTAGGTTTTTCGGCTACTGGTAAGCTAAGGAACTCATGATTAGGATCTGACATTCTAGAGGGGATGTAAACTTCCAAGTCATCAGAAACCAAAGGCTCTAGCAGTGTTACTGGATAGGGCAAGGGTGGTGATCTAGACGACTTGATTTCTGTGCTGCATCTGTTGATGGGCCGGATTCCTGTGATGTAAACTGTTATGATTATCAGTACGATGAGAGTGCGGAGAGGCGGCGTGTGGGTTTGCGGTGCCTTGCACCCTAAACACTTAAATCCGCAAACCCCTAAAACCCAAACACCTAAACCTAAATCTCTGAGCCCAAAACCCAAATCGCTTAACCCCTCTAAAAACTCTAACCACTTAAACCCCCAAAGCCCAAACCCTAAACCTCCGCTGCCAAGGAGCACGTCGGGCCGGATAGTTTGGATCTATCTCGGCCACCGTTTCGAGGATCACAGTCCTGGACTTTCGAAAATCTAGGATACCCATTAATTCAAGGAAACCCTAGGAACGCACCAAAGGTCATAATGCAGAGGTCTGAATTTGTGCAGTAACATCTAGGGTGCCCAGTGAACTAGGAATAAAAAGGCCTCTCTTTTTGGTATTGGGTAACTTTATAAGGAACCTAGGACTACAAAAAGGGAATAAGGGTACTACTGGGCATCTTAGAAAGTTATAACAGGGTATTACCCTAAGGCTCCATATACTCAGGCCTCAAAGTACCCATATAGGGACCCCTTTAAGGCACATGTATCTACTGTAAAGGTACATGGAGCCTTTGGGATAGGCTTCTGTTCAAGTAAATGTTACGACATGACAACGAAATTTCAAGGAAACGTAAAAGGAATAACATCATTTACTATCTGGGCTTGTAGATGAGGCCTGGGTCCACGAGACAGAATAGTTCGGGGTTTATGATGGCTCTATCGAGCGGCTCGGCAATTCGGTTTGGGTTTAGGGTTCTGGGTAGTTGGAGGCGCACAAGGCTGAAAGACGTGAACCCATGGTCGATATGGGAGGTTACCGTGCTGATAAGAGCCGTTACTATATGGGAGTTTCCGAAAATCGGAGATCCCAATAAAATACCCTAAATAGTAGGTAGGATCCTTATTATAAGGGCCCCAAATTAAGATACCCCTAACTTTCGGAAACTCCCATATATCCGCCTTATATATGCGGTGCTGCAATGATGCCCATAGTGTAGCAACCTGGTCTGCTGCCCAAAACCCCTAAACTCCGCAACTGTACGCTTTCTGAAAACTGCGCAAGCCAGCACGCCCAGACGCTTACCTCAGGCTAAGCCCTCAAGCTCCATGCTTAACGTACCTGTGTAGGAACCCCTTACCCTGAGGGTCCATGTACCCAAATAGTATATACTTTGGCCCCAAAGTACCTATATAGGGACTACTTTAAGGCCAAAGTAGATTTTATTTGGGTACATGGACCCTTAGGGTTACCTATACATATACTATCAAGGTACACGGATGCCTAGTGTGATATAGTATAGTCTGCGAGCCCCAAAAGCTGAAAGAGTACTTCGAGTCCTGGGGTGTACTCAAAAACCTCTAAAAGCTACAGTGCCAGCATGAAACCCTGACAGAGCTCAAAGTTATTTTGCAAACCCCGTAAGAGGGTGGTTTTTCGGAGCATTTCTTGCAGGCTTCCCTCAACACTATAAACCCTACATCCCTAAACCCTGCACCCTAAACTCCTCCACACCGAAACCATAAACCCTAAAACCTATACCGCATGTGGGTAGCCGTCAAAATTACGGTCCCTTTTTGGGTACCCTAAATTATATAGGTACCCAAAAAGAGACCCTAATTTTGACAACTACTGCGTGTAAAGGGTGAAAGGAGGGACCCTCAATAAGGACCCCTAGGTATATACCCGTAATCTAGCTATTATATACCCATTATATAGCTCATTATAGGGTAAGGGTCCCCATTAAGGGTCCCTCCTTCTCCCCTTTGAATGTACGTACCTTGGACCAACGTCATGACTCTTAGGATGGCCGGGTCTCCGAATTTGCTCTGTCTCCGCAAGAAGGACAGCCCCGGCCTTGCCCCGTTCATAAGCGTTTTGAGGGTTTCCCTAAGGGTCCATGTACCCAAACAGCATGTACTTTGGCCTTAAAGTAACCCCTAGAAAGGTACTTTGGGGCCAAAGTATATAATAATTGGGTAGATGGACCCTCAGGGTTTAGAGGGTTTAGGGTTTGGGGTTCGTAGGCTCTTGGCAAAAACCCTGGTATTTGCAGCCAGGGGACTTCAAGATAAAGCTTCAGGGTTTTAGGTTGTTTAGGCATTTAGGGTCAGGACTTGGGAAGGTTCAGGGTTTAGGCTTGTCTAAACGACTTTCCGCAGGTTCCTTTAAGCTCCTTTTGCGGGGTGTAATGGGTGTAGGATGAAAGGTTTCAGGATTGAGGGTTGCAGGCTTTAGCAGCTGAAGGCCTATAAAATTGTCGGTTTTAGGAACTTACCCAAAGGGCCAATGGACCCATTTGTATACACTTTGGTCTTAAGGTACTCCATATGTAGGTTCTTAAACAAGCCAAACTACGTAGAATATGGGTACGTGGACCCGTAGGATTACAACACGAATTTTAAGGAATCTAGGGTCCATGGGGCTGCTTTGGGATTCGGGCTGTGGGGTTGCCTTCTCGGGTTTGGGGCGGACTCGCTGACTATTTGAGGGTTGCATGAGCCTGCTCGAGTGTTCCAAAAAATCCTTCCTTTCCACTTCAGGCTATGCCTACACTACAGGCTTTATCGGGTTGACGGATTAGGGTTTGCTGCTTTTGAGCGCTGTTTAATGCTTCACGGCGCTTTGTGAGGGCTTTTGGGGGCACGCGACAGACGCTGACTCGCGAAACTTAGCGTTGTGTTAGACGAGGCCGCGCGCGCAAAGTTCTATGCAGGGTGGCACGGCGGCATCACGCTAGCAACACATTCAGTCGCTAAGTGACTCGGAAGAAAGTGTTCTGTATCTCAGATGGTCGACCTGATACAAAGACACCAAGGGACCCTGAAGCCTAAACCCTGGATCCTCAAGGCAAAACCCTGAAGGCGGTGAAGTGCCTCTATAAAAAACAACTATACAATTAGATGAATAAACACACATACATATATATATATATATGTATATACACATATATACATACATACATACATACATACATACATACATACATACATACATACATACATACATACATACATACATACATACGTACGTACGTACGTACGTACATATATACATACATACATACATACATACACACACACATATATATATATATATATATATATATATACACACACACATACACATACACATACACATACACATATACAAACATATACATTTATACACATTATATACATATACATATGCATATATATATATATATATATATATATATATATATTTAACATGAACAAAATGCCTTTTCAGCCTAAGTATCTACTAATTATATATGGCGTAGGGAAAGGCACCAGCAGGACTTCAGTGAGGTTCCCAGCGGAGACGAGGCTGCTTGCGAAGCTCCGTGCAGCTGGCGACGTCCTGGGAGTTCAAGAGTTGTTTAGGGTTTAGGGTTTAGGGGTTTAGGGGTTAGGGTTTAGGGTTTAGGGGTTTAGGGTTTAGGGTTTAGGGTTTAGGGGTTTAGGGGTTAGGGTTTAGGGTTTAGGGGTTTAGGGTTTAGGGTTTAGGGTTTAGGGTTTCGGGTTTTACGTAGGGTTTAGGGTTCTAGGGCTGAGGGGTTTATAGACTTGAGGGTTTAAGGTTTCTGGGCCTGCAGTCGCTGGTAGGCCTCAGTTCGAGTTGAGTGTCTTGTAAAGGGCCAACAAGGGGTTCTTCGGTTTCTTGCAAAAGGTTCTAGAAGAGTGTTCGGGCTTAAGACTTTAGAGTTGAGGGCTTTGGTTTGGGATTTAGGGTTTAGGGCAAGAAAGCCAGAATGAAGCCCACATGCAACACTAGCACATGCACCCAAAGCCCCACCAGTCCCTGACTGGGCATGGGGTGTTACAGGATGTTGCAGGATCATGCAGGGTTACAGAAGGCCATGGTCAGCTGTGCGGTTCAGAACATAACCGTTCTTAGATAGCCCCGTAAGGGGTAGAAAAAAACGGAACCTCATGCACTTAAACCCCAGTCCCGAAACCCGAAACCATGAACCCTACTGGCGTCCTTGTGAGGAAAACATTCAGCACCGCCTGTGAGAATGGCGCAGGGACTGGCCTTGCCAAAAGGCAGGCTGTCCAGTTCTCGGGTTTAGGTTTCAGGGTTTACGGTAAACCCAAACCCTGAACCCGGTATTGAGTTTTTAGTTACAAGATTTCATAGGCTTTAAGTTAAAGTAATTAGCTTGAACTCGTAAACGGTCACAATAGCCCTAATGCTCCAAGTGCACAACAAGTGAATCATTTCGGATCGACAACCTGTAAGTAAGACCTAGTTGTGTTGGGCTATTGTTAGTGTCACGGTAGGGACAGCATTTTCTTACATACCCCAAGCATGCAAACCCAAGCTGCGATCTACAAAGCTCTGCAAATATGCCCTTAACCCTAAACCGCACGCCCTAAACCCTAAGCAGAACAACTTCCAGTCCCCCCATACCTAAACCCTAAACCCAAGCGCTTAAGCTCCGAGGCCCAAGTCCTAAACCCTGAACCTAGTCTGAACTTGGTACCATTTTGGAAAAATCTAACTTGAGCTGTTTCTTAGGGATTGGGGTTCAGGGTTTGGGATTATAGCAACCAAAACTTCAAACCTATTTCCAAGTACCCCTGAAAAACCAGGGGAACCCTGGAAGAGCCTAAACCCTAAACCCTAAACCCTAAACCCTAAACCCTAAACCCAGTCCAGCTCGAGGCTTTCTTTATAGGACTAAGGGGTTTCGGCAGAAGGGCTTTCGGGCTCGGACTTGAGATTAGGGGGTTTGATGTTCATGAGCTTTCAGGCTTAGGGTTTGGGGGTTTAGGGGCTAAGGGTTCAGGGGTTTGGGGTTTTGGGGTATTTAGGGGCTTTTGGCTGTAGTATCACTGCTTAGAGTGTTTAGGGCTTCGCGATTGTCTAGCTTTAACATCCTACCTACAGGTGAAATTAACTCCCCAAAAAGCCCCAAAGCCCTTGTCTACCCACCTAACTATCTATCTTTATTTCTATCTAATTACCTCTATATGTATGTATACACATATGTATGTATGTATGGATGGAAGATGGATGGACATATATATTTATAGACTCATATGCAGCTGCTGCCGGTGTTGATATACATCTACAGGTGTGCGTACATGCATAAACATACTCGTATATAGGGGCCTTGACAACCAGCACGGCGTTCGAGCTACAATCTAGAGTTTTATGGGAGTGTCCGAAAACTAGGGTTCCTTTAAAGGGATCTATAAGGGTTCCTTGAAGGGTTCCGATAAGGGATCTGTAGGGTTTAGGGTTTGGGAGTTCCGAAACTGGGGGTACCTTATTCTGGAGTCCTGAAAACAAGGATCCTACGATTTAGGGTACATACTAGGGTCCCCTATTTTCGGACACTCCCATATAGGGACTATAGGGATGCTAATATAGATTAGGGTTTAGGGTTGAAGGAGTCTGTATGGGGACTATGGGGATACTATGACAGATGAGCTCAAGCCTCTACACTCAACACCCCGTCAAGCGACACCCTAAACCCCTTATGCACAACGCGGAATCCCCATATCAGTAGAAACCCGACTAAGCAGGCCAAAAAGCAACCCCAAGCTCTCTGGAACTCCTTGTCAAGACCTTGCAGAAACCAAACTGAACAATACTCTAGAACCCTACTAGAAACCTGCCAAGAAATCCTAGAACCCCCCGAAAAAGAGCTAAGTGCACAAGAAGGCGCGGATTCGGAGAGCCGTACGTCAGCCGGCGGAGCACTTCCAAGACACTTTGTTCCATGGCCTCCTAGACAAGAGATGCTTGCAAAGGGGCCAAAGTATATACTAATTGGGTACATGGACACTTCGGGTCCCAGCGGTTTTGGGTTTGAGGTTTCGTTTCTTGAGGACAACGTATACTCGAAGGGACTAACGGTTCGATTCTGTGCTGTAGAGGGCTTCTACTCGTCCAGGGCCTGGGGGATAGAGGCCAGGGCCAGTTAATCCAGAAGGTTCCTGTGCACTTTCAGTTTCGTAGTGGATAATATTATCCCAGAAAGTGTAAAGTGTGTCCACTCAGCTACTAAGTACAGGGTTTAGTGTGGACGGAGATTATGGATGGGCGTACGGTTGACGTGTCGGCTAGAGGTGAAAACCAAGCAACCTACTACAAGGGCCTTAATCATTAGAATAGGCCATTGTGCTATAGTTATCCGAAGGAGCCCTCCAAAATAGTATAGGTGCTTATTCATGCCCGTATACTGTATACCAGGTTGCCATAAGACCCCTTGAACGGTCGTGCACTCCCTGCAGATCTCTTACAAACCCAACATCCTCAAACAACCGAGCTGGCCCATAAATTGCAGTAGCTCTTGCATAACCTATTCTACGTTCCACGGTTAACCCTTCCGAGTACACGACAGCTCCACGACTATGTAAGATAACAATAACACGAAACTCAAGACCAACTGACGACGCGACATTGAGAAAATCTCCTTGAAGAGATGGGCATACAAATGCCAGAGCGCATAATTCCCTCCGATGCTCTGAGTCAATCGATGGGCTCTTTCCTTTTCATTTCTTGTGACAAGTCACCGACGCAATGACATTGCAACTGCCCACCGAGTTCTAAGCACCAGCCGCCGCCAGCAGGTGTACGATCTCACCGTGGCCACGGCGACCAGCTTCAGAGATAGCGACGGGCAAGTCTGGATTCGCACCAGTCTCCAGGAGCAACCGAACTATGTCGATATGGCCCTCAATGGTTGCACACACCAGGGCCGGAAGCCGCTTGCACATGTGACGGCCTTTGATGTCCAGCTTAGCGCCGGCCTGCGCCAGCAATCGCGCAATCTCAACATGGCCTTTGATGGATGCCTGTATGAGCGCTGTGTTCTTGGAATCCCTATTCTGCACATCCATGTTGGCCCCGGCTGCCACCAGCAACCGCACAATCTCAATGTGGCCTTGCTCGGATGCAAGCATGAGAGCTGTGTTGTCGTCAGTATCCCTCTTATCCTTGTCAGCACCAGCTTTCAGAAGAACGCGTGTGACCTCAAGGCGGCCTCTCTCAGATGAACGAATGAGAGCTGTCTGCCCACGGTCATTGGTCAAGTCTTTGCTAGCACCAGCTTCCAACAGTAAACGCACGATCTCATGGTTGCCTCGCGCTTTTAGGTAACAAGGGAGAAAAAAGGTATAAACTTGTATTTTATACTGGCCTTTTTTAAAGAAAAGGGTATTAAAGTATGGTACTCCAAAGCCCAGGCCTTTGTGCGCTGCTTCAAGCAGAGCTGTTTGGCCGCCCCGCCATGCTCGATAATCGCTGGTAGTCGGATCAGCTTCCACGATCAAACGGGCAATCTCAACGCGATTGTTCAAGCATGCAGACATGAGTGTGTCTTTCATTCTGCAAGGACGGACACCTGTCTGAAGTATTGAGCGCACCGCCTCAACTTGCCTTCGCGCACATGCATCGTAGAATGCGCTTTCGACCATGGGCGTAAGGGCACCGGTAGCAGGCAGCAGCACTAGCTGCAGATGACCGGGAAATTCGAGCTCGGCTATATCATCCAATGTGGAACCGTCCCGCACGAGCTGCTGCATACATACAGGGAAACCGTGCAACTGCTGAAGAAGATGCTTCAACTCTTTCACCGTCTTCTCGCCACTGAACCTTTCCTCGTTTATGGATGCCAGCTCATCACCTGATAGCTTCCATACGCGGAGCATTGTCGGGCCAAGCAGGTTTGGGCTCCGGGGCCTGCTTCCCGGCAGGGTCTGGGTATCGTACAAAAAAGAGCGGTGGTTAGAGTCAGGGTCGGGTGTAGGTGTGTCTTGATCTTTCTACCGTCTCAACTGGGCTGCCAAAGCAGATAGCTAGGGATCAGGAATATACCTTTTGAAGTGCTGTCCCTTGCTTCAGGCAGCCTTTAGCCAAACGGCCGGCTTGGGTAAATTCCTGGGATCTTTAGACTTATGTACGCTTTACGGCTGACGGGCCGGAACCACGAAAGTTGCCACTGTCTCCAAATGGCTTCGGCAGCGCTTGCATTCAAGAAGAGCCACATGGTCAAGCCAGCAAGCCCAAGTCCTGAGCCGCAAACCCTAAACCCTCAAAACCCAGAGACATGATGATGTGTTCTGCCCCTTGAGCACTCAGTTTTCATTTTCCTACCCACTGCAGATCCCTGTCCAAGATCATCAGCAGACTTACCCGCGAGGAACCACAAAACCAAAGCCCATGAAACCTCAACACCCATAAAGACTATAATCCTGAACCCAACGCCCATGAAGCCCCGAGAACCGCAGACCCTAGACCATAGGTGAACTCAAATAGAAGCGTGCAACCAACATCTTCAGCAACATCGTAAAGGTACACCCTTACGCAGTTCCGAAAACCAAGAAGAGAGACTGTGAAACCTTGTTGAGCCTTTTCCGAGAGCTACCAAGGCTGCCCACACAGCAGGAGGGGCCTCCGTGTGATTGCCCAGGCTGGCATTCTGCCTCGAGCGGTTTAGGTTTAGGGGCTTCTAGGGTTTAGGGTTTCTAAGGTTTGAAGAGTTCCGTAAGACCTGTACTTATTCCGTTAGTCTCTGTTCGCCCTGAGAGCAAGTTTATAATGAAGATACTGTTCCAAAAGTACCTGGACGGGCTCATCTCAGGAACAGGTCATGAATTTGAACAAAACGACCAACCAGATTATAAGCTATTGCCCAAAACTGGAAAGTGCAAAGCACAGGCTTACATCACTGACACAGGGGGATCGTATACAATAATGGTATGGAAACAGGCCCCGAAGATACTATACCAAGAAGGGTCTTGAGGTCATCTTTGCACAACGATAGCACATGCGTGTGCAAATATACATATATATGTATATATATATATATATATACATATATAATATTCATATACATACCTACAAACATACATACGCACGTACATGCATGCATAGATACATAAGCACATCATATGTACATACATACCTACCTACACACGCACATACATACGTACATACATAAAGCATACAAGCATAAATATTTGCATGCATGCATGCATGCATACGTACCTATACTCTACATTATATACACCTCAATGCATGAGGCATATTATATACGTACAGCTGCAAACATTATCATTTCTATTTACATATAAGAGCTCATCTTGCTAATCGGTGCACTCCCACTTGATGATGCTGTACGGGAATAAATAAGCGGCATTCTTAACGTATATGAACCGAGCGGCGTGAGAAGGACGATTTCGCTGCTGCCCGCCTGCCAGTAGGCGAAACTTTCCCTACCATCGAGGCCTCGACAATTCGAACAGGTCCTTTGGGCATAGTCTACTCACAGTGTATTCCAAGGATTAGTACCAATAATTCTGCATGCTTTTTATAAACTACCCTTCCAAATGCCCCGATAGTAGCATGGCGCCAAGCCCCTTCACAACATTGTCACGTTTGCGAGCCGGAGCCCTGCTACTTGGATACTTCGGCCCTAAACCATACCTACTTGTCGGGTACCATGGGGAACTAAAGGTTAACCTTGTTGGTTACATAGGGACTATATAGGGGCTATACTACCCAAACAAATGTTAAAGGTTACCTACTCTACTACTAGGCATAAAGGAAAACCTTAAACAAAGGACCTGAATCGAACTGTCGGATTTGTTCTTGAAGGACCTCTGAAGAGACACCCTTGCTTTTTGAGACTGCTCTAGGTTGTGGGGTTTAGGGATTTACTTGCCTCTTCCATTGCATTTAGAGCAGAACTGGGTATCTGCATCGCAGCATGGTTTACGGCTCCAAATCGTTCAGGGTTTAGGGCTTGGTAGCTCCAAGGTTTGGTCTAGGGCCTTGGGGTGTGGCCTATACCCAGAGACTCCATAGTAGTTCCCTTTTTGGGGATTACCTTACAGTAGAAGCCCAAAAGTTGGAAACCCAATAGCCTCAATCCTTAAGAGTCATGTATGGGGAATCCCAGCACTATTTGTCCTTTATCCGGTTTCCAACTTTATGGGGTTTACTATATATGAACCTCAAAAAGGAACGACTATGGGAGCCTTAGTGTTTAGGTTTTAGGGCTAAGGGTTTCGCCCAGGGCCGAGCGTGAAGAGACGTCGACATGCACAAATGGGGCCTTGAATGGGGGGGCTCACACGGCCGAAACCGGTTTAGGGTTTAGGGTAGTTTGAGGTTTAGGGTCTAGGGTTTAAGGTTTAGGGTTTAGGGTTTAACGTCTAGGGTTTAGGGTTTAAGGTTTAGGGTTTCGGGTTTAGGGTTTGGGGTTTAGGGCTACCCCCCCCCCCCGCCACCACCAACAGCAACCTTGCAAGGAAATCATAGTGAAGGAGTCTGAGGACTGCAGGTTCCCTAGCCTTGCCTATAGTATCCGTTACGGTTCCTGTTTTGGTTAACAAAAATTTCTGAGTTGTCCTTTAAGCCCTTTGAAAATTATTTACTATTATGGTTCTCTACAAAATAGTAAGGGAAATTAAAAAAGATCACAAAGGACAACCCAGATTTATACTTAAAGGATCTTAGCCCTATAAAATATGCTACCTAAAACATGGAACTACAATGCAGACTACAGGTAGGGTCCAGGCAGGAACGCCTGAAGCTTAAACACCCTAAGCCCCACGACTGGAACCGCCGAAATGAGGAACCGGTCTGAAACCATCGTGCGGATCCTTGTGCTGCGAACTTTAAGGTATTTGTTAAACCCACATATAACTTACCCCAGGCTTAGAAGGTTAGGAAAAGTCTGGCACATCCTACACCCAAACCCCTTAATTCAAGAGCCATATTCATATAGTAATATATGTATAGACTTGTATAGACACGAACATATACATACACGGATGCCATAAAGGGGAGCTCTCGGGTAACCTCCCACTGGAAGCCCTTTCTTCCCCTCGTTTGCCTGGCTCAAAGTGGCGAGAGCCGCTGCCTGTGAGTGCAGCTGCCTGAGAGCTCCAAGGAAAGCGCAAGTCAGGGTTCAGGGATTAGGACTCTTTAGGGCTTTGGGATTTAGGATTCAGGGTTTAGGGTTCAGGGGTTAGAACTCCTTACGGTTTTAGGGTTTCGGGTTGACGGTTTCGGATTCAGGGGTTAGGACTCTTTAGGGTTCAGGGTTGAGGTTTATAGGATTCAGGCTTTAGGATTCAGGGTTTACGGACTAATTAGGACTTTTGTAGAGTTTAGGGCTCATAGGGACTGGGACCCTTGACGGTTTAGCGTTTCGGATTTATGGGGTTTAAGGCTCAGCGTTTCATTATGGTTCTTTGGTTTGGGGCGTTCAGCGTCTATGGTGTCTATGGGCTCCAAGGGCAAGCTAGGGCTCATAGGGCTTAGGACTCATTAGGGTTTCGGACAACGCTGACAGGCACGGGCTTGTGACCGCTTCTTGTAGATCGCCGAATTCTTCCCGCTACTCTCGAAGACCAATACGTCGTGGTTCTAGATAACCGATACCGGCGAAGAGGTGGAACTCACTGGGCTCTTCTTGTTGCTCTTCTTCTTCATAGCCTTCTTGGACCCTGACTTGCTGGTAAGACCGAACAATATTCGCCGGAACGACGGTGCTTTCAGTTCCTGGAAAGTGCCCTCAGGTCTTGGGGTTCTGGGTTTTCCGGACCTGGGTCCCTTCAACAGCTGGGCTTAGGGTTCAAGGTTCAGCCGGGGATACCACAAGTTGTTCTCACATAACCTGTAGACTGGGTTTACCTATGGTCTCCATTGTAGTTCCTTTTGGGGGTTGCCTTTTAGGATCTCTAATATAGAATCGGTTAAACCAAAAAGGGAACTACAATGGAGACTGTAGGTAGAGTTTAAGATCTAGGATTTCGGCCTGAGGCTTGAGGGTTGAGGGTTTCGGGTTCAGAGCTTCGGGTCGGGGTCCTGCTGGAACTGCCTCCCAATGGGGAACTAAAGGTTAACCTTTTTGGGGTATATAGGGATTATATAGGGACTATACGACCCAAAAAGGTTAAAGGTTACCTACTCGACTACTAGGAAGTTTTGTCACATGAACTGAAAGGCTACGAACCCTCATCCAACGGCTCAAAATATCACACAAGCCTCATCTAGAAGAGTCTTTCAAGACACGACAGGTTGTAGCTATGCAGGAATTACCCAACCTCAAAACCTCAAACGCGATTGGAGCCTGTCCAAAGTCCTGAACCTACCGTCGGCTAAGGCACATCAGCGTCTCAGTGGTCATGCTGGCATTCACCTGAGGCGAGGACAAAGCGAGCACGCCATGGCGACAACTTTGTGCATCCCACTCATGTCCAAGCACCGACGAATTGTATACTCTCCCAAATTAGAACAACCTCCACAAGGACTATCTCAAGCCCACGGGCCTTAGTAATCAGGTGCTTTGGACCTACATGACCCTTGCAAAACCCAAACTACATAGCCCTACTTACCATGATGACTAGATCTTCGACGAATCCCTGACCGATGACGAACTGCTAGGCCCCGAACCCCAAGTTCGAACACACGTTGAGGGTTTAGTTTGGGGTTTACGGTCCTGGGAGACAAAGCCTGAACCTGTGGAGAACGCAGAGCATGGAAACTCGCTGAAGCACCAACGATAGGGCCCCACAAAACCACATAAGCAAAAATTTGGATAGGGATATCCCATATAAATCCCATTATAATGAAGCCCACTAAGCCAGGGATATCCCTATAACATGTTTATGTTTATATGCTTTTTGGGGTCCCTAAACAAAGCCCTGAATCCTGAACCGTCAAAGAGAAGCAATGAGCTCCAAGACAATCAACTCTGCATGGGCAAAAGGAGGGACCTTTAATAAGGACCCCTAGGCCCTAGGTATGCAGAAGGAGCCAGAAAGTTGGAACATGAGTTTAGGAGGATTAGTGCTAGGATCCCTTCGTCTTTACCTTGAGGGCATGAGGATACTAATGTTCCAACTTTCTGGCTTCTACCATATACCCTTAATATACCTATTCTATACCCATTATATAGCCGCCCATTATAGGGTAAGGGTCCCCACTCCTTTTCCCCATTGAAACAAAAGAACCCACTCCTCAAAACCCTAAGTCTAAAGCAAGCTTCGGAACCCTCCGATGGATAGATACAAAAGCCCCGAAGCCTCGAATCCTAAATGCTTCATCCGAAACCGAAGACCCTTGAAGCCCAACGTCCTAAGCCTCGGCCCAGAGCAACCTTACAGGGAACTCCAGAAAGTTGGAATATGGTTTCATGGTAGGATACCCTATAATTTACCATCGAAGGGCTAGGATAATCATCTTCCAACTTTCTGGCTTTTACCATAACCTGTTCAAGGAACGCATTCAATGCTGCCGGTCAAGAAGAAGCGCGCGGCATCATCGATGGCCGCCACCGCAGGAGGAAATGCCTCTCGCAGGAAACACCAGCCCTGCAGCCCAACAGACAACTCCAAAACAAACTAGCTAAGGATAAACAAAACAAACGACACACAAAGAAGCACCGTGAACACGCACAGGATTGGGGTTCGCGGCTGGGGATTACACCCCCCCTCCTGAAAGGAACACCCAGAACTCGAAAAATCCAAACTCTAAACCTGAAAACCCTAAACCTTTGAACGTCAAACCTCAACCATCAAAGGGGAAAAGGAGGGACCTTAATGGGCACCCCTACCCTACGGGGTCCTTATTAAGGGTCCCTCCTTTTACCCTTGGACTAAACCCAAAACCTTGCCTCCACTAAGCGGCCAGCCGCGGTGGCGTCCCCTCGGGCCAGCGCGAGGGAGGCCTCGTGCCAGGATGCCCCCCCCAAAGAGATTCATAACAGCGGTTCTGGGTTCAGTGTTTACGGTCTTGTACGGCTGTCGGGCCCACAGGTCCCAATATAAGGAGGGGTTAAGGTTCTACAAAACAAAAAATAGGATGGTTGGGTTTAGGAGAATAAGCAGAGTAGTACCTTGGAGACTGTATGATTGCCTAAGAGCGTTATCAGGAATTCTAGGGATGTCTTACAACCTCATAAGAGTGTTCGAGAACAGTCTTGATGGGTTCTAGTGAGGCTTAAGGCTGATTCCTCATGCACTCCTTACTCTGGATGTATGATCTTTCGCTGCAATCACAATCCAATCCGCACCTGCGGGTTGATGTTGGTAAGTCTGGGAATAAGGATAAGGAAAAAGGCTTGGATAAGGGCTAGAAGGATCTAAAGAGCTTGGAGGTGATGGTCCGGGGATTTACAGGGTCTAGGGGTCTAGAAGGGTTGTTTAGGGTTTACAGCTGAGGGTTGGGTCTTTGAGGTTCAATGCAGGTGCTGGGTTTACCAGGACCCCCTGAATAGAGTCCTTGTGAGTCCGTCTGGCACTTAATAGTCCCTGAGGGTCCAAGTACCCAAATAGTAGGGTTTCAATGTCCAAAACCATTCAGAGTATGGGTTTGCCGACTTAAAACCCTAGTATTTGGGTACTTGGACCCTCTGGGAGTAGGTATTGGGGGTATATTAGAAGGTACTTGGGGTGCCTAGGTGTGCTGAGATTCAGCAGGAAGCGCTGACCGAGTGCCCCAACAGGCAGACTCTTCTAGGGTTTATTCGGAATCTCAAACGGGAAAAGGAGGGACCCTTAATGGGGACCCCTACCCTATAATGGGCGATATCATGGGTATATGATAGCTATATTTAAGGGTATAGACCTAGGGGTCCCTCCTTTTACGTTTGGAGAATCTTGCGGGCGTAGTTTGGTCTCTTATCGGGTTCTGCAGGGTTACACGTGCCCAAGTTGCAGGGCTCCGGGCCCCGTGATACTGTACTCCGAATGGTTTCTGGTGCTTACACAAACCCTACTACTGCTATAGGAGCCTCCTGAGAGCCGAAAGTTCCCCCACTCTCAAATTTATGTAAGTTCAAAGCACCCAGTTAAACACAGCACCACGACCGTGTCCTCCTCCAGCGAATGGAAAAGGTCGGCTGCCACTTTCATCCTCCCAGCCACGAACGGTTTCGTTGCTTTTTTTTGTTTTTAATGGGGAGCTTTCGGGTTAGGAGTTCAGGGCAGGGTTTACTTTAACCCCGAATAACCTACCTTTTAAGGACTTATATAAGGAAATCATAATAAGGAACCCCAAGAAGGTAGGTTCTGTAGGGTCCAGGTAGGGTTTAGGGGTTCAGAGTTTAAGTTCTGGCAATTCTGCGTGAGGGTTTGTCTGCAGCGCCAAAACACACCGAAATAACACATGAGAACAGAGGCCACTATCCCAGAAAGGTAGGCTCTGGTAGGCTGAATTAAGGGTTCAAGTACCTCATGATCATATACTCCTCTCAAAACCAGCCTACATATCTACTACTACTTGGAGGGTCGGGGGACTTAGTAACTGGTCATTTTAGGGACTTATAAATACCATAACCGCAATTAGGGTCCCTTTTAGGGTACCTATAAGTCTTTCTTATGTTCTTACTAAGTCCCCGGACCCTCCAAGTACCCTGAAGCCAGGAGGTAGTTACCCGCAGAAGCGGGGTAGGGTATGAGCCTGTAGGAAGACTTCGAAGTGCGAGGGTGAGGGTTCAGTGAAACCCATAGGCCCCCCCCCCCCAAGGCACCCTTGAGACAGAGGGTTTAGGGTTTTGGGTTTGGGGTTTAGGGCACTGGCACCATAGTCTAGTCCGTTTTTGTGGATCTTTTAAGGCTATCTGAGGCTGTCCGAGGGTCTAGATTGAGTGTTTGAGGGTTGAAGGCGTACCCGATGTTTTCAGAATTCTTTCGGTGGAGGGCTTTTCTGCTCGTAAGTTGAGAGTCCTAAAAGCCTAAACCCTATACAACCGGAGTATCTGCACTTCAGCGCTGTAGGAACACTGGGCACGCAAGTGGGCTTCGTATTCAAGCTCATAGCCAAAATCATGCTGGAACACTGGGCTGCCGGCTTACGGTTCGAGGCTTCAAACCCAAAAGCTCAATGTACCTTTACTGTAGATACTTAGGCCCCAAAGTAGTCCCTATATAGGTACTTTAAGGCCTAAGGATATACTATACAGTATGGGTACATGGAGCCTTAGGGAAAGTTTAATTAGGAGACTCGGCCTGATACCTCGGTCGCAAACGCAGCCCGCCGCAGCCGCAAATGCAACACGCGCCGTATTACGGAGACTACACGCCATAGTGCTGATGTATTTTGGTGCTAGATTGAGTCCCACTGTAAAGCCCGCGCCTGCCTGCATGTGTCTCACCCGCCAGCAAGCCTACAACGTAAGTAAAACTGACCATAGGTTGTGTCTTCGTGCGCACCCTTGGGCACTCCACTGTCTCACACGCTTGAGCCCCAAGACCTTACGAATTGCTTAACATACGCATCAGGACTGATTATCTGATACTGGCTCCTCCGAAGCTTAGCTCATACGTAGCCGTTATACATACCAATTTGCCTCAAGGGCCCGAGAAGGACCCTATAATGAGGCGCTTGTCTAAGTCATAGATCCGAACCAAAAAAGCTATCTTGCTCACCCAGCCACCTCTGCAAAGCACAAACATCTGTGACCTGGCTCAGGACGGGGGTTTGGCAGTTACAGGCTTTAGTCTTCAAGCTTTGGGGTACAGGGTTTTCCTGTAGTCTCCATTGTAGTTCCTTGTTTTGGTTAACCAGTTCTATGGTTAAGATCCTGTAACATAGAATTGGTTAGCCAAAACAAGGAACTAAAATGCAGACTACAGCTAAACCCTAACGACAGACTCACGAATCCCACAGCTCCATGAACGCTCGCCCCAAAGCGTCTCCCCGGACCCCTTCATGTGCGGCTTTTCCCTAGGGATCTGATATATTAAGGCCTTGGGGCCCAAAGACCATACTATATCAGGCTTTTGGGCTATGTTGATCCCTAAACCCTAAACCCCTAAACCCTAAACCCTAAACCTTAAACCGTGTGGGCCCAAAGACCATACTATATCAGGCTTCTGGGCTGTTTTGATCCCTAGGATTTTGGCAACTTTGAGCATGAAGCTTGGGTCCCACCAGTGTACACCCGGCAGGTAAACCCTACCCGAACCACACGGAGCTTACATTATTAATTGTATATGTGTAAATATATGTATGTGCGTATATATATATATATATATATATATGTATACATATGTTTTCTAATATAACCAATTTTTTGCACAGATAGAGAGAGATCGAGATCGTAAGAAACCCTAAAAGGGTAGGTCATAGGTGTTATCGGGCTCAGGTAATGTGGGTGTCGGTTTAGTATTGGGGTACCCCCCCCGACCAAAAAAAACAAATATATTTAAAGTGGAGCCGGACAGGGGTCAGGGGTCTGAGTGGCAGGGAATTGGGAGGTGCCGGGGTTTGGGGGGTTGGCTTGGGTGCAGGGTCTGCGGTTCTGCGCGAATGCGCGGTCGGGGGTCGGGGGGGTCTGGGGATCACCAAATGCTGGAAACCAAGCCCCGATCACTCCAAGACTACTACCAAGACTAAAAACCCTTCATTTTGAACACTTTTGCCTCCGTAACCTACACTCACACACTCCCACCCACAATCGACCACGTCTGAAGCTTTGTGCGGTACAATAATAGTACAGTAGTACAATAGTAGTACAGTAGAAATAATACAGTAGTAGTACAATAGTAGTACAATAATAGTGCAGTAGTACAATAGTAATACAACAGTAGTGCAGTGGTAGTACAATAGTAGTAAAGTAGTAGTACAATAATAGTACAGTAGTACAATAGTAGCACAATAGTGGTACAGTAGTAGTACAGTAGTAGTACGATAATAGTACAGTAATACAATAGTAATACAGTAGTAGTACACTAGTAGTGCAGTAGTACAATAGTAATACAACAGTAGTAAAGTGGTAGTACAATAGTAGTACAGTAGTACACTAGTAGTACAGTAGTAGTACAACAGTAGTACAGTAGTACAATAGTAATACAGTAATAGTACAGAAATAATACCAATAAGCAAAACATAAAGCCAGTGAGCACATTCCCCCAATAAGCAAAGCATAAAGCCAGCGCCTGAAACCCTAAACCCTGAACCCTAAACTCTAACAAACCCTAAACCCTACCGAACCCTAAACTCCTAAACCCTAACAAACCCTAAACCCTAAGCCCTAAACCCTTCCCAAAGGGGGGTCGGTCCAGATTGGACCCAAAATTGAATTTTTTATACAAACTTTAGTACTGGAGAGGCCTCTTTCGAGCTAGGGTCCAATCCCCGATTCGGCGGTTCACCCTGGCAGCCCCCCCCAATAAGCAAGGCATGCAGTAGCAGTACAATAATTAATACAATAGTAGTACAATTATAGTACAGAGTCCCATTCCTGACGCCCCAATAAGCGAAACAATTCTGCAAGAGATTTTCGGGCTTCAGGGCCAGTGTTTTAGGGTTGCGTCGGGTTTGGGTGGGGGTTTAGGTCGTGGCTGCCTCAAGATTGACCATCAGCAAATAGCACAGCCCCGCCACCAAAAAATCACCCCAGCCAAAAACAAACGCATTAATTAGTACCCCAAAAATTTTACTCGGATTCGGAATTAGCACCCCAAAAAAACGCATTAAAGGAGCCTATATTCCTAAACCGACACCCACATTAAGCCCTATGAGCCCTGAGCCCCAAAGGCCTGAATCCGGGGGTGATGTTGATTTGGGGTCTTGAATCTTGAAGTTTAGAATTGAGAAGTATCCGTGCAACCGAAAAGACTACATTTCCGGGGTCCCCACCATGAGATCCCAATATAAGCCCTTGAAAGCGAGGGTCTGTTGGGATACAGGTAGGGCCCAGTGCTTAAACAGGGTTTTGGAGGACCTCAAAACCTGGAATACCGACTTGTCGGGTATCATGGGGAACTAAAGGGAACTCCAGAAAGTTGGAATATGGATTAATGGTAGGATCCCCTATAATTTACCTTGAAGGGGTTACGATAATGACATTCCAACTTTCGGGATTCTACTGTAAAGGATTATATAGGGACTATGCTACCCAAAAAAAGTTAAAGGTTACCTACTCTACTACTAGGATAGGTAATGCTGGATTTATATCCCTAAGCCCTAAATCCTAAAGCCCTACAGATCCCTTAAAGGAACCCCTTAAAAGGGTACCTACTCTACTACTAGGAATACTTGGCCTGCCTGGCGTAGCTCAGGTGTCGCGTCGGTGGCAGGGCTGCCCTCAAGCAGCTGCCAATGGGTCGCCATGAACTTAGCGGGCTTCAGGAATGCTGGGTGGTTGTCAAAATTAGGGTCCCTTTTTGGGTCCTTAGTATAATACGGCACCTACTATTTAGGGTACCCAAAATGGGGCCATAACTATGACAATGCTATACTAGGATGCCCAGTAACCTGGAGAAAAAAGGGCTCCCTTTTTGGTATTGGGTAACTTCATAATACCGAACTTGGGAAGCTTGCACAAATCATGTGTTTAGCTCTTTCTGAGAAGTGAAAAAACCAAAAAGCAAATGTCGTTTCCAAGTGCCCCCAAGCATGGGTGACATGAGGTGATGTGAGGACAGTACGGGCTTCTGCAAAACTTCTCAATCCCTAAGGCTCCATGTACCCATATAGTATATACTTAGGCCTTAAAGTACCTATATATAGGGACTACTTTGAAGCTTAAGTATCTACTATAAATGTACATGGAGCCTTTTGGAATGAAGTGGCCCTCAAACCCAACCCAGAACCGTTGGGGTTTGGCCCTGCGCCATTGCCATTGCGCAAGCTGCTATGTTGGGCATTTCTGCTGCTACACAGATATGGACAGTGGATTTAGCAAAATGCTGTGTGCAACACAAGCTTGCAGTGATAGCACATGTTTGCACGAGCCTTGCAGACTACCGGCAAGTCCAAGTGCGATTTGTGTCCAGTGTCGTCCCGTGCGACGAAGACATATGCAATGTAAAGATCCTGGCAGTCCCTGGTTAGCATAGGCACACAAGCTCACACACTGAAACACCACAGTCTTGCGGAACGATGGTCGCAAGGGTCCAAGTGACCGTATAGTAGATACTTTGCCGGTCCCAATAGCTACGAAGAGCCTACTATACTGTCACTTGGACCCTTTGGGAAACATACCGGGGATGCCCTGATTCTGCCTAAGGTTATCTAGGACTTGGGCTCTCTTTGAGGTGCCTCTTAGATTTAGGGTTTAGATGGATGGATAGCTGGGTGGGCGGATGGATGGATGGATCGTAAGACTGAAACCTACCACGTGAAACACTTGAACTGTAGGTTCAAGGGTGGACGGATCAGAGCTGGAGGGTTGTTGAACTCCAAGCATGGGCTTTCATGCCCCAGCCCTGAACTCTACCGAATCACCACATCATCCTACATCCTTCGGTTGATGACATAAATCCTGCATGACCCATAAAAAGGAATATACCATAATTCCCATAGTTTGGGGTCCTTAAGGTAATGCAGGATTTATATCATCCTACATCCCAGCGACCTGATCTCGATAGGCCCTAGACTTGAATGCTCATCAATGATTGGATATCCTACTTACAAAATCCTAAAGACTGAATCATGCAATCCCGAACCCTAGGTTCCAAACCCTCAACTCCCCAAATGCGAAAAAAACCCTAAGACCCTAAACCCCGAACTCCCTAATCAAACCTTACAGTAAGCCTTAAACCCTAAATCATCAACCAGAACGCACCATCCCAAATCAGTAAACCCCAAAATCCTACACCCCAAAAAACCCAACCCCTCAAACCTAAACCTTAAGTTCAAAAACGGAAGCCTCGGCCCTCGAAGCGTTCATCCACTCCTCAGCTCAAGCGCAGTCTTGTCTTGCAGGTTACCCCAAAGGGTCTTATGTACTGTTATAGGGGATACTTCCCTAAGTCATACTAGTAATTCCTAATATGGAAACGCTACATTCTACTATATCGGTACATAGGACCCTTTGGTTATAGAGTTTTTAAGTTAGGGCTTAGAAGAGGGTTTTACCTGCTTGGCGTTAGGGTTTTGAATAGGGCTTTACCCTGCTTCGCGGCGATGCCCTAGAACAAAGGGCCATAGCCTACTATTTTGTAGGCTTTGAGGTTACCCGGTTACACATAGAGTTTCGGGCCTCACTTCGGTGTTTCGGACATAGAGTCTTGCTGGGTGGGTTGAGGCTTTGGGGCTTTTAGGCTTATATAAGGTTGATGATATAAACCCTGCATTAGCCTAACAAGGAACATACCGTAATTCCCATAGTTTAGGGTCCTTAAGGTAACGCAGGATTTTTTTATTATCATCAACCGTAGGAGTGCCTTACATCCCTCAGCATGCTGAGCCCTGCCCAGGGGCCACTGTGCGTTCAGGTCGTTCAGGGAAGCCAGTTGCCAGTTAGACAAACATAACGAAACTAAAACGATAATATGTATGATCGCACGAATAGTCGTAACATGAATAACGATTCAGAGATGAAACTCATCTACTCTTCGCGCTACCCTGAAACCCTAATATTATACTGAACCCTAAACTCCAAACCCGAAATACCGAACCAAAGACCCTAAAATCCCTACCACCCTAACTTATTAAACCCAAACCCTAAGACCCTAATAGCCAAAATTGTTAGATCTGCAAAAACAAACCAAGACTCCAAATTACTAAACCCCAAAACATCTGAAACGACTAGACTCTGAACCCTGAGCGACAAAACCCTATAGTACGTACAACCATCCAGGTCAATGACGAGCAACCCCATGAGGGTGGTCCACACAGCCGTAGTGGATGAAGTAAGCGTCCTCATTGGTTTAAGGTTTCGGGTTGACCGGGTTTAGGGGCTTAGACCCTAAATCCGAAACGCAAGATTTAGGGGGTTTAGGGGTCCAGGGCGAATGCCGAGAGGCCCAATCGAAAGTTGTTACTTAGGGGCTGAGTACCCAGCCCCAAAAAAGGTTAACTTTTTAAGTAAGGCGAGGTTATATGAACCCCCAACAGATACAGAGTTACAGGGTCCCTATTCAGCTACTAAGGCTAGGCCTCAACAAACACCAGCTCTCCTACGTCCTGGAGAGCCATTCTCCAAGATGCACACCACAAACGTGTGCACCAGATTGTAATTACTACTACTACTACTACTACTACTACTACTACTACTACTACTACTGCTACTACTACTACTACTACTACTACTACTACTACTACTACTACTACTACTCCTACTCCTACTACTACTACTCCTACGACTACTACTACTACTACTACTACGACGACTCTACTGTTATTATGAATGTTATTGCTTCTACGATATCTATTATTGCTATGATTATGGTTAGGACTAAAAAAAATACATCACAGACTCGGTTGAATCTTCAAGAAACGTACATGGGTCTGCAGGGTGTTTGCTTTAGAAACTGCCGCAAGCCTTGGGTGCGGCCCCTACTCAGTAATGGTGGAATAATATTCATGATATAGATATAGTAGGGCCTTAATAGTAGCCCTATTATAGACTCTTACTGTATGGGGGCCGTACCTAAGGCAAACCCCAGAACAACCCGGATCCCCGTCCTTCGCCACATTGGAAAGCCGTGTCGCTTGCATGCTGGTCAAGTCCAGTAGATGGGGACGGTTGGGCGGGTCCTTGGGCGCGCAAAGCTCCTCTTTGGCTTATGACTCTATACAAGAATTGAAGAATGCCAAAGATTTCCTCTCCTACATTCAGAGTTTAAGACAACATGTACTCAACATGGGCACTTGCACAAGGTTTGGCCGTTGCGCATGTATGTATCCACATAGTTTATGCTTCGGCTTTCAAGTACTCGACATATACGTAGATTAGGGCCAAAGCATATACTATTCCGGTACATAGACCCTTATACCCTAAATCGAAACCCGAATAGAACCCTTGTAGGAACCCTTATGGCACCCTTAAAGGAACCCTTAACTTACTCCCCCAATAAGCCACAGAAATAAAAGGTTAAACTTTTTCGGATTACTACTAAACTAATGAGAACCCGAAAAGTGTAAGAGTTGGGTATTGGAGAACTAAGTTGAAGAGGCCAAACCCTAAACCCTGAAACCCTAAACCCTGAACCCCTAAATCCGAAACCCTAGTAGAGCCCTTATGGCTCACCCTTAAAGGAACCCTTAAAGAGGGTGTGGGGCTCAGAGTTTGGGGCTCGGCTTTAAGGTTTATCAAATGGCCAAGGGCCTCAGTCTTTTGGGAACCTCCCGCACCCCCCACAAGTACCCTTTAAACCTTAAAACCTGAAACCCTAAACCCTGAAACCCTGAACCCTAAACCCTAAACCCACCCTAAACCCTGAACCCTGAAACCCTCCCTGAACCCCTAAACCCGAAACCCTAGAGCTTTTACGGTCCCTAATGGCAGGCACCTTCGGTACAATAGAGTCGAGGGTCTTCTCCTATATGGTCCAAAAGAATGGGTACTTGGGGTAGGATAGGGGGGGTTCCGAAAATAGGGGTTATAATATAGCACGCTAAAAAGTAGCATCCTTATTAGAAGATAGGGGACCCTAACACAGCACCCTAAATAGTAGGATCCGAAGGATCACCAGAAATAGGGTACACCCCTGTTTTCTTGGAAACTCCCATACCCTAAAACTCCATGTACCCATATAGTAGGTACTTAGGCCTTAAAGGGGTCCCTATATGGTAACTTTAAGGCCTAAGTACCTACTATATCGGTACATTGCGCCTTAGGGTACTATAGTTTAGAAGCCTGCAAAAGTGACTAAAACTATAAGATTAGGGCCCTATTATATTCCTATTATACTATATGGGTACATGGAGCCTGTAATAGTGACTATAAGGATTATATTAGGGCCCTATTATATTCCTATTATACCGGTACCCTAAACCCTAAACCCTAAACCTATAGCCCTAAACCCTAAACCCATGGAGCCTTAGGGTAGAGCTCGGGGCCACTCTTACGGCTGGCTTTCCTTTCGGCTCCATAGGTTTAGGGTTTAAGGTTATAGGTTTAGGGTTTGGGGTTATAGTTTTAAGGTTTAGGGTATGAGGTTTAGGGCTTAGGGTTTAGGATAGGTTTAGGGTTTGGGGTTATAGTTTTAGGGTTTAGGGTTATAGGTTTAGGGTTTGGGGTTTAGAGTTTTTTTTTTTAAGTTGAGTTGACTTTTACGTCTGCCCGCAGTCGGCTCTCAACTACATCTCAGAAATCGCCCCACCATCTCAACAACGGCAAGATGGGTTTAGAGTTTAGGGCTTAGGGTTTAGAGTTTAAGGATTAGGGTTATGGGCTCCACTGTGGTTCCTTTTTGTGGATTCTATTCAGGTTGGGAACAACAATGGAGCCTATTGATTCCGAACCCTGAACACAATACCTGTGTGCAAGGGCCCTTGGTAAAGAAACCTTCCGATGGAATGTTAGGCAGAGGAATCCCGCATCTGAGTCTCACAGATCGTGCATCCTGATTGGGCCTGAACACATATCAGAGAGCTTCGGACTATATTGGCGTGTTGGGGCCTGATGATACTATATGCCGCCGTTTGAAGCCCTCTAAATTGAAACCTAAACCCTACACAACCGGACCCTTACTGATCCCTTGCAGAACCTGTATAGAGCCCTTAAAGAAGCCCTTAAAAAGAGAACTTCAAACCGTTACGTGGAACCCAAAATTCGAGGCAGGTGTCCATGGTGGTCATGTTGGCGCAGAGGCGGTAAACCCGCTCGAACTCTTCCAATATGCCTTACATCGCAGACGCCGGGTTTAGGGAACCAGGCACGGCTTGACTAGGGACGAATTTGATACGTGGGGGGCTACAATTAAAGTAAAGCTCAAGGCGGCTTTGCACCCTGCACAACTGCTTACCAGTACTCGGACCCTGAACCCAGGTAAGTCCAAGTACCTTATCATTCGGTACTGCGGATCCTCAGTACTGGCGCCAGGCCGCAAAGAGTTCAGCTTCTTGATTACTATAGGGGTAATGTAGGAACCTGATTAAGAAACCTTGGGCCTGCCTTAGGGTTCCTTGTATGAATTCTATTATTTTGGGGGGTTATATGCCCAGGGTTTCCTAATCAGGTTCCTACATCAACCAATCTTGAACAATTGCATGTGGAGTCTAGGCTTCGATGCTGGCAAAAGGGCTCATAGGAATTCCATGCAGATCCAAACGGTACATGGCAGTAGGTTATGCCGCCACGGATTATGGTATAACAGTATGGCGCTTGAACAGCTAGGTTCCGACACCCTATAAGTACTTATAGGGTGCAAACCTCGAAAGACCAGGTTATGACCCCAGAAGTACATAGATTGTATCTATACAAGTCTTAAAGCAATAAGTTCTGGGATCCCCAGGTAGACCCACCAAAACCCCAACGCCTAGAGCCCTATATCCTAACTCACAAGCCTAAAGCCCTCAAGCCCCACAACTTAAACCCTCAAAGCCGAAACCCGAGAATTCAATCCCCATTGAAAAGGGTGTTTCCCTAAACACATAAAGCCTAACCCCCTAATTAAACCCTATAAGCCCTAAACCCTAACCTACCGTAAACCCAAAAGGGCTTCGTGGTCTGAAACGGGAGGGTATATAAGGCCGAAAACGTACTCCGATCCTGAAATATACCCTTTGGGGATTACCTTATAGGATTCTACATATGAACACCAAAAAGGAACTACTATGGGGTCTATGGGAAGTACGTTCTTTTGGAAATCTACCTGGCTAAGACTGTACACTCAAGAAACAATGGAAGCCAAACAGCTCCAGGTAGAGCCCTTACAGAACCCGTACAAAGCCCTGTAGCGAACTTCAGGCTCGAGGTAGAACACCAAGATGCTTGCCCCCAGCTGCGAAACGCGTGCCGCCATGTCTGGCAGAATAACCTCGGCCGCATCTCTAGAGAGTCCAAGCCAGCAGCTATTAGGGCTTGCAAGGCTTTGGACAGTGCTTGAAATCTGACACCTGACACTACGAGCGCTCGGACCTTCAAGGCAAACCCTAGTGTACATCCCAACAGAACCCCAAGCCCTGCAACTTGGGCAACTGGACCCGGAGAATCCCTTAGATTTTTGTGTGAGCTTAAAGGCGGGTTCAGGTCAGGGCTTCAGGGGTCTGTACGTGAAGTTTGAGGCCGTTTAAAAGCTCAGAGTTTGCAATCTAGGCTTTACAGTTGCCGCTTGGGTCCAGGTACGGAATTCTTTCTGCCACCTGGTGGGATGCACAATCGCCGAAAAGTCACACAGTAGTGCCTGGAAAACTCGAACACCTAAGCCCCGAAACCCCAACGCTTAATCAGTAACAGGGTTTAGGGTGTTAGTGCTTTATGTTTAGGGCTGAGGGTGTTGGGCTTAAGGTTTAGGATTTGGGGTTTAGGGCTTAAACCCTAAACTTCCTAAACCCTAAACCCCTCAAACCCAAACCTTAAACTTCCTAAACCCCAAACTTCCTAAACCCTAAACCCTATGAAGATAGGATTGAAAGGCAGCTGAGCCCCCGGCGTTTGAGCGAATCACCTCGCCAAGATTCCAGAAGCCCTCACCCTAAGGCTCCCATGTAGCTACCCTTTCAGGGTCTATGTACCCAACATAGGGTTCCTTTAAAGGTACCATAAGGGTTCCTGTAAAGGGATCCATAAGGGTTCTATAAGGGGTTAGGGTATAAGGGTCCATGCACCCGAATAGTATATACTTTGGTCCCCAAGTACCTATATAGGGAATACTTTCAGGCCGAAGTATATACTAGCTGGGTAAATGGACCCTTAAGGCTTATGAAGTATGTGCGCAGGCATTCGAGTGCCTATTTTGGCACCGTGTTTTGGGCTCAGTCGATACTAGAAGGGTACACGGAGCACCTAATTAGGGTCTCAGCACTAACATCACCCCCCCAGCTCTAAAAATGAG
The DNA here is from genome assembly GCA_905221615.1 of Symbiodinium sp. CCMP2592. Taxonomy (NCBI): domain Eukaryota; class Dinophyceae; order Suessiales; family Symbiodiniaceae; genus Symbiodinium; species Symbiodinium sp. CCMP2592. The sequence continues at coordinate 1,616,452 of CAJNDT010000446.1, forward strand.
GTCCGAAGTGTTCTCAGGGCCCGTGTAGTTCTGATACTTCATGCTAACGAAGTGGAAATATCATAGTAGCTCTAGTTTATCCAAGGGAGTAATCTAATACAGGCCGGAAGAAGTAGAAATACTATCGCGACAGTTTTGATTAAACAATACCATCGTATACCCCTACAACAACATTTAAAACTTGTTGACGCTCAGAATTAAATGAATGCTCGGTCAAGGGTTTAGGGTCTAATGTAGGAGCCTGATTAAGAACATCTAGGCCTACAACCCCCAAATAGTTGGATTCCAAGAAACCCGAATCAGGGCCCAGGGTTTCTTAATCAGGTTCCTACATTAGGGCTCGAGTGGTATTTAAGGTGGTCTTAGGGTTTAAGGGCTCAGGGTTCAGGGCCGAGGGGTTTGAACCTGGATCCTTCAGCGAAGCCCTAAACCCTTTAGGGAAACCCCAAGACCAAACTCTAAACCCTCCAGGGGGAGGTTTCAGGTTGGAGGAATTGAAATCATAGCGGCCTTGCAAATTAGAACAGGGCTTTGTTTTTTGGAATGATAGCTACACAAGGACAGGGATAAACACTTGTACTGACCATTCTGTCTTATGCAGTAGCATGCCTGCGTGAGCTCAGTCTCCAAGTAAGACCACTCCTCGCAGGGTGCAAGCGGTAGGGCTTCACGGAGCATAACACCTGTTTCGGAGACATAACTCTAGGGTTAGGATCCTACACTCCTAAACGAGGACAGCAAGGTAAGCAACAGGTCATAATAAACCTTCAATTTCTAGGCAAAAGAATGGCCCTTGCCTTGATACTTAGAAAGGGTTCGGGGGAATATTTTAGGTATCTCTTATAGAGGGACGATTTGAGGTTTTTTCGAATCATTCAACCCTCCCACCCAGATTTTGGGGAGGATACAAACAGCAGATCCCTGGAGGAGGTGCCCGTAAAGTACCCTTTGACAGTATAGGGTCTAAAGCAGGGATCCGAGAAAGGATTTTGGGGTGGGTGTCCAGATGTCGGGAGCACCTCCACCGACACCACTCGGCAGAACTCGGAGGAAAGATAACCCTAAACCCTAAAACACGCCCCAAGCCGAATCCAGAGTTAAGGCTTCGGACTTCGGATTTCGGGCTTAAGGGTGTTAGGGCGCAGATCCCTTGAGTCGAAGTAACCAGCAAGCAGATGTTCCGCAAAAATACTAACCTGGGTTGCGCTTTAATCCCCTTGAAAACTATTTATGAACAGGTTCCCTTTATAAGGAAATAAGGGAAATTCAAAATTATCCCAATGCACAACCCAGTAACCTACATAACTGCGAGGAGCCTCGCGAGCCGAAGTAAGTAGTTATTGTCGTATAATTTAGAAGCTGCCCCCACCCTGTAATAGTGGTATAATAGGAAGAAAATAGGGCCCTAATATAATCCTTCTAGTCACTATTACAGGGTGGGGGCAGCTTCTAACGTATAATGTAGAAACCTGATTAAGAAACCCTGGTCCTATAACCCCCCCCCCCCCCGTATGATGGACACTTGGGGGCTATGCGACAGCAGTCGCTGTACTGTGCTTATTCAAACGCAACAAAAACACGCGTCAAATAGACGCTGAAATTTTCCATGTCTATTGGCTCAGGGCACATGCAACGCAACGGCGCTAAGGCCTGCTCTACGAAATCATGAAATGTGCTGGGGCGCTGCGCTGGAGCGCTGGGGCGCTGGGGCGCTGGAGCGCTGGGGCGCTGGAGCGCTGGGGCGCTGGAGCGCTGGGGCGCTGGAGCGCTGGGGCGCTGGAGCGCTGGGGCGCTGGAGCGCTGGGGCGCTGGAGCGCTGGGGCGCTGGAGCGCTGGGGGCTGGAGCGCTGGGGCGCTGGAGCGCTGGGGCGCTGGAGCACTGGGGCGCTGGGGCGCTGGGGCGCTGGGGCGCTGGAGCGGCGTGGAGGGGCACTGGGGGTGCAGCGCTGGGGCGCTGGAGCGCTGGGGCGCTGGGGCGCTGGGGCGCTGGAGCGGCGTGGAGGGGCGCTGGGGCGCTGGGGCGCTGGAGCGCTGGGGCGCTGGAGCACTGGGGCGCTGGGGCGCTGGGGCGCTGGGGAGCGCTGAGGCGCTGACTTATATATATATATATATATATATATACATATACATAGACATAGACATAGACATAGACATAGACATAGACATAGACATAGACACAGACACAGACACAGACATAGACATAGACATAGACATAGACATAGACATAAGCATAGACATAGACATAGACATAGACATATACATATACATATACATATCTCTCTCTCTCTCTCTCTCCTTCTCTCTGTCTCTTTTTTTCAAGCGTCTCTTTCGTTCTTGCGCGCTCTAGGGTTCTACCATCCCCCAATAAGCAAAGCTTCCACCAACCCTGCTCGCTTCTTACTGTGGTCCTAGTCCCACAATCTCGGTCTTACAGGATCTTCCACCCCATTTGCAGACCCGCGGACGTTTCTCATCGTCTCTTATGCTTGCTCCGCAAACTGTCTCAGACGCGGTAGACCATGATTCACCCTCCCAACAATAATAGGCAAAGACATCCTAACATCCCTACTCAATCATCCTGTTTGCCTGCTGTGCTTGGGCCAGAATCTCTCGCCTGTCACGCTTGTCCCGCAATCTCTCTCCTGTGCGCTCTACAAGTCTGGCCCGCCTTGCTTTATCTTCATCTTTCAACCTCCCCTTGGTCGGACAGCTCGCCCCAGAGCATCATATGTCGGTCGACCATGGTCGTCGGCCTTTATATTAATGATTATAACGCTGATGATGATGATGATGGAAGGAATGATGATGATGATGATGATGGTGGTGAGGAGGAGGATGAGGATGAAGATTATGATGATGACCAACATGATGATAGGGACGGAATCAAGCGTCACAGATGATAACACACGACGACATAGACATAGACAGCCGCCTTGACTCAACGAGCTTCTCCCATGCAGATAACATGCTACTCACCGCGCATGAACAACATATGTCCCATGCATTGTTTCTCATGCTATCTCATCCACTTGCTCCCTGTATTATCTGATCTCCTTTATACAACCATTTCTGCGACAATCTCTGCTATTACATTGCACACTCTTCTCAGAGCTCATTCGCACCATGCGCCCACAATGCCGTCTGTCTGGGACGACGACGTCGCTGCCTGCACGCGCTCTGCTGGATCTGCATTTGGCCGGCGATGACAATGTAAGGGGCCAAGTTGACTCATTGGAGCTGCTTCGAAGCCCGCTATGTTTGGCACCAGCAAGCTTGGGTCCTGCAAGGCCCTTTCCAATGTCGAGGTAAAGCGTGCCATCCACGCTTTAAGCTCACTGGACAGTTCTTCATCGGTACATCCACGTATGCCTGCATTGCAAGCGGTTACGTTTCACCGAATTCTAGCATTCCGCTCTCAACAATTTAATAACTTACATCTGATTGAGACTACGCTGCCGTCTGCGTGCTGCTACCTGGGACTGCGTGCGTCTTTCTTTCCATGTTCCATATGGCTACATGTGCGAGCAGCCCGCAGGACCTGCTCGTGCCGTCTCCGCCTCCAACAACCGCTCCAAATCTTCCACCAGTTCCTGAGTGCTGCCTGCATCGGCAGGCGTGCACGACACAAGCGAACAAAAGCAGCGGAGCACCTATCTTGCACGACAGAAGCAGCCCCGCCTCTCCATGCAGGAGCACGATCCATGCACCAAGTTGAATTCTCAAACGTGCAACGTAGAGAGAGAGAGAGAGAGAGAGAGAGAGACAGAGAGAGAGAGAGAGAGAGAGATGGAATGAGATCATTAAATAAAGGTTTTGTCTCAGACTGCTATACGAAGAAATCAGCAATGCCGCAGGAATGAACTTTACCCTGCTTGTGACGTCCGCTGTCTGCGTCCAGAAGATGAGTCGAATCATTGATTCTGATATGAGTCACAACGCATACCTACGTAATGCTGGCAGCGAGGACGGCCGAAGCGATTGGAACAGTGTACATGTTGCCACCATAATCCACAACGTCACTACACTCTGTGTCATCGTCGTTGTCGTCGTCGTGGTTCTCCTCATTATTTTAAATCTTCGGAAATATCGGTCATGATCGTCTTCTTCATCATCATCATCATCATAAGCAGCAGGAGCAGCGTCATTATGTTCATCATCGTCATCATCGTCAGCAGCATCCGCAGCAGCACCACCACCATCATCGTCATCAACAACAACATCAACATCGTCAGCACCATCACAATCATCATCATCAACATCATCATCATCAATCATCATCATCGTCTTCATCGTCATCATCATCGTCATCATCATCATGACCATCATCATGACCATCATCATCATCATCAGCATCACCGTCATCAGCATCCTTGTCAAGTCATCACGAACAGACATAGCATCATCATCTTCATGTTCTATTTGAGGTGTTGCTATGCCTGACAATCAATCGTCCTAGAGTAGCTTTTGCCTAGTAAAAGCACAAGGGCGTCAAATAGACGCAAAGCGTCCAAGGCACCCCCCCCCCCCCCCCCCCCCCCAAATACTAGGATTCATATAGGGGGCCCCAATAAAGACCCAGGGTTTCTTAATCAGGTTCCTACATTAGAGTCATAAGTATCATAACCCCAATTAGGATCCCTTTTCGGGTACTTCTAGCTCGGCTTACTACCTGTTTACTACGTCCCCGGACCCTGAAAGTATCCAAACCTCGAAAAGTGGACAACTTGATGCCTGGTTTCGATACCAAAACCCTGAACCCGAAACCGGAAGCCCTAAACGTGAAGCCCTGAACCCTAAGCCCCACACCCTAAGCCCTAAGCCTTAAACACTAGAACCCAAACCCTAAGCCCTAATTCTGCACCCTACGCCCAAAGTCCAAAAACTACACTCCCAGAGGGTCCATATTATGGAACTAGATCCCCGAAACCATAATGGGGATGGTCTTTTAGGGCCTAATTCCATTCTCGGTTGGCCCTTCAAAGCCCCTGGAAAATTTTCGTAAATAGGGTCCTATTACGCCCAATAAGGGAAAATATAGAATATCCCAAAGGCCTACCGAGCATTATAGTAGTGTATATGACCCTCTGGGAGTGTAGTTTTAGGAAATTGAGCGTAGGGTGCAGAATTAGGGCTTAGGGTTTAGGGCCTAGTGTTTAAGGCTTAGGGCTTAGGGCCTATAGTTCCATTATTGTCGTGTATATGGACCCTCTGGGACAGGAAGCCACGGTCCTCCCAAGCGTGTTGCAGTTGGAGAACGATCTCCTCTTGCAGGGGGGGGGGAAGTCTCTTGTTCGAACAGGGTTTGCGGTTTAGGGTATAGTGGTTTAAGGCTTTAAGTTTAGGGTTTAGAGTTGAGGGTTCAGCGTTCAGTGGTTTAGGGTATGTCATGGTGTAATTCTTTGACTCAAGAACCTAGATTAGAGGTCGGGATGTGGAGTTTGAGAGTTTATGGCTTGAGGGTTGGCTGGGGTTATACAAGGAGGGTTAAGGGTTCTTGGACTGGAACGAAGGATTTGGGGTAAAATGGGGAACATTAACCGAAGACTAAGGCTCAAAATCAATCTGGCAGACCAATCTCAAAATTGCAGGATTTGGGGTCAAACCGTCATAAAAGTTGTGCCCTGAGAGCTTGTAGTGTTTTAGGGCGTATGCTTCAAGCTTTGTTAGGGCTTTTGGGGCCCTCAAGAAAAACTATCAACCCCAAACACCTGAACCTCGCAAGCCGAAAGAACTCACCCCCTTTCGACAACCAGCAACTCCAAAATTTCAGCTGTCATTGTGTTAGCTAAAAACCTTTTTGAGCCGAAACCCGAAACTCTTTTTTGTTGACCCACCTTTTCCTGAAGGTAAAGCATCTGTTTGAACCTATGCCCCCAACAACTCTTTGTTGTAAACCCCTCCCCCTTTGAACAGAAACAAATGCTTGTGTTCCCAGTAAAGTCACCTGCGTCGGTGGGGCGGGGATGCTTTCGGCCTTGCCTCAGCCACACAAGCCCACAGTCTTGGGCTTGAGAAAAGCACTTGGCAGAGCCCCCACAAACATCTTTGGCTTAGGAATAGTAGTTGGGATCCAGAAAGGAAGCTGGAATGACTGCAAAATCGTTTGCCTGAAAACAGTTCATAACCAGCAGGTTCATACAGCCATATCAACATTCTTCGGTCTAGGCTAGTCGTAGTTGTGAGGCTAATTGGGTGCATTTGATGGCTTTGGGCGTAGGGTTTAGGGCATAGGGCTCCGGGTTTATGGCTTTCGAAATCTTGTGTTTGTGCGTCTTGTCGTTGCCTTCGTGTGCTTCTGTTCTGTAAGGCTTCCAGGTGTAGAATTCTTAAAGGGTTTGGGGGTGCGTTGTAAGATCATCATATGGGGATTATAACCCCTAAGGGTCCAGAGCACTCATATAGTTTTAACTTGTTGGCACTTTGGGGCCAAAGTATATAGTATTTGAGTACAAGGGTTATACGATCATGATATGATGAGGGCTAGTTACAAGGGAATAGCTCACTGCCGGGTCACTCCCTTCGATGAGGTTGCGCAGCATTTGGCTGGCTTGAGCCATGAGCACAGTGAGCTCCACCTTACCTTGGGTTCTTGAGAGGATGTTAAGGGGGCGTCCAGAGTTTCTATGATGGGTCAGGGTTTAGGGTTCCCACCTTACCTTGGGTTCTTGAGAGGATGTTAAGGGGGCGTCCAGAGTTTCTATGATGGGTTAGGGTTTAGGGGTTGAGGGTTTAGGGGCCGACCTGATTTACAGCTTTTCTGAAACTCTACAGCCCGAGAATCCTTAACCCCCTAAATGCGAACCTCAAGCCTGAAGCCCTAAACTCTCCCCCCCCTTAGGCGTACATGCCAAACCTGCAACCCCATAACAAGCCCATATGAAATCCATGGCAAAACCCCATAGATAAAATCCCTGTGCCCAGAAAACCCTATGAGCCTAAAGCCCCCATGAGTCCACAACTGAGCCCAAATCCCTCTCTCCTTTTCCCACTGGCCCAAAACCCCAGGGAATAAAAGTTGAAACTTTCAGAATCGACCACCTCATAAGAACCCCAAAAGTTGAAAAGTTTAGTTTACAGCCAATAAGTTTTAGGGTTAGGGTTTGGGGTCCCCCTCCAGCAAGCACAATTCATGGACCTAGGGGTCTCCAGGCCGGTCCTAGGGGGGCACTTGGACACAACTGCAATTTGGGCATTTGCCCAAAACACCCCCCCCCCCCCACCCCCCAGTGAAAAATGCAAACCAATCCCCCAACCTCTAACAACCTTTTATAGATCCCTAAAAGGAACCCTTAAGGATCCCTGTAAGGAACCCTTTAAGGATCCCTTTAAGGAGCCCATACAGGCCCCTGACCCCCCCCCCCCAATGAAAAAAACAAGCCAATGGTAAAGCAAAAGCCGGAACACCCGCAGCAGGCTCCACATCTGAGGCCACCTCCAAGAATCTTTTAGGGCCCCTATGTTTGGAGGGGCCTTAAGAATTAGAAGAGGGTTTGGGGGCCCATTACAGTATAGTTATAATGAGGAACCACCGAAAATCATGTAGGTAATAATTACGGCCCCTTTTTGCTATACTAGAGGGGCTAGTGTGTCTATAGTGTTTCGATGCTTCAGATGGCCTAGGGCTTCGGAACTTGGGTTTAGGCTTTGGGGTCCTGGAGTCTTATTGTTCAAGGGGTAGGGATTCCTTAATGTGAACCCTATTATGGGAACCCTAATCCCTACTAAACCCCCCATAGGCTAAAACCCCTTTTGGCCTCCTATGAAATTGGGACGTACTGTTTCCATGTGTCGTGCCTTTTGCTTGAATCTTGCTGACGGCCGATCTTTGCGCAAGCGGCGTATGACCTCTACCAGGCCCTGCCCAGACACCACCACAAATAGCCGAAGGGAATGCCTATCTCAGACAAGCTGACTGAGATTGTCGCGGTATTCTTGGAGACCTCTACAATTCTCAACCGGGCACCATATCCCAAAAAAGGAGCAAGCTTCAAGTACCCGAAAGCCACATAGAAACCCTCCGCCCTATTTCAAGCGTATTGAAAACTGAACTTCAAAATTGGCGTGCTGCAAGCTGCCAGCATCTATAGCAGCAGTCGTTCACGGATATGCGTGTGACGTCCGGGCAGTGAAGCTTGAAGACATCTAGTGCTCAGGGCGTTCCTTTAAACCCTAAATCCCGAACCCTAACCCTTGAACCTTCAACCCTGACCTTTAGACCCCAAAACCTAAACCTTACATCCTAAACCCAAAGTTCTGTGTCTGACTTGCCGCCCTGCCTGCGCAAAGAACATGGACACCTGCAAAGGGCAAAAGGACACCAGCACTTCCAAAGACTAGCTCGATGTCTTTAAAACCCGACACCGTGTAGGGTTTGTTTTTTATTCAGGGTTTGATTCTTTTTGTTTTAGGGTTTGGGGTTTAGGGTTCAAGGTTTCCCGGACCTGAGACCCCTAAACCCAGACATCTAAAGCCCGGCGAGTCGATTGCATACTTTGGCTCCGGAACCCCACCTAAAGACCTAAAATCGGAGGCCTCAAAAGGTGGGATGAAGGTAGGTGGGATATTCCCAAATAAGAGTCCTTATATAAGGGATCCTTAATCCTACCTACCTTCATCCCACCTTTTGAGGCCTCCGATAAAAAAGCCCTCAAGCAATGACACCCAAGATGCCATCTGGTCGTGCCGCCTGCCCGTCCAAAACACGACTGTTCCTATAAGCCTACAACTACCCAAGGACACATGGACCCATAGGCTGATCCTGGAAACTGGTTTGAGACTCAAGGCTATGGGCCTCGTGCGATTATGGCAGGATTCAGGCAAGGGCGTCGAGGGTTTAATTAGGGTTTAGGGTTGAGGATATTTGACGGTTCAGGCAAGCGTGGCGAGGGTCTTTAAACTAAGTTGAATATGTGGTGTCGCTATTGCCCGTCCTTCTTGCGCAGGCGGTGCATGTTGCGTAGCTCCTATGATTCATACTTCCTGGTTTGGCTTCTAAACCGGAAGCTTTCACCAGAACCTAAAGCCCTAGTATAAAGAGTAGAACCTCAATCTTAAACCCTAAGCCCCTATAAATCCTAATTCCCCAAAACCCTAAGCCCCTAAACCCTAAGCCTCTAAACACAAAACACCCAAACTCGAACCACAACACCCTAAACCCGAAAGCCAAGCCCAACAGAGCTTAGGTGCAAGGCATCCACGGGAGTCGAGGCTCTTGAATTGAAGCCCTACATGGGTGGTCGTCAAAATTAGGGTCCGTTTTTGGGCACCCCAAATATTAGGTGCCGTATTATATTAGGGACCCCAAAAGGGACCATAATTTTGACAACCACCCACGTGATTTATAGGCTTTAGGCTTCAGGGTTTAGGGTTTAGAGTCTATAGGGTTCAGGGCTCCATATTATGGGCTCGGTGCATAAGTTCTTAAGCAAAGAAGGCTTTTGCGGGCTCCGAAACAACCTGGGATGAAACAATAACTGGAATAGGGTGTCGGGGTATACTGTAGTATAGTTATACCGGGTACTCTAAGCAGGTGTCATCTTCCTGGATAGCTGCAGTGACCGTCCAAAGGCAAATCTGAATCAAAGAAGACGGCCCCCGAAAAAATCAGGTTCTAGTCACTCTCTATCTCTCGTCATGTACTTGGGGCATTTCTTTCAAACCTCAAACCCTGAACCTCAAATCGTAAACCGTCGCAAGTAGTGTCAACAGTCCTGAGCAGACGAAGATCGAGAGCCTGAATCTGAGAAGAATCTTCCCTGAATCACCGCCGCCTGTTTACTTACCTTTGGTTAGTAGGGAATGGAAGAATGGCAGTAATAGTAATAGTAGTCATAATTGTACCCCAATCCTCCATTCCCTACTAACCAAAGGCTTACCTTAACCCCAAGTAACCTACCTTTTTTAAGGACTTATAAAAAGAAATCATATTAGGGAATCCTAAAAAGGCAGGTTCCTTAGGGCCCAGGTAGGGCATACGCAGGTTGTGCGGTTAGGGTTTGGGGCTCAGGGTCTTGCGGAGCCCTACTTCCAGCGGACAGCTCAGGCAGACAGATGACAGGTTTAGGGTTTAGGGATTAGGGTTTAGGGTTTAGGGAGATCTTATTGTCGGCCTCATATTTCTTGCAAGCAGAACTCCCCAGACAGCCGCGTAGGGACCTAGAACATGGCTTGACTGCCATAACGACTGTCATCATCATCATCATCATCATATAATCAGCATCACTGTCAGCATGACTATCCTCGCCACCGTCAACGTTGAATCCCTCAACTCTCTGAAGCTCCTGCCATCCAAACCCCGACCCTGGTGGAAGTTGGCCTGCTGGATGAGCAACCGGAGCCGCCCCAAGTTTTCCAGATATCTGAGCCAGTCACCTCAGTCGTAGATGCCGTGCAGCTCAGCATGCCTGCTCTCGACAAAAGATGAGGAAGACTTATACACCCCCAGAGGGTCCAAGCACTCCTCATTTTAGGACTTTAGGGCTTGTTTAGCTACCCAAAAACAATAAATAAGCAGAAATTGGACCCTTTAGGGAATGCGGCTTCTAACCGTGATGCAGGTAAAGACGGTGATGGTGATGGCGACAAGGTACCTACTGCTGCTCTTGTAGAAGTTGATCAAAAATACAACATGGCGAGACTTCATCGTCGGTGCTGTAGAAGGTGGGAAGCACAATGAGTTCAGGATGCCGACAGCGATGGTGGCGTTGCTTCTGATTCCGCTAAGGACGGCCAGGACCCTTGAACAGACTTATCATTGCCTTATCCTTACAATCCTGCCTGTGAGAAACCAAGATGCATAAGATCTGTTGGCCTTACACTGGTAATAAACTCAGCGATGATGATCATACTCGTCATTACGCACGGGGTGACGATGGCGGTGACGAGCACTATGTTCATCACATTGGTGACGGTAGCCTTGACGGTGATCTGAATAAGGTTGGGGATGGTTGTGAACTTGTGCCAGGTGATAAGGATAAGCGTGAGAACCATGTCCATGGTGACAGTAAAGATGGTGACAGTAAGTGCGACAGTCATCATGCTGCGATGAAGATGGCGGTTCGCATCATCGACACGACGGGTTGGGATTTCTGTTTATTACAAGGTTTTCTATGAAAAAAAATCAAAGGTCACTTCCAAGCTACTAGTACTACTAGTACTTCTAGTACTACTAGTACTACTAGTACTAGTAGTACTACTAATACTACTAGTACTACTAGTACTAATACTACTAGTACTACCAGTACTACTACCAGTACTACCAATACTACTAGTACTACTAGTACTACTAGTACTACTAGTACTACTAGTACTACTAGTACTACTAGTACTACTAGTACTACTAATTAATACTGCTAGTGCTACTAGTACTACTAGTACTATTACCAGTACTATTACCAGTACTACTAATACTACTAGCCGTCTGCGGGTACCCGCGCCGTCTGCGGGCACCCGCTTGGCTGCGGGTACCCGCGCCGGCTGCAAAGGTCACTCACTTCCAAGCTACTAGTACTACTAGTATTTTAATACAACTAGTATTATTAGTACTACTAGTAATACTAGTACTATTCGTGCTACTAGTAGTACAAGCATACTAGTATTACTACTACTACTACTACTACTACTACTACTACTACTACTACTACTACTACTACTACTAGTACTACTAGTACTACTAGTACTAGCACTACCTACCAACCGTCTGCGGGTACCCGCGTGGCTGCGGGTACCCGCGTGGCTGCAAAGGTAACTCACTTCCAAGCTACTAGTACTACTAGTACCTCTAGTACTACTAGTATTATTAGTACTACTAGTAGTACTAGTACTACTCGTGCTACTAGTAGTACTAGCATACTAGTAGTAGTAGTAGTAGTACTACTACTACTACTACTACCATGCAGTACTACTAGTACTACCAGTACTACTAGTACAAGTAGTACTACTAGTACTACTAGTACTACCTACCAGCCGTCTGCGGGTACCCGCGCCGGCTGCGGGTACCCGCGCCCGCTGCGGGTACCCGCGCCCGCTGCGGGTACCCGCGTGGCTGCAAAGGTAACTCACTTCCAAGCTACTAGTACTACTAGTACTTCTAGTACTACTAGTATTATTAGTACTACTAGTAGTACTAGTACTACTCGTGCTACTAGTAGTACTAGCATACTAGTAGTAGTAGCAGTACTACTACTACTACTACTACTACTACTACTACTGCTACTACTGCTACTACTACTACTACTACCATGCAGTACTACTAGTACTACCAGTACTACTAGTACTAGTAGTACTACTAGTACTACTAGTACTACCTACCAGCCGTCTGCGGGTACCCGCGTGGCTGCGGGTACCCGCGCCGGCCGCAAAGGTCATTTCCAAGCTACATAGTACTACTAGTACTTCTAGTACTACAAGTACTGCTAGTACTACTAGTACTACTCGTGCTACTAGTAGTACTAGTACTACTAGTACTTTACTACTAGTACTACTAGTACTACTAGCTGTCTGCGGACCCGCGTGGTGCCGCACTGGCTGCGGGTTAAACCTCAAGCTGTGTGCAAGGTTTTGATTTAATACCTTCATAGTGCAACGTTGACGCGTTGTGGCTGCAAGTACCCGCGCTGCCTCTAAACTCCACACGGCTTTTTCTTTCTCTGTAGACCTTTAAACCCTTAAACCCTAAACCCAGGTGGTGTGCAAAGTCTCTAACCTCAGACCCCTATGGAACCGTGAAGTCATGAAATCCACTATGACAACTCATGGCTCGAGCTTGGACGGCCAACTCTCGAGTTCTAGGGGTTTCAGAACTCGCCTTGGGCACGGCGAGATTACTGTAGGCGCCTGCCAGGGCGATAGGATTTAGGCTGTAGGGTTTTGGGTTTAGGATTTAGGGTTGCAGGTGTAGGGGCGCCTTCCACGGCGAGGTTACTGTAGGCGCCTGCCAGGGCGATAGGATTTAGGCTGTAGGGTTGTGGGTTTAGGATTTAGGGTTGCAGGTGTAGGGGCGCCTTCCAGAGGTCATTGTAGGCGCCTGCCACGGCGATAGGATTTAGGCTGTAGAGGGTTTAGGCTTTAGGATTTAGGGTTGCATTGCTTCCCCCCAAGCCCCCTTTTCCCGAAACCTTCAGAACCTCCCTCCCTCCCTCCCTCCCTGCCTAGTAAATCGACACTGGAGGGTGACGGCTACTGTGATAACCCGGCCAGGTGGTTTGGCTCCTCTGGGCCTTTCCTCCTGGTGTGTCTGCCGTAGTCAGGAAGGCAGGGTCACCCAGTGAGAGTGTCGTCGGGCGGCAAACCTCCGCCTTGGGGTGTCAGGGTTAATTACCCGGCCCAAGTCACGATTTCTGGCCGCAGTGATGCCCCTACGGGGGTGGAGGGGCCGGAAGTGCGGTCATGGTGAGGCTTGTTCCCGAGCCTGGTCTTGGAGTACTCTCTGGGACGATGTTGCAGTGGAGGAGCGTGTCTCCGAGGATACTGTGACAGGGAATCTGATGTCATGATGCTCCAAACCTCCTCCCCCCCGACTCAATCATTAGGGCTTCGGGATTGGGGCCTAGGGTTGTGCAGGTTCAGGGTTTTAGGATTTTGGGTGCCGCCGACCATGGACACAGAGCCCCGGCGAAATCCGAAGCCGTTGCCAGAGGTCACGCGCTGGCTTCGTCTCTGCGGCCTGTGCGCCTTGTGGTCCGTGTTTCAGGCGCAAGGGTTTGGGGTTTAACTTGAAGGTTCAGGGTTGTCTTCGGCCAGTCAGAGCCAGGCGAGTGGCCATGCGGTAGGCAGGCTGGCTGCCTACGATCACTGACTGACGAGGAATCCAAGTGAGCAGACCCAAAACGGAAATGGAAAGAAACACCAATGGTTCCGGCAGCCACGAAATTGGGTCGGCCAGTCAGAGCCAGTCAGAGCCAGGCGAGTGGCCATGCGGTAGGCAGGCTGGCTGCCTACGATCACTGACTGGCGAGGAATCCAAGTGAGCAGACCCAAAACGGAAATGGAAAGAAAGACAAACGGTTCCGGCAACCACGACATTGGGTCGGCCAGTCAGAGTTGTTAGAGTGGCTATCCCCGCCGTGGATAGCCACTCCTGCTTTCTACGCCAGCACTGACGCCGCCCGGGCCAAGCCCGGCACCCGTTCCTGTCTGTAGTGACGTAGAAAGCAGGAGTGGCTATCCACGGCGGGGATAGCCACTCTAACAACTCTGACTGGCCGACCCAATGTCGTGGTTGCCGGAACCGTTTGTCTTTCTTTCCATTTCCGTTTTGGGTCTGCTCACTTTGATTCCTCGTCAGTCAGTGATCGTAGGCAGCCAGCCTGCCTACCGCATGGCCACTCGCCTGGCTCTGACTGGCTCTGACTGGCCGACCCAATTTCGTGGCTGCCGGAACCGCTGGTGTTTCTTTCCATTTCCGCTGGCTGCCTGCGATCACTGACTGACGAGGAATCCAAGTGAGCAGACCCAAAACAGAAATGGCAAGAAAGACAAACGGTTCCGGCAACCACGACATTGGGTCGGCCAGTGAGAGTTGTTAGAGTGGCTATCCCCGCCGTGGATAGCCACTCCTGCTTTCTACGCCAGCACTGACGCCGCCCGGGCCAAGCCCGGCACCCGTTCCTGTCTGTCCGCGATGTCCCGGACCTCGCGGCAGGAGCTCGACCAACTAAGTCTTTTATATTTTGAAACTCCCGATCAAGCAGTGGCACAAGACTTCGATGCACTTACCCACGGCAAGAATCTGACTGCAACCTCCCGAACAAGCCCCTGCAGCACAGGTTTAAACTGCCCTCCCGCGCCCGGCAGCTGAGCACAAGACAGCGAAGGCGCTGGGGAATGTCAGACAGGTTATGGTGGTATTTTCAAGTAAGCCCAAGGCCTAAAATCTGAATTATTCTGCGAAAACAAACCTGAACCTGAAATTCCCGCGACCTCCAGAACCGGCAACCCTCCAACCCGAGCTTATAGGGTTTAGGGTTCCTTAGGCTTTAGGGTTCAGGGTTTAAGGTCTATGGTTGTACGGGCTTAGGGTTTGTTAGGATTTAGGGTTCAGCATTTAAATTTTTTTTACGGGCACCACGGTCCGGAGACCGTGGTAGCCACGACCCGGAGGTCGTGACGGCCACTCGTGACGGCCAAAGCCCGGAGACTTTGGCACCATGGTCCGGAGACCGTGGTAGCCACGCCCCGGAGGTCGTGACGGCCACGACCCAAAGATCGTGACGGCCAAAGCCCGGAGACTTTGGCACCACGGTCCGGAGACCGTGGTAGCCACGACCCGGAGGTCGTGACGGCCACGACCCGGAGGGCGTGACGGCCAAAGCCCGGAGACTTTGGCACCACGGTCCGGAGACCGTGGTAGCCACGACCCGGAGGTCGTGACGGCCACGACCCGGAGGTCGTGACGGCCAAAGCCCGGAGACTTTGGCACCACGGTCCGGAGACCGTGATCAAACTGCGCACTCACTGGGTTTAGGGCTTAGGGCTTGAGGTCTAAACCTTAGGGTTAGGGCTCACCCCAAATGCCACCAAAATTTTAACGCTATGTTGAAGAATTAACCTATTTTACTCCCGGCCCTAGACCTTGGTTGACCCGCTACACCCTAAACCTAACCTGAATTAAAATTCAAGCTAGGTCGAACCCCTACCTAGCCCTGAGCCCTGACTAAACCTGGGTTTCATTGCCTAGCAGCCCTCTGTGTCCGAAGTTACGGATCTACTTTGCCGACTTCCCTTACCTACTTTGCTCTATCGACCAGTGACCAGAGGCTAGAAACCTTGCAGACCTGATGCGGCTGTGGCCCCCGGCGCCGCAGTGGATGTCGATGTCCACGTACACGGCGAAGGCGATAGCTTAGGGTTTAAGACCTTCAGGAGTTTAGGGTTTGGGACCTTCAGGAGTTTAGGGTTTAGGACCTTCAGAAGTTTAGGGTTTAGGACCTCAGCCTCGCCGTGGAAGGCGCCCTAAACCCTACACCTGCAACCCTAAATCCTAAACCCTACAGCCTGCAGCCTAAATCCTAACGCCGTGGCAGGCGCCCCTAAACCCTAAACCTAAAACCTCAATCCTATAAATCCTAAACTAAAGACTAGTAACTATACTAAATGCTATCGCCGTGAAAGGCGCTTAGACTAACGTCGCCGTGGAAGGCGCCCTAAACCCTACACCTGCAACCCTAAATCCTAAACCCTACAGCCTGCAGCCTAAATCCTAACGCCGTGGCAGGCGCCCCTAAACCCTAAACCTAAAACCTCAATCCTATAAATCCTAAACTAAAGACTAGTAACTATACTAAATGCTATCGCCGTGAAAGGCGCTTAGACTAACGTCGCCGTGGAAGGCGCCCTAAACCGAATCCTATAACCTCAAGTGAAGACTACTAACTAACTACTAACTAGACTAACCCTGCACCCAACGCCGCCCGAAAACCTAAATTCTAAACCCTAGCCGAGGCGCCCTAAACCATACACCGGGCCCCCTAGCCCAGCCTCCTCCACGGCCGCCACGGCCACGGCCGCTGCTACTGCTGCTGCTGCTGCTGCTAACTACTTACTACTTACTACTTACTACTTACTACTTACTACTTACTACTTACTACTTACTACTTACTACGTACTACTTACTACGTACTACTACTACTACTACTACTACTACTACTACTACTACTACTACTACTACTACTACTACTACTACTACTACTACTACTACTACTACTACTACTACTACTACTACTACTACTACTACTACTACTACTACTACTACTACTACTACTACTACTACTACTACTACTACTACTACTACTACTACTACTACTACTACTACTACTACTACTACTACTACTACTACTACTACTACTACTACTACTACTACTACTACTACTACTACTACTACTACTACTACTACTACTACTACTACTACTACTACTACTACTACTACTACTACTACTACTACTACTACTACTACTACTACTACTACTACTACTACTACTACTACTACTACTACTACTACTACTACTACTACTACTACGACGACGACTACTACTACTACTACATCATACCTAGAAGTCTAGAAGTGACCTTTGATTTTTTCGGGCATGTGCTCCCCGCGCCACAAAATCCCAACCCGCGACACGACAGCGATGATACAGACGATGCGCAGCATCGTGAGCTGGTCGTTGAATGAGGCCATACGACAATGATAACACATCGGCAGTTGCCAAACAATGCTGCCACAGCGCTCTCCACCATCTTGGCGCGTGGGTCACAATCTTCGGACCCGTTCACAAACAGCCTGACTCAGTGGCAGTCCGGACACATGTGCAAGAGGAGGAAAGGGTTGTTGAAGGGAACTGTTGGCGGCGTTCATCTGTTGGCAGGGCCTAGTTGAGAGGCTGGATCGTTGGAATACGACTGTTTTGCAGAACTCAAGCGACCATCTCGTCCTCTTGCTTTTCTGAGACCCCGAACCCTCAATTCGTACAGCCGGGGTACAACGTATGCGGACCTGGGGATTATGTCATTATTTCCCTGAATATTTCTTACATGAACATATTACCAGTATAGCGTACTCCCTAAATCCTATTCGAAGCAATACAGCCCCTGTTAAGCTAACAAAACATGATATTGGAGGCCGCAGGCCCTGGATGCATAGGAAGCTAAGGCCAGGGTTCTTCGGGGTTTGGGGTTCAGGGGCTCAGGGGTTAGGCTCTAAGTCGTTTCATAGGGTGAGAAGGGCTTGAAGAGGGGCCATTTGGACTTGTTTCAGAGGATGTTGGCTTCTCATTGGTGCCCACGCGCGCTGGTTTTCATGTTGACATCGCAGGGCTTGGAAGCCCACTTTGGCGGCGAGTTTTTTGTTCAGGGCTAAGTGGCATTGAGCTTGAGCTGCCCTGAACCCTGTCTAAACCATGTACTGATCATGAATGCCCTAAACCCTCCAAACACCTATAGTCACGCACTATACCCTGACCGTTAACCGCAAGCCCTGAACACCACACGCAGAGCCTTAAATCGAAGCACCCCAAAACCCTAAGCCCAACACCGCCTAAATCCAAATGTCTTCTCCAAGCAGCTGCACGGCATCGACCATGGAAGAGAACAGAGTTTCCTGAGTAGGTCGTGGCGGTGGCTCGGTCGCATAGAAGCGTGGGATTAGGAATGCGGGTGCCGTAGGGTTTAGGGTTTAGCGGGTGCCTTGGATGTTTTTAAATTAGTGTGAGTGTGCAAGCGAACACCAAACTAAAGAAAAAACAACCAAGCAAGCCCACTTAGTTCAACAAAAGAAGCAACATAATCCGTCGTGCTTGAGAGCGTATGCCTTCATCAAGTACCACCTAGCCCAACAAAGGTTTCGGATGCCACTCCAGACAATCGTGTACGGACTCCTAGACTTGTAACCCTAAACCTCTCTCAACCTTGCCCCTGAACCCTCGACATTACTTACGCTTTACGTAGACCAACAGCACTGAACTCAATACCTTAAAACGTAGGTTCTAGATCCGCGACCCAGAACTGATCCCTCAACCCGTAAAATCTTTACAGTTTAGGATTGTCCTCTAAACCCTAAAGCCCCTGAAGTAGCCTGAATCCTAAATCCTAAAGCCGGAAACATAAAGCGCTACAAGGTCGACAAGTCTCTGATGTGTTCATCATGTCCCGCACGACTCTCTTTGCCACGGCCTTCAAACGGCACGCTCGGAGCAATTGCCCTAAACGAAGCTACTACAAGGGCAAGAAGCCCTAGATAAAAGTCTCCTGAAGTTTAAGCCCTAAACCCCTCACCCCAAACCCTAAACCCCTTATCGCGCCTTATAAGCCCAAAGCCACGACATCCTAAACTCGAAATCCCCAGCGATGATAAGAAGAGATACCTGATTGCAGCATCTCTCGTTCTGCTGAAGCCCATCCTGTGCAGCTCAAAATACCCCAAGGGTCCAAAGGACCCAATAGCTAGGTACTTAGGTTTCGGATAGTATGTAGGTTACCCATTGGGAGAGTATATGATTATTACGCACTTGGACCCTTCGGGATAGAGCAGTTGCAGTTTACGATTTGGGGGTGTGTAGTTTCTGTGTCAGGGCTTAGGTGCTGTTGAGCTGTTGTAGGCTTTTCTCTGAGAGCTGAAACTGTTTGATGTTTGAACTTCCGAAAATAGGGGACCCTAATATAGTACCCTAAATAGTAGGATCCTTATTATAAGGACCCCAAAACAAGGTACCCATAATTTTCGGAAACTCCCATATTGGAGTGTCTAGGGTTGAGGCTTCAGCGGGTTGCCAGGTTCAACGTTCGGTCAGTTGCGGCTTAAGCTGTAACTTCTCTGCTTACTTGCAGGCCTTCAGACACCTTCCATAACAGCACATGGCGGCAAGCTCGCCTCCCTGTGTTCTCTCCCGAAACCATGGTCACCTCCCTGGGTTTCTCCTTAAAGGGAACTCCAGAAAGTTGGAATATGGATTAATGGTAGGATCCCCTATAATTTACCTTAAAGGGGTTACGATAATGATACTCCAACTTTCTGGCTTCTACTGTAAACCATAGCCTGTCCCCTTCGCTAAAGCTGCTAAGGATCCAAACGCCCAATATCAGAGATCCCTTTGAAGTAGCCTCCAAGTACTACCCTCGACCCAAATACTTGGGTGTCAAGATGTTCAGTAGTCCCGACCAGAAGCCCCCACCTGACCCGCGGCATTGGAATTCGCATTGAGAATGTCCATCACATACGGCCGGAAGTTGTGGTAGCTATACCTGACCACTTGCTACAGCTAAGGAGTTGATTGTGTTCAGTTTCAAGGTACCTAGAGGGCCTTTGTCGAATGTGTTCTTTGGCTGAGACACGTGCTGCTGAGAGCCTTGAGGACCTTCAGCCGCAAAAACCACTCACACAAACATCTAAGCAAACCCTAAATAACGCAAGACCTTCATGGTCAGAACATGCTTCGTGGTATACTGTAGCATAAACAAGAATGAGGAACCCTCAGGAAAACTATTGGTACTGACACACTTCAGGCCTTTTATATGACTAGATACATGAAATATGTGCTCCAAACCCTAAATCGTACACAATTTTGCTGCAAATCACTTGAGTTCTGCAGGATCATGCCACAAACCTTTAGGGCTAGGGCATCGGGCGCTAAGCCTAAACCCAAACCCTAAACCCTGAAGTCTGAACCCCAGTTTAAACTTCCATTTCTATATGGGAGAATATATTGGTGGAAAGTATACTCATCCGGCTACCAAGTGAGTCTACATCACGCACTTGCCTGTCCGGTGTCCTATGGGAGCTGAAGTTAAATCTTTGTGAGTACCCAGAAATATACTACACCGGTACCGTTATGGAATTAGGCCCCAAACGACCATCGTTATGATGATTGGACCTAATTCCATCATTGTAGCCTTATAGCAGTTCTTTCTGGAGCCTCTTTGGTATTCCCAGCAGTTTGAAGGTAGCTGACTCTACTGCTAAGACGGGCATCTCCGCTGCATCCAAAGCACGTGACTTCGCGCATTTGATGGAGTGTGCACAAACTTGAAAGCACCTGTCGAAACGCGGCAAGGAGTACGGCATCGTACCAGCACATAATACATGAAGCTGACTGGAGGGATTGAACCCTGAACCGTATAATTACAGCCTAAACCCTGAAACCTGAAGCCCCAGAACCTCAATCCCCAAACTCCAATGTCCAATACTCCTAAACCTCTTAAGCCATAGAAACTCGAACCCTCTAGAACTCAAAACATAACAAATCTTACAACCCTAAACCCTAAACCCCTCGACCCTACACCCCTAAATCCTAAACCCACCCTTTTAAGGGTCCTTTGAGGAACCCCAGACTCGTGAAGGACCGGGGCACAGGGATGCCGACGTAGGAATCACCAACGATGATCCCTTCGTGCGATGCCTCGAACAGCAGCTTCCTGGGACGATGGTGTCGGATTTACCCATAGGCCCCATAGTAGTTCCTTTTGGGGATTACCTTATGGAATTCTAAATACGAACCCCGAAACAGAACTACTATAGGGCCTATGGGTATAGTAGAAGCCAGAAAGTTGGAAACCGGCTTAAGGCCAAATAGTGCATACATTCCGTATGCAGTACTCTTAAGGATTGAGGCTGTCGGGTTTCCAACTTTTGGGCTTCTACAGTATCTTAAACTACCAAACCCTGCTTTTTTGTAGGTTCTTATCATAGGCCCTAATATGGAATTTATAGGGACCCTACAAAAAAGTAGGTTTTGGTAGGTTAAGGTAGGGCTTCCAGGCGTTGAGGAGCCTCAGTGGGTGTAAGAGATTTGATGCTTTTGGGTTTATGGGGACGTTTCGGCTACCCCAAGGCCCCAAAGTAGTTCCTTTTTGGGGTCCATATATAGAATCCTATATAGGATCATCCCAAAAAGGAACTACTTTGGGGCCTCTGGGTAGTTTAGGTGATAAGGTTTGGTTCTGGGGTGCAGGTTTAGGGCTCGGGGGTTGAAGGGTTGAAGGTTCATGTTTATGGCTTTGCTACATTGCATCCTTGGAAAAACGCCCCACACACAAACACACACCGAAGCCCGAATTAGTGTCACACACTCAGGCTTCTTGCCGTAACGTGGGGGTTCGGTTTTCCTTTTGTCGACGCTTCTTGGGAGAGCTGCGAACATCTCATGTCGGGACTCGTGTGCTTCAGAATCTCCACGTGCTCTGCCACGTTGATGCCGAGACTGACGAACAGGGCCTCCTTGTCGTTTCCGTGGCTTCGAGTTTGGGCATATGGGAGTTTCCGAGAATATTGGACCCATATATAGGGTCCATTTTATAAGAACCCCCAAAATCAAGAACCCTTAATTTTCGGAAACTCCCATCTCTGGTTTAGGGCCTGTCTCTGTGTCTTCAGGACACGCTTCTCCAAACCCGGAAACCCGAGCGGGGATCTGCTTCGTTGACGGGTTGCTGGGCTGCACTAACAAACCCTAAGGGTCCGAGGGACCCAATAATTAGGTAATTACTCGGTTTTAGGATAGTAGTTATGTAGGTTAGTATTTTGGGGAGTATACGATTATTAGGTACTTGGACCCTTGGGGAAAAGCGTGTGCTCGGAGATTTGCGAGCAACCGTCAACCGTACGCACAACCCAAACGAACCTGGCTTCCCAATACAACCAAGGCCCCCAAAAATGCAAACGCCACGCGCATGTTCGAACCCACTGTCCGAGCTAACCTATGCGGTCCCCAGGCCGTAAACAAATTTAACAGCACTCACAGCGCCGAAATACCGAACACTTGGTTGAGATCGGCCCTTGGAGGTGCTGGGGTTTAGGATGCCATAAACCCCAGCCTGAAAGCCCTCTTGCCTCCAAAAACGCTCGAGCCTCCGACGTCCAAAAGCCCTCATCACCCAAAATGGCAAGTGCTACTTGGACCCTATGAAACCTATCATTTTAGGGTTCCTTGTAGGTTCCTGACTATGATTTCCTTGTATAGAAGTCCTTGAATAAGTAGGCTTTGTAGGGCTCAGGTACACCCAAGACGCTTGGATATACAAACAAGCAAAAACCGGACTGCAAAAGCCCCTAAACCCTAAACCCGAAAACCTCTGGCCGCTCTGCCCCTAGTACACCCTAACACCATCAGGCTCTGAACCAAAAACCCTAAAACCCAATAACACAAATCCCGAACTCCCAAATCCCTAAAGCTCTGCACCCTATACCCTTAAACCCTAATCCCTGAACCTTAGCCACAACCCTCCAAGAGTTGAACAAGTCCTTGCACATCATCTGGACATAGGAACGCTGTCGCCCGGCAATGTCCTGGTGCAAATCTTAGCCTGAAGCTCCACGTACCTACCTAGACCCTCCATCTACCCTCTATTAGACCCTAAATGCCCCTTATTTGGGACCATATACCCCTATTTGAGGGTCCTTGGGAGGGTTCTGGTATAGGATCCCTTTAAGGGCTCCTCTTAAGGTTTCCTCTTGCACATATTTTCGGCATATCGATGCCCTTCAGACCTTAAGTGGCTTAAGCGCTGTTAAGTGGGTGTTTGCGGTGCTACCTTGAGGTGAGGGCTAAGCGGCTAAGTCACTGAAGTCACTTAAGTCGCTTAGTGTTTAGGGTTTTCTTGCATATGGGGACACAAGGGTCTCGGGGACTAGACCTAAGAGTAACCTCGGAATAAAAAGGGTGCCCTTTTTGGTTTAAAGGGGGTTATAAGGGAACCCTGAACCCTAAAAAAAGGGAATAAGGGCCTACTCTGGGTCCTAGGGGTTCATGGAAGTTCAGAGTTAGGGGGGTCCAGGATTTCACGGTAGGACCTTGGGGCTTTCGATGAGGGTTCCTTTAAGGGATCTATCAGGGCTCTGACAGGGTCTAGGTTGTCTGTGAGGGACCATTTACTCGTATAGTATAAACTTTGGCACCAAAGGCTTTAAGGCAACAGTACATACCATTTAGGCACATGGACCCCCTAGGCAAAGTTAGCAAGTTCTTGTCCTGATGCCCAAAACAAGTATTATACCCTCAGGGCCTACGTACCCATGTCGTAGGGTGATCATGTTTTCAGTCCCGCAAACTATACTCTGAATGTAAGCCCTGAAGGTAGAGAATGTCGGCGATTAGGGCCTTGTGGGGGGTGAAGTTTCAGGTTTAGGGTGCATCAGTGATGTCGGGTTACGGGTCAGTGGCCAACAGCCCGCATTTTCTGTAGCCTCGATTGCAATCCGCAGGTATCTTCCTCCTTATGATTACGGCCGCTCCCCTTGCCGCAACCCCATCTGAACTCCCATCGTCACGCCGCAAAATGTCATCACTCACCACAAGCCTTCTAAGAACCCGGAACTCCCAAACCCTAAGCCCCTAGCATCGCGGAACCGTCTTATTCAACAACTGGAGTCCTGCTGCAAACCCATTGTTGCAAAGCCCAACAAGGTTGCAACATCACTGAGTGCTCCAACCACCTGGGCCGTTCCGGTGTGGTTTGCAGTGTTTGGGTTCTGCGCAGCGTTTGTAAACCAACAGCCTAAACCCCTAAGCCCTACGCCCTAAAAAGACGAGCCTTTGTGTTGCTTGCAGGAGCAGGCTGTGCCGACGCGAACAGAAACATGAGACACGCTGCCTTGGAATGGCTGCATACTCGCATATGCATGCAAACAAATTGTGATGGAGAGCCAAAATCAGCCGTACACGCGTGAAGAGTGCATCTGATTTTGGAGCTTCTGGGGGACAACAACACCTGGGACATATCATATGCACACCTCAGGACATCCTCAGAACTCGCAAAAGAACGAGTCGTGCAAACTCTGCAACCATCAATCCACCAAGCAAAGACCATCAATCCACCAAGCAACACGAACAAGTTTTACCTCCGATCGAGCTGGTTTGAGGTTTCGGTTTAGGTATTTAAGGCTTGGGGATTAGGGTTTAGGGGTTTAGGGTTCAGGGCTTGGGGGTTAAGGTCTTAAGGGTTCAGAGTTATATCATTGTTTAGGGTGTAGGGACACGAGTACCGGCAAGCTGAAATGTCGAATCCGGCCGCCACTCCACACGCGCTGAGGAGCTCGTTACTTTGCTCAGCAATCACCTGCAAGTGCAGGGAAACCCGAAGCTCCTAAACCCTAAGCCCTGGACCCGAAGGAACCTGCCATTTTAGGGTTCCCTAATATGCTATCTTTATAAAAAAAAAGTCCCTAACAAGGTAGGATACTTGGGGTTAAGGTAAGCCCTAAACCCGAAAACCTAAACCCTGAACCCCACCAGCACCTCACACCCCACCGGCTTCTTCTCGCCTCAAAACAATGGCAGCTCCTCGTCAGATCTCCACGAAGCGGGGCTTGATGCTTGAGGTCCTCGCTTCTTCTTGGTGCTCCAACCCATGATCTCTCACTTGGTCTGGGGATCGACCAGAGGACATCAGATCATCAGCATCTGGAGCTTCAAGACCCGGAGCCAAGGTACTTCTCTAAAAGAGCGTCTCGGCCGGGACTTTTCGACCGAAGAGGCCGCTTTAAGTTGAAGGATCGTTTTCATGCCGGATACCCCAGTAGCAAAGGATTGCCGAGCGACCCCTCTGCATCTGACAGTCTGTCCAGGACAATTCTGAGGAACATGTTTTTCCTTCTTGTGCTCCATCCTGATGTTCATGTAGACATGCTGCACGACGTGGTGCTGCTTGTGCTTCCTGTCCGGCCCTTTTTTTGGCTGTCGGACCTCCCCAGCTGCACTCTATTATACCCTAAGTACACACTATTAAGGACCATAAGGGCTCTATTGAAGGGTACGTGGGGTGTGAAGGGTGCTGGCAAACCCTAAACCCTAGCCTCTGCACTCTGAACCATAAACTTAAACCTTACAAACCCTCAACCCTAACCCTAGACCCTAGACCCTAAACCCCTAGACTTCAATCATAAACTTCGAGACCTGAACTCCAAATTGTGAGCCCAAACATCTAAGCCTAAACCGTAGCCATTAGGGTCTATGTCACCCAAATAGGGTCCCTGTAAGGGTAGCATAAGCGCTCCTTTAAGGGATCCAAAAGGGTTTGGGGTGAAAGGGTCCATGTACCCGTCTTAAAGTAGTCCCTGTATAGGTACTTTGGGGCCAAAGTATATAATATTTGGGCACATGGACCCTTAGGGTTCCTGGAGTAACCAAGGTAAGTAAATCACCCAGTCCTTTGAGGTCATAACCCTCTTTAAAGGTGCACTAGTTACTCTCAGTAGGCCTTTCTTACCCTGAACCCCAGGGCCTCGAAATTTGAGAGGGCTGGATAGGGCTTTTTTACTCTAAGAACCCCTTTTGCATCCTGAACCCCAGGGCGCCGGGAGGCGTTCGGAGCTTGAGGCTTAGGGACTCGGGCGTGGTGTTTCAAGTTTCAGAGGGCTGGATAACGCTTGGGGTGAAGCTTCATGGTTTGCAGACTTCAGGGTTAAGGTTTATAGAAGTTGTATAACGGTATATAACGCTAAGGCCCATGAAGCCATGAACATTTAGGGCCCTGGGGCTCAGGATACGACACTATGAGATGACCCGGCTTTCAAGCTTTGTGGTGCTTCAAGGCTAACCTACTTTGAAGGTCGAGATTACAAGAATATGAACACCTCAGAACTTTACAATTCCCTCAAAACTTCTCAAATTCCTCGAACCCTATGTGTGCTAGAGTCAGACCTTATGCGACGACCTGAACCCCAAAACCCTGAACTCTAAGACTACCTGCTAGCCGGGCATCGGCACAGCTACACGAGAGATACTACGGTTGATGATGCAAATCCTGCATGACCTTAAGGACCCCAAAACCATGGGAATTATGATATATTCCTTATCTAGGAGGGGCTTTTAAAGCCTTTGAAAAATACTAGTAGGTAAGATCCTCATAAGCCCAACAAGAGAAAATGCCAAATGTCCCAAAGCCCTACCTAGTTATTATGGGTAATGCAGGATTTATATCGTCAGCCGTACCATGTCAATGTGGGGGAACCCAGACCTCTCAACACGGCGAGTACCCTGCAAAGCAAGACCAAGGCTCCCAAATCCCATAGCCCCATGTCATGGCCGTTGGGAGTTTCTGCAAATAGGGACTCTAATATAGCACCCTACATAGTAGGTCCTTATTATAAGCACCACAAAATAAGGTACCACATTTTTGGGAAACTCCCATTTGCAATCTTTACAAAGTTGCTTGGGTTTAGGGTCTAAGACTCTAGGATTTTAGGGTCCTTAGGGTAATGCAGGGTTTATTATATCATCAACTGAAGGACCCCCTTGTACCCTAAGGAGTATGTATGTGTGTGGGTGTGTTGGCTCCCCTGAATCCTTAAAGTCAAACCTCCCTCCCGAAGCCCTTAAACTCCTAAAGGCCACAAACCCTGTAGGGCTTGGGGTTTAGGGTTGTGGGTCAGGTCCTACCCTAAGGGTCCATGTACCCAAATAGCATGTACTTTGGCCTTAAAGTAGTCCCTCTATAGGTACTTTGGGGCCAAAGTATATACTATTTGGGTACATGAACCCTGAGGGCTACGAAGGCAAACCCTTGCCAAAGGCCCCCCACCTGCAACAGCTCCTCGAGCGCAGTCCCTGCAAGCAACGTGCTTGTTTCAGCTACTGGATGTTCACAATTACGGTCGCACAGGGTTCATTATCAGGGTAAAGGGTAGGAGTCTTGGGCTGTCGCGCCCATGGTGTCGGGTGTTAGCCTATAAACCTCGACCTTCCGGCCTTGATTACACCCTCGAAACCGACACGTACTGAAATCCGAAAAGGTTGAGTCCCTTGGAGAGCGTACCTTGTTCTGGTCGTTGATGGAGCTGGTATGCTTATGGTCTACTGCTCTCCGCGAGGCTCGGGGGTTTACGGTTCAGTGACATTCACGGGTTTATAGGGTTTACACGACTCTGCTTGCAAGGGGTCTTGCCAGCACTACTAAGCGTAATATCGGAGTTTCCCCAAAAAATGGGACCCTCATAAAGTACCCTAAATAGTAGGATCCTCATGATATGTTCTAGGGACCCCCCAAATAAGGTACCCTTAATTGTCGGACACTCTCATATTGGTGCTGTCAATGATACTATTGTCCTGCTTGTCCAGCTTCTCATCCTGAAGATGACCGGTGACACCGGCCCAGGGTCACAAGGCACAAACGAAGAACGCCAACCTTCAAACATCCCTGTAGCTAATAAGGAATATACCTTAAGGTATAGTATGCGTAGGATCCCTTATGTGGTTTAAGGTATACCAGTATATCCCTTAATTAAGTGATTTTGGAACGTCTGGGCGAAGAACTTCCAGAAGAGACACCGTTCATGTTGCTGATGGTGTCGATGTTGGAGAGCACAACGTGCTCAAAGACGTGCCATATGTCGTCCACCTCCTCTGCAGGCTGAGGCGTTGGGGGGTTTGGGCGTTTATAAGGGCTTATAGAGCTTAGAACGCAGGGAGCAAGGTCTTTCTAGACGAAAGCTGATCCAATGATGAAGCAAGAGTATGAAATGACTTTAGGCACATGTCGCCTTCAAGTGTGTTCAAGGGAACGGGAGCCCAACTTCCCCTGCGCCCGCCCCAAATCTAAATCCGAAAACCTCCACCCCGAACCCTTCGACATAAATCTAAACCTAAGCACGAAGCCCTTAACCCCGAAACCCTCAACTAATACAGGGGCTGAATAATTAGAAGCGGGTTTTGGGCCCATTATACTATAATTTTGATAAGGACCCCCCCCAAATGGTATTGGTAACTCTATAGGCCCCTATATTATTGCCAATCTGAGTCCACAAAATGATTCCCCACTAACCGGTTTAGGGTTAGGGGGTCTAGGGGTTTAGAGTTTAAGGGTTTCGGGCTGAGGGTTTAGGCTCACTAACCTGCAACTAGTAACTAAGTGGTACACCCATGCACCGAAGATTCAATACAAAAACAGTTTTGGTAACCGTCCCAAAGGCAAAACCATTGGTCAGTAGTCCTGACCCTAAACCCTAAACATTGCTACTCTGTGTATGCCAGTCCTCGAGCTTGTCGGTGATCAGTTGGCTAGGCGATGCAACAATGTCACCCGCGTCACTCCTTTTCTCGGAGGACTTTGCGCGAGGCTTGGAGGTATAGGATTCTGGGTTTTAACATTAACAGCTCAGGGCGTAGGGCTTTAGGTTTGGTGAGTGTCCAGACATCATCATGTCTGCCGACTAACATTCCACTTCAACCAAATTACTGAAATTTGGCTCCCGGCCATGATACAAACCGCATTCCATTGCAAAGCGAGGCTTTTTCAAAACCTGGCGATAGACACACTCTACGTCCACAGGCCTACAAAGTCACACACACACACACACACACACACAGCTCCCGACACAAATTTGTAGAAACCTAGTGTCGGACATGTATGTGAATTGAGGGAGCTGCACCAGCTTCCTTGCAAAGCACCGGCCCGCCGCTGTACATCTGTCACAAGCAAACCCTCAATGCTGAACCCTAAAACCCCAAGCCCCAACCTCTAAATCCTGAGCCCCACGCTCTAGATCCCTAAGTCCCAACCCGTAAGCCCTTTAGGCCCAACCCCAAAGCCAGCAAGTCCCAACTTCTGAATCCTGGGGCCCCCAAACCATAGTGGCTGAAGAACCGGAAGCCAGAACCCGACATGTGTAACCGGTTCCCTCTATAGGGCCCCTTATCTATGCTTCATTGAACCATCAACCCCGAAAATTGCGGTCTAGGGTTTCCTTGAGGGTTTAGGGTTTAAGGGTATAGGGGTTTTGGGGTTTAGGGTTTAGGGTCTACAATGCAGAGGACCCTTAGGGGAAAGGTCTGATGCTGTACATAAGACGCGGGTACATTGCGATCTGGTGTCCCCTCGATCATGTCGTGAAGAGTCTGATCGAACATCGCTATGCCCTCGTGGATCCTGCAGCGGCTTCGTTGATTTAAGGTTGCTGTAGGGCCTGGGGGTGTTGCAGTTTCTGAGGGTCAAGATGTTTAGGGTTTTAAAAGGCTTCTGGGGCTCAAGGGGTTTAGGGTTTTAACAAGGCTCCTGGGGGTTCGGGGATTGGGCTTAGGGTTTAGGATTTAGGAACTAGGCTTGAGGGTTTGAAGGTTTGCGGAGCTTTAGGCAGTATTTAGGTTTAGGGTTACGCACATAAGAGGTAGAAGCGAGACTTGCGACAGTGATTGACATGGACCTGGAAATGAGCTGGCAAAAAGACTGGGAATGAAGTATGACTTGACTGAGAGTTGCTTTGCAATGGCCCAACCTGCAGAAGCATTGTTTCTTACATGATTTTAACTTTATACATGTCCATATGCGTCGAAGGTATACGCAGAGGAAGCAGTTACTTGGCTTGCATCTTTCACAGGACTCCATGGACAGTTACTGGTAGCTTGTTCGCATCAGATTTTCGGCTTGTGAACCTCAAGCCTCAAAACAAAAATGCCATAGTTAGCACGGAAATCTGAGCACTAAACCCGAAATCCTAAGCCGTTCTGTGCTTCGAAAGCCGCCCATACTCTTGAATGCCATAACCATCTTTTTGTGTGCTCAAGTGCCTGTGCTGACGATTTGGGTAGTCGTACCGTGTACGGAGTCCACCTATTCAAGGCTGAGGAAAGTGAGACTTGCTTTCGCTTCAGAAGTATCATGACTCCAAGTAGGATCCCGTTTAGGGTACGTACGGCTCTACCTATTATTATGCACCCCCCAACTGTCTAAGTGCACCACAACCCCCCCGGCGTCTTTCGCTTGTTGTCATCGGGGTCAATGTCCAACGCGACAAGGAGCAACTCCTCCCGAGAGCTTGGTGCTGTCGCCCGGGACAGGCTTTATTTTTCACAGATCCCTCTGATGGTAACTGAAAACAAACTACTGAACTTCTTAACAATAACAAGAGCCCAGCAATCCCCTAAACCTCTGAACACGCAAAACCTAAACCCTTGCAACCCCTAAACCGTCAGCAAGGCAATTTGAAGTAAATTCCTAACGAG
Source organism: Symbiodinium sp. CCMP2592 (assembly GCA_905221615.1). NCBI lineage: Eukaryota > Dinophyceae > Suessiales > Symbiodiniaceae > Symbiodinium > Symbiodinium sp. CCMP2592. The sequence continues at coordinate 1,646,874 of CAJNDT010000446.1, forward strand.
AACGCAGCAATCCCTCAAACTCTAAACCCTGAGCGCCTGAACCATACACCCCTGGACCCGAAAACCCCCTCAAAAAACAAAAACAACTTAAAGTACAACTCCTCCTTAACAGCAGCCCAGCCATCCCCCAACACCCAAAGCTCCTCAACTGCCAACCCCGCCGAAAAACCCTAAACCATCCCAAACCATCCTAAACCCTACCCACAGTCTCCACTGTAGTTCCTTTTTTGGGGGCTTAACCAAATAGATAACTAGGATCCTAAAAGGTAACCCCCAAACGGAACTACAATGGAGACTAGAGGTAACCCCGAAAGAATAGCCCATCGGTCTCCTTCGTCATCTTCTGCACCAGAGTCCGCTGGAAGCCAGCGACATCGATGGTTTTCAACCAGGAGGTCCTGGAAACGAAGCTTAAACTTAGGGGGGAATGAATATCCTAGCCCCCAAAAGGCCGATAAGCGAGCCTTTTCAACAATTATGGTAGAACTATAAGCACCAGAACGTTAAAGGCTACCTACTCAGCTACTAAGTAAAGCCTAAATCGGATCTAGAATTCAAGTTCACGAGGCTTGCTGATAAGGGTTCAGGGACGAGGCTTCAGGCTGGAGGGCTTGCATAGACTGATATAGAGGCCTGGAATAATTGGAGTAGGGCTCCTTCCGGCAAAAAATTGCGCATAACCCTCTTTCCGTAAAAGTCTCTGACCACGCCCCCTGTCGGAGCTCAATTAATCCAAAGTGACAGCTGGCATCGGAATGTAGCTGTTGCGCATGAGGATGTCAGAGTAAGCACCCTGCTGAACCGTCATACGATACAGCTGAGATCCATCTTAACAGCGGTCCAAAATTCTGTGCTGATTTGGGTCTCGGGGTGCAAGGATAAAGGGAATGATGAACTCACGTTCTGCGACTGTCGTCGGTCAAGCTGCACCAATAACCAACTCAGGATGCTCAAGCAGTCGACCATTCTAGGCAAACACCAGATCAGCCACGGCTTGAACCGGACCAGCAACTGCAAACGGCACCAGGGGCAATCGGAGAAAAGTGGCAACCCGAAAACCATGATCGTACTAAGCCTTCGATGTTGTCCCGAATACCCAAAGTTAAGGAGCTCTTTTGAAGGTACCTCGGTTGAAGTCCATCAAGCAGCCATTTAACAAGAGTTGATGAAAACATCGCCTCAAACACGTCACTACCGAGACCCCGCCCCAGCAACCCCGAACTCTGAAGCTTCACTACCTGCTGCTCTACCTGGAATACGTGATCATCAGTTCTTACCCCTAAGAGCTCGATTGAAGGAGATTTGAAAGACCCCCATATCATACGGTTGCAAGGGCAGACATAGAGGGATTATGAGTAGGCTGTTCAATAGCACACCCGGAAAAGTATAACATTCAGTAGAAGCCCAGAAACACAGAAGAAATACACATGCGCCAATGGACAACCTACCCTAAAGCCTGAACCTAACTAGGTGATGCCAGGACGATTTTTCAGACCACTCTAGCAGGCCTCGAGCGCCAGTTACCCGGCTTTGTTGTGTGTGTGCTTTAAAACAAGGGCTTAGGGGTTTTGGATTCAAGGTTTGCCGGTTTAAGGTTAAGGGTCTCCGGTTATCCAACTCTTATCCAAATGGTTCCTTATACAGTCCAGGCTAGTGTAGGAATGAAACTCCTGTGCGTTTCGAAGAGCCTGCAGGTAAGGGTGCTCAACTGACCGTTTTGCGCTGTGCGTCGCGGACCTTTCGAACGTCAAAGCAACTACGGCTTAAGGAAATCGTCCATATCTAATAAAGGTTAGGCTGTAAGGGTTAGAGCCAAGGGCCAGGGCTTGCGGATTAGATCTTCTAGCCATGAGCTGTAGGAAAGGAAGCTGACGATTTAGGCTTAGCGTGTTGGGCTTAGGCCCCAGATCTACGTCCCCAAACCCCAAGACTGAACACCCCCGAAATCGGTCGCCGTGCCTTCCCGGTACGGCACAGGAGAGCAGCAGCAGCGCCAGAAGTTCAATGCCCAGTGCCACCATGCAGGCGAACCGGATAGCAGACTTCGGGGTCCGTGAAATTTACAGGCTCTCAGGCCTTCCAGCGACATGATGCTCTGGAGGTTCTTTTTTTTTTTTTACGGGCCCTTTTCCGACTGCATTACCAGAGGGAATACCTGCTCTGGAGGTTTATTGTTTAGGGCATAAATTTAGGGTTAGGCTTTAGGGTTTGGAGGGTTACGTTACGAGCTCTCTTGTTCCGGGTTTGCAGGGTTAAGGGGAGAGCTGTTGCTGAATCATGCTGGTCACGAACTTCTGGCATTGTCCTATGAAGACATCAGAACCGTTCCAAGTCCTTTCATGAACTCACATAGTAGTCAGAGTAATAATAATGGTAATAGCAGCAATAAAAATAATAGCAATAATCGTAATGATACTGGCACCCGTGAACCCAACTTAGGCCTCGTGAAGCACGCACCCCAATCCTCGGACATCCCCGTTCTGCCCTGCATTTTGCAGCTTGAAAATGGCTCCGAGGTGCTGCGGCTGTTGAAGACGACCACGACTCACGACTACTACCCGTATCCCTGGCACTTTTGCCTCAACCCCTCAAGGGTGACTGTGAAGCCTACAGTCTACAACCTGCAGCCCTCACCATTATGAAGGCGTAAAGCCCAGAATACTCTTCAACAGCATGCCCGGCATGCCCCTTCCTCATTGAAGTCTGCCCGCAACTGAAACTCCAAATGCTGAATCCTCTCAATCGATAAGTCAGCTTTTTGAGACACCATTGCTAGGCTTGTGCATCAGTGCATACCTGAACCCAGCACCATCGACATGTCAGAACACTCGACACACGCTCAAGCCCCCAAACTCTAAACCCTCAACCCTAACCCCTAAGCCCTCAACTCTACTTGCTGCTGGCCCTCGGGCTCACTGACTAAAGCCCCAAAGCCTAAACCCGGCTACTGGCACAAATTCCTAGAGATCTGAAGATCCGACTCAGGCGGGGAAGATGATGTTGCCAGTGGGGGTAGCCTCGGTCGCGGTTTAAGGCTTCAGGTGGTAGAGTTAGTTGCTGAGTTCGTAAGCCCCCCAAAAGGGTGTACACTTTTACTTTTATAGTGGGAAATATTATCCCCAAAAGTGTAAAGTGTATCCACTCAGCTACTAAGTAGATCTTATGGATTCATGCTTCAGACTTGAGGTCTTCGGGGTTCTACGGGTTCATCTTAGGGACCCATACTGCTAACCTTAGCCCTATCCCTCCAAGGACCTCATAGTTAGGGCCCTAGACCCCTTAAGGACCCCATAATAAGGTCCCTGGAGGCATGGGGTAGAGGTTCCGGGATTATGGGCTTTAGCGGTTTTTTTTAGGTTGTAGGGTATTTTGGGGGGTTTAGGCTTTCAGACTCTGGGGTTTCGAAACGCTCAGGAAGCCTTTGCCTTCCAGTAACCCCCAAGGGTCCAAAGGATCCAACACTTAGGTATTTGCGTTTAGGATAGTAGCTACGTAGGTTACTATTTTGGGAAGTATATTATGATAATTTGGTACTTGGGCCTTTAGGGTAATTAACTCAGATCATCTGTCGATGTGTATAAATTTGATGTTCCCGTTCCCTAGTAGTAATCTAGGTCCCAGTCGGGTGCATCATCAGCGTTATCGCAGCCCTCGTTTGGCTGCGAGACTGGGGCGCAGTCTTCCCAGTCGGCCTCCCTATAGAAAGCCGCTGCCCCGTTTTGCAGTTCGCAGTTCCGCAACATCAAGTCATCCGGGGCGGGAAAAGTCCTGATTCCGTCATGAAGGCGGCAATCAGTCCTAATTTGCAGCCAAATTCGAACGTTCTTAATTAATCAGCTTCTTCCAGTGCGTGTGCCGCGGCGAGTGCCTTCCGGCCTGTATCGCGCCCTCGGCCCAACGTGATGGGTTGGGGGTCCCACGGTTTAAGTTCAGGCTTTATGTTTTGGGTCTTAGGGTTCAGGGTTTGAGGTGTAGGGGCTTAAGGGGGTAGGGCTTAAGGCCTTTAGGATTTAGGTTTAGGGAACTGCCTCCTTGCCAGTGATCCTTAAATCGCAGTCCTAACCCTTATCAGATTCTTCGGATGAGGCCGGAACCCGTAAACCTTATGCCTTTAACCCTGAGCCCGACAAGACGGAAAGGTTTAGGGCTTGTGGGGTTTGGCACTCATCGGGTCTCGTAGACGCCCACTTAACTTGAAGCATGTCTTGTGGGGCTGGCGCTGACTCCACTGCGGGTAGATCCGCAGAGGCCAGGGATGTGGCAGCAGGGATACTCCTGGCTTTGGTTCAGGGTTAGCCTATTGCCTTCGTTGTAACACCGTTCTTTGGTTCACAGATGTTGTAGGACCCGAACCTAACCCCTAAGGGTCCAAGTACCCAAATAGTAGGGCTTAAAGTCCAAAAGCCATTCAGGGTATGGATTTTGGGATCTGAAACCCTACTATTTGGGTACTTGGACCCTCTGGGGCAGTACTTGTACCCTAGACCCTAAACCCTAAACCCCTAAACCCTAAACCCTAAACCCCTAAACCCCTAAACCCTAAACCCTAAACCCTAATGTTGTAGGACCCGACCCCAACAGTTAACACCAAACGGAACTACAATGGAGACTGCAGGTGTGGAGGTTTGAAGGGCCTTGGAGGGCTTAAAGCGAACTCCAGAAAGTTGGAATATGGAGTGATGGTAGGAGGTTCTATGATTTACCTTAAAGTGGTTACGATAATGATATTCCAATCTTTCTGGCTTCTACTGTGGGTCTTTAAAGTCTTGGGCAATTTGCTCAGCTTGGCTCGTTGGATTCCTTTATCAAGGTCCTCATGGGCCTGAATTGGGTTGAAAGTGAATTGCGGATGGCGCTCTAGTTGCGGGTTTGCGCAAATTAGGGGTACCTTTGATTGGGGTCCTTATGATAAGGATCCTAGTATTTAGGGTACTTTGTTAGGGCCCCCCATTTTCGGGAAGCTCCCATATCCATGCGGGTTAGTGGGTTGAGGGCTGGCTTTCAGAGCTTTCGGACATCAGGCCTTACTCCAGCAGCTGGCCCCCCCCCCCCGCCTCCGCCGGAAAACAACTCATGCCCACTTGAGTCTAACATATGAGTAGTTGTCAAAATTATGGTCCCTTTTCGGCTAGCCTAAATTATAGGTGACGTACTATATTAGGGACCCAAAACACGGGACCATAATTTTGAGAACCACCCATATGCAAGCAAAGGTACGTCCATTGGGCGATTTGGACCTCGAGCCGTAATGCTTTCCTACTTGGATACTACCTGGCAGCCACTTAGGCTTCGTTTGGCCGGCCTGCAGAAACTTAGCCACCCTAAACCCTCAACCGTCTCGGAAACTCTGCCAAAGAGCGAGGCGCCCGAAAACTGGCCAGGGCCTAACCCTAGCCTACTTGGAGGATCATGGCACTTAGTATGTACGGTTATAAGTATCTCAAGCGTTGATCGAGGTAGTTACAGGTATAGTTACCCTGTGAAAACCCTAATTACTACGTACCATGATCCTTCAAGTAAGGGCCCAGGTATCTCTTTACGAGAGCCACGAGAGTCCGGAATCTCCAATGGAGAGCCCTTATATCTGTGTTTGGTCTCAGAAATCCCTCACATTGTTAGGACTCGTAGTTTGAGTTGAGCATTCGAGAAACCCAAACGACAACACGAACTCAAACCGATGATAGAGTCTTACTAGAGGGGTCTTATGATCACTCGACTACTATTCTTTACACTTCGTTATACTAGACTTTTCCCCCCAATAACCTTAGCAGTAAGCCCCCTGCAGTGAAGCCCTGTCCTGCTCTGGACATCTGCCGCCAGACTCTGCGCCTCAAGAGAGGAGGGGGACGCGGTGCAGGGTTTGGGGTTTAGGGCCTAGCGTGTTTGGGGTATTCGTATAGGGTTTGGGGTTTGAGGGTTGGGTTTAGGCTCACGGGTTGCGGGTCTAGGGTGTTTAAGGTTTGGGGTTTCGGGTCGTTTCAGGGTTAATCGGTAGCCACAAGTCCCCCAAAATAGTCGCCTGTGCCGGTGGCCCCGCAACAATAGGGTATGCCTCCAAACCCTAAAACCCAAAATTCCGTAAGGTAGCAGAGTATATTGAACCCCATAACCCTCAACGTTAACCCGAAACCCGACACCGCGAATAGATCCACGGGTTGCAGGATTCGGCAGTGAGTCCCAAAAGGCCCGCTCCGCAGGCAAAAACCTTCCAGGGTCCATTTCCATTACGGGGTGGGTTTAGCGTTTAGGGTTGAGGGTTAAGTCCCCCGATGCAATGCATAGGATGGTCTTGTCGTGCCTAATTCCAGAAGGGTCCTATCTGTGGACCCCCTGAGTTTACCTGAAGGGGTTCCAATCATGTACCCCAATAGCACATACAGTGATTCTGCAAGCTCAAGCGTTAGACAAGACCCTCTGTGGCACCGGAGGCAGTGGTGTAACTACTGAGCTTCTAAACCATGAATCCCGTAAGACCTATGTACTTCCTAAAACCATGGATCTAGATGCCAAAACCCTGAACCCCAAGCTCAAAAACTTACCTTTGGTTAATAGGGAATGGAGGACTGGGGTATATGTATAACTACTACTACTACTACTACTACTACTACTACTACTACTACTACTACTACTACTACTACTACTACTACTACTACTACTACTACTACTACTACCATTCTTCCATTCCTACTAACCAGAGGTAAACCCCTAAACCACTAAACCCTAAACCCTATAGTTCCCTTAAAGGATCCCTTTAAAGGAACCCATTACTACCATTCTTCCATTCCCTACTTATAACCAAAGGTAAGAGAAGCCGTGATCTCCTGACCTTCCAAAATCCCTTAATTAAGGAATATCCCTTAAATTATACCCAAAGGCTCCATGTACCGTTATAGTAGATACTTAAGCCCCAAAGTAGTCCCTATATAGGTACTTTAAGGGCTAAGCATATACTATATGGGTACATGGAGCCTTAGGGATAGTAGGATCCTTAATATGATTTAAGGTATATTCCTTAATTAAGGGATTTTGGAAGGTCTGGGTCTCTGGGCCCTGCACCATGCCGCTGATGAACTGTGTGAAGCACCGCCGCGTCTCCGAGGCAGCCTCCGCAGAAGGGCTCTCTGTGAGGCCTTATGAATACTGTGGGGTTGTAGGGTTTAGGGTTTAGGCATACTATGGGGTCCTAGTTTAGGGTTTATGAATATTATGGGTTTCTAGTTTAGGGTTTAGGTTTAGGGAGGGTTCTAGATGAAAGACCTTTTATGAATACTATGGGGTTCTATTTTAGGGTTTAGGGTTTAGGGAGGGTTCTAGATGAAAGACCTTTACCTACTTGTCGGGTATCATGGGGAACTAAAGGTTAACCTTTTTGGTTATGTTTGGAAGTATGTAGGGACTATACTACCAAGCCGATGTAGCCTAAAACGGAACGTCCAAGCAGTCCGAACCTTGCGCCGTTGCGCCCTAGACGCTGAAACCGAAACCCTACTGTAATCCCCCCTAATCTCTACAGCTCTAAACCCCAAAACCCTCATAAACCACTAAACCACTGAATATGGGGTCTCGCAGCGAGTGGGAGGCTTTGTGGAGGTGATGAAGCCGTACGGGCAGGCTGGCAAAGGTAGCCCGTCCTGAGCTGCATCGTTTAGTTTGCCCCACACGATTACCGTGGAAGGACGTGGGCTCACTGCGGTGGATGAGGCACTTCACGGCCTTCTCGTCGAGCGAAGCTGAGAATGTGAAATTCGTCTCAGGACAGCTGCAGTCGCAAGTCCTTGATTCTGGCCATTTTCTGATGAAACTCATGGCTTCAGCTCAGTCGCTTTGAAATCAACCAAGCGCCTTTGGACCCATCTTGTCGCAACTGTCGCAGGCACAGCTTTCCTAACCCCTAAACCCCTAAACTTGCCCTAAACCCTAAACCCCTAAACCCCTAAACCCTAAACGCCTAAACCCTAAACCCCTAAACCCCTCAACCCTAAACCCTAAACCCCTCAACCCCTCAACCCTTAAACCCAATGTTTATCGCTCCTGGGCTCTTCAGACTTCGACCCTGCTTGGGCGCACGGGACTCCCCTACTACAAGCACACTGCTGGCCCGAACGGGCTTGCTGCCTGGTAGCTTCAACTCAGAGCAATTAGGGTTTAGGGTTTAGGGGTTTAGGGGTTTAGGGTTTAGGGGTTTAGGGGATTAGGGGTTAGGGTTTAGGGGTTTAGGGTTTAGGGTTTGCTTCAACTCAGACTGGGATGCCCAGTAACAACCTAGGAATAAACAGGGCTCCCTTTTTGGTATTGGGTAACTTCATAAGGAACCCAGAACTGCAAAAAGGGAATAAGGGTACTACTACTGGGCATCCTAGCAGAGCAATGCTACTAAAGCAGTGACCCTTCAAAGGCTACCCTGCAATCCTCGCCTTCAACCAACAAACACCTGCAAATTATCCTCCAGAGTCCTGAAGTACCAAAGACCTGAAGTCTGAACACCGACGAGTCTGAAGCTATCGCCACAAAGCCCCCCAAGCAGATCGAATTGAAGTTCTAAATGAGAGTTTCCGAAAATAGGGGACCCTAATATAGTACCCTAAATAGTAGGATCCTTATCGTAAGGACCCCAAAGTAAAAGTTACCCCTAATGTTTCGCAAACTCCCAAATCCAGAAACCTATAAACCCCAAAGCAACCCTACCGGGGAGGCTCCGATTGGCCCCAGCCTCCACCAAGGCGTTTGCTGCACGCTTCGCAGACTCCGGAGTCTTGGCAGCACCTACATACAGTGTCTGGCTTTAGCGTTTAGGATTTGATCAAGGTTGCAAGGGGCTCGGCCTTTTACTATCAGGGTTTAGGGCTTAGAGCTTAGAGGGCTAGGGGTTTTGATAATTAGCAAGGGCATTTGGAGTGGATCTTGGTCTAGCGACAGTGAGGAACGGGTAAAGTACTGGGAATTGTTTAGCAAACCTCGGTAGATCTCCCAAAAACCCTCTGAGCCTTAACCCTAACAACCCCAGTCCTTTTCTTTAACCCCAAGTAACCAATCTTTTTAAGGACTTATTCAAAGAAATCATATTCGGGAACCCTACAAAGGCAGGTTCCTTAGGGTCCAGGTTTACCTTAGTTCAACTCTACACCTCAAGCTGCACAGTAAGCGCTTTCTTCATGCTGCTAGGATCTGCGCTAGGCTGTAGGCTTTAAAACGGTGTTTCGCTGTTAAGAAATCTCCAGATACTCGAAGATACCCCTACTATCTATGGGTCGCTAAGTAAGAACCCTGAAATCTTGTTAGGATTTCGGGTTTGGTGTATAGTATGCGAGTCGCACTTCTCCGAGTCAGCAGAAGCCCTGCATGCCAGATCTCCGAAATGCTCGCAAAACGATACTTCGCAGGTACCTTTAACCACCCTATTTCCCAGAAATGGCACCCTTCCAAGACTCCGCACCCAAAACCTGCAACAGAAATTGTGTCGCCAGGCCGTCAACCCCGAAGCTCCAAAATTCACCAAAACCCTAAACCCTACCTCCACCAAATCCCCCAAACAAAAACCCACATCCCTAAGGCCTACACCCTGATAAAGCCCTGTCTGGCGCCCGGAGTGTAGATGTCGTACTTCAGCGCGTCGAAGGCTCGGGATGAAGCAAGGCGAGTTTCCTGGGTTTAGGGCTTGGGGGTTTGGGGGTTCAGGCTTTAAGGGTGTAGGGGTCTGTGGGTTTGCGTGTTTGGGGGTGTAGGGGTTTAGGAGATTCGTGGTTTAGGGCTTACAGCAAACTCCAAAAAGTTGGAAACCTAGTTAAGGACAAATAGTGCTGGGATGCCATATACTTTACTCTTAGGGATTGAGGCTATCGGGTTTCCAACTTTTTGGCTTCTACTGTAGGTCTACAACTCTCAGCCAGCTTGACAGCGGCATAAGAATCCTTTCAATCCTGCATCCCACAACTCCCAGCCCTAAACCCTAAACCCCGAGCATTTATTAATTCAAGGAAACCCTAGGAAAGCACCAAAGGTCATAATGCAGAGGTCTGAATTTGTGCAGTAACATCTAGGATGCCCAGTGAACTAGGAATAAAAATGGCTCCCTTTTTGGTGTTGGGTAACTTTATAAGGAACCTAGGACTACAGAAACGGAATAAGGGTACTACTGGGCATCCTAGACATATCCCCTCTTATGATCCCTGTATAATAGTACTACTGGCCGCACAACCTCTGCTTCAATTCTTTGTTGTAGGCCCTCATGTAACCGAACCCGGCCTGTACGAAACGACACTCGCATCCTATGAAGATCTAGAAACCACCTCAGCAAAAATCCGAGACACCTAAACACCTAACCCTAGCCTAAACCCGGCCTTCAGCACATCCGCCGTGACCGAGGCTGCAGATTGCAATGCTGGCAGCAAAGCCTTCGCGTCTTAGCGTCGACTCGTTATAGTATGAGGGCCACCCTAAGGAACCTGCCTTTTTAGGGTTCCCTAATATGATTTCTTCATAGTCCTTAAAAATTAAGCTATGTTACTGTGGTTCCTATCAGGGATCCGTCATGGATACGGATAAGGTTTTGGGGCTTTATACTATAGCAAGGATCCCCAAGGAATAATACTGTTGGTTATTTCGGCTTCTACTCTTTTCTACACTAAATGCAGTCTTCGATGCATTCCTTGCAGGTACGGCGTTCCTTTCAGGGTTTGTATAGGGGTCGGGGGCTTGGTGGTTTACGGTGTACTTAGACCCTTCGTGTACGAAATCCAGGCTGAACTTTTTCAAGCAGCGCAGTACCTAAGCCTCAACCTCTAACCCTAAAGTCCTTAAAGTTTGCGTAACAACAAAAGACATAAACCCGATAACTCCGAAATTTCCCAAAACCCCGAGCCCCAAACGCCGGACTCTGAACACAAAAAGGTCCCAGCCCCGAAACCCTACAACTCCAACCCTCAACGCTCAAACCTCCCCAAAGCCGGCTCCGACCTCCGGACACCCCGAAGCCCTAAGGTAAAAGCCAGAAAGTTGGAACATGGCTTTAGGAGGATTAGTGCTAGGATCCCTTATACTTTACTTTAAGGGCATAAGGCTAATGATGTTCCAACTTTCTGGCTTCTACTATAGACGGTAATGGCCTGCTGTCGCTGTTGTACCTCTTCGGGTTTGGGGGTTTGATGATGCTTAACGAAGCTGGGTTCCCCGAAAGGGTTCCAAGTGACCAAGCAGTACTACAGGGGCTTTTGGTCGCAAACACCTTTCAAAGTAGAGTAGTGGGCACTAAGCACCTGAAGAAGTGCGGACACTTACTGTAGGACCAAAGCCCACCGCACAAATACTCAACAAGCCTTAGACGACCTGAACCCTGCCCTAAACGCTTTAGGGTTTAGGGCTACATACCAGCCCTACTAACTCTGGACCTGTAGCCAGGGTCATGCGATTCGTCTGCTTGGGACATTACCGGTAGGGCTCAAGGTAGCTCAACAGAATTCTGTGTTCCTAGGGCCCAACATGATTTTAGGGTTTAGGGTTTAGGGTTTAGGGTTGATGAAGACATGAGTCCTAAGAGTCTTGGGGTACGGTTTAGCAGTCTGTGCTGCAAGCCATTGGAATCGTGGCTTGCAAGAAGCTGACCTCGCCCCTTCCAAGCCAGGCCAGCTAAAAGTGGCTCAAGCCGTACGTCAGACCATCCCTGAACCCTGAAAAGCCTGCACATGTCATGTCTAGGGCTCCTTCTTGTTGTGACTTCGTTCACATGCTTCCTCAGAGAGTCTTTTGCTTACAAGTATACCGTATAGCCTTTAGGCTTCAAGCCTGATTCAAGTCGACCCAAAGAAGCGACGGGTCTGGGGGCAGCTAGGTAATTAAGGACTCAACAGGGCTTCGGGCACAGAGGGTTTAGGCCTGGTAGGGTTTAGGGTCTGACTGAACATGCCGGATGTAGGGCTATGCAAGTCCTCCTCAACCCTGAAACCCGCCTGAACCCCCTGAACCCCAAGAACCATGAATCTTACCTCTGAAAACACTTCCCCAAGCTTCAAACGATTCAGAGCCGTCTGTTGTGAACAGATACCACCCAACAGACACACGCACAGCACGAAAAGAAGCACGGCAAACAACGACAAACTAGTATAGAAGCCTATATGAAACATTATTCTTGGGGGGTCCTTATTGTGGTAATGCTAAAAGGAGCCCACAACTCTTTAAATATGAATAATTAAGGCGCCTACACGGCCTACACGAAATCAAGGGCCTCCTCGCCAAGCCGATCCTCGTACTGCCGCCCCTCCACGAGGCTTGCCAGAGCCTGCGACGCTGTCGCTCTGACCCCTTACCCAACCTATGTAATAGATAAGTGTGGCTTCCCTAAACCCTAAACCCTAAACGCTGAACTCTAAACCTAGAGTCGGAGTTGCAAACTTTGGCTTGTGTTAGGGCTCCCTTGGTTTTCGGGCCTTTGGGTTGGGGTTTCACCCTGAAGCCCCTTGCTCTCCCGCCTTGCCAAGCCAGCTTGGTCCGTTGGCCAACCAGGACAAGCCCCCAGGAAGCTCCCCGGGGGTGGCAAGTGCATCCTCGGAGGGCGACAAGATCTGGAACGTAGAGGCTTCGTGGTTAGAAGCAGAACAGGGTTTTTAGGGCATGTTTTGGTACATAGTTCTATATAATTGTACCCTAAACGGACGCTGATGTGGTTGTAGCAGCGTTGTGTGGTGTATGGCTGGTCCGTTTCTGTGCTTCTGGCTGGTCCGATTTAGGACATTGAGGTTTGGGGTTGATGCTCAATGTAGGAACCTGATGTAGCAACCTTGGGTCTTCATCTGGGTTCTTGTTAAGGAACTTAATTTAAGTTACCATAATAAGGAATCCCTATTATTTACGATAGATCCCTATTATGGTAACTTAAATTAAGTTCCTTAACAAGAACCCAGCATATGTAACCCTTATGTTTTGGGGTTTTAAGACTAGGGTTTCTTGATCAGGTTCGTTCATTATCGTGGGTAACTTTATAAGGAACCTAGGACTACAAAAAGGGAATACGGGCACTACTGGGCATCCTAGGTTGGGGTTGCGGAACAGGGTCCCTTTAGCCTGTGGTATCTCCCGAACACGCTGCGAAACAAACGCAAACCGTCCCCCTTTGAGAAGTCAAGCAGGTTGTGTGTACCCCAATGCCCCAAAGCAGTTCCTTTTTGGGGTTCATATATAGAATCCTGTAGGGTAATCCCAAAAAGGAACTACTTTAGGGCCTCTGGATAGGTTCTCACTGACTCATGTAGAGTGATATGCGAGTTTCAGAAAACAGGGGACCTCAATACACAGAATCCGCAATAGTGTGATTCTCCGCAGCCTTGAATATAAGATACCTCTTGATTTCTGACCACCCATTGAAACCATTTAACTTGCGGAACACGACAAAGATGGACATAGCACACGTCGAAGCTCCTGATAGCAAACCCCACGAAGAAAGAATACATACGGGCTCTATATCAACTCTGTGCTCGCAGTTCAGAAATATCTGGGTGCATGACCTAGCTCTTAATCACTTTGGGCGGTCAGGATTTGGGCATCATCCCGAATACTCTGTCTCTGAACCCCAAACCCTGCAGCCTAAACTTAAAGTCCGAAAGCCCAAACCAATAAACCCAAGTCCAGAGGGTCCAAGTACCCAAATAGTAGGGTTTTAGATCCCCAAATCCATACCCTGAATGGTTTTTGGACCTTGAAACCCTTCTATTTGGGTACTTGGACCCTTACGGAAGTCCTATAAACTTTGTAAACAGCCCAGGCCCCGCTAAACCCTAGAACCTAAAACGGTGAACCCCACCGCTGAACATAAGTCAGGAGGCCGAAATCAAGCTCGAAGATCGGAGGCCCTCCGTTCGAGAGGGTTTAGGGTTTTGGGATTTGGGTCTAGGATTTGGGGTTTAATCCCTAAACCCTAAACCCTTTAGGGTTTAGGATTTAGGGTTTAGGGTCTAAATACCTTGACAGTAACTTAGGGGCTTCGAGATCGCTAAGGGTCCATGTTCCCAAATAGTCTATACTTTGGCCGCAACGTGCCTATAGGGGACCCTAATATAGTTCCCTAACTAGTAGGATCCTCATTAAATAAGGTACCCCTAATTTTCAAATGGTATCCCTGGTATCCCCCCCAGGCTCCCCAAGCCGAATCTGTGTGTGACTGCGCAAGCTTTTTCCACACGAGCACATGCCAAGCAGGCCACACCACACCACAGGGCGGAGTGGGGTAACCAGCCAAAGCAGACCACTCCCGAACCACACCACACCACACCGCAGCGAGGGGGAAGCAACCCACAACCACACCACACCACAGGGGGGGAGGAGGAACCATTGGGGGGGGGGGGGGGGGGGGGGGCCGGCCGAACCGGGATCATATATAGAGACGTTTAGGGTTTAGGGTATTAGGCGCTTAGGGTTTAGGGTTTATGGCCAAAGAAAATCTATAGTACTTGGGCACGTGGACTCTTAATGGACAGGCACTTTGACAGAAGCACCTGGGTGCTTGGGAGAGTAGGTGACCATAGAACTTATATCATCAACACTAGAACCATCCCCACATAGCAAAGCTGTGCATTGACGGATTAGTATTGGCTTATGGCATGTACGGCGAGCAAGCTTTTTCAAAGCCCACACCACAAACCCTTAGGCTGTAGGACACAAGATCCCACAGGACAGTGCCTGTGCCAGCACAGCAGCATCAGCTCGCTTCCTCTGCTTCAAGCAAGGCTTAAGGAATCCCAGCATGCACAAACACTAGCTCACTAGCTCAAGTAAAAGCCCTCAGATAGTCCGTTACGATGCCCCGCAGCCCCTGTATTCCGTCACAAAACTCTGATTTTTTTCTGATTTGCATTTGGGGTCGAGGAATACTTACTTGTCCAGTATCCGCGGGGGAACTAAAGGTTAAGCTGCGAAATACAAAGGCATTATGGTACCCCAAAAACGGTTAAAGGTCAGAAGCTCTACGACTATGAAGAGGGTTGTCGACCATAACTGAAAAAAACAGACGAAGCTTTATGAACCCTAGACCCTAGACCCTGCAAGACCCCACAACCCAAAACACGTACGTCCGAAAGTGATAAAAGCTGGGCTTGACTTGGCTGACTTCTGAACCCCTCCAAAGATTTTAACTTTTAGCCTCCTTGTGATAGTTCATATAGAAACCCAAAAAGTTAAAGCCTAAAAAGGCAACCAGAAGAACGCCAAGTTGAATTGAATCTGCGACGAGCCCCAAAGGGCTGGACAGAGTGGATATGTCCCCCTAAACCCTGAAAACCCTGAAAACCCCTAAACCCTAAAGCCCCTGAAAACCCTAAATGTTCAGTATGGTTCCTGAGTTACAGGGTGTTGTGATTTCGGCTTCGGGTTTAGGACCTGTTGCTGGGCCTAAGGGCTAGAAGCCTGTGGGCTAAAGGGGGTTGCAGCAAAGCCACAGCCGCTGAAGTGACTCCGACAGAGCCTGGCAACAGCTGCTGCTTGCTTGATAGTATCGGCTTTCGCGTGTTCGTATCCTAAAGTAACACAGAGTTGTTATTAAATTATTAGGGTAACTATACCCAGAGCTACTTATGGCCCAATCGAATTAAGGCACTGGTAACTGATAACCTTACATATTAAGTCACGGAGTCCCATGTTCCTCAAAGTCGTCCCAGCCTCGGCCACAGGGTGATTGGCACCCAAACTCGGCAAGGCCTCTGTATGGATGGCCATCCACTGGGTTTGGGGTGTATGTTGTGATATATTCTGAAGCACTCTAGAGGGAGCTCCAAGAAAATGTAGAATTTGTGGGGGTGTCGGGCTTGGGGTTTGCATGAGTCTGAGGACTGCATGCTTGCCTGGGGTTTGGGGTGTGCTGTCACTAGGGCTCATACGCTTGACCTTACATCGGAGGTCTTGTGCCCAGGTGCATATGATGGCTTGCATATGGGAGTGTCTGAAGATGGTAGAGCTGAATGCAATCAACGGCCGTAAGAGTAAATGGCACGGGAACTCCAATAGCAGTAGGAGCTTAGGGTGTGCATTGGGTTAAAGGTTCACTGGGGTCTATATATTCCAGGCTTTATCGCTTACGGTTTTCGTGTGGTTAGAGCTTGGGCCTTAGGCACACGTTTTGCTGCTTGGGCCTGCTCCACCTCCTCGTAGAGCTGCGCATGCCGGAGGAGCCGCATATCCTGCGAGAAGGGTTTTGAGTTTGGCTTACGCCTTAGAGTTTGGTTTAGAGTTCGTCTTTAAAACGGAAGTTTCCTAAATCTCAATACGCCTTAGAGTTTGGTTTAGAGTTTTCTAGAACGGAAGTTTCCTAAATCTTAACCTGCCATCTCCGAAGGTCTAACCGTCTAACCTCAATCCCAAGGCCACACGACCAACTTCTGAAATCGGGCAAAACGACATCACCAACTCAAGACATCCTGTAAAGACCTCAAAAGAAAATCGCTTGGAGAGGCAACAGCAATCCTCTGCCACCTTCGCCAAGGCTGTCCAGAAGCTCTCGCCACGCAGCCGGAGGGCGCGTTGCTGAGCGACAGGGGAAAAGGGAAGAGTGGACTTCGGAGTTGTTTCTGTCTGCTTGCTGCTGCTATAAGGGGAGTCGGGATACCAGTTCAGGATTGTCCGTTTCTTCTTGCTGTCCTGTGTTGCTTTGCGAAGATGTGGACCGATTCAAGGTTTGAGAGCAGGCATCCAACGACAGAACGGCTCAGATACTTGAACCCTTACCCTTATCGCCCTGGTTCTCCAGATAAGTCCAGTTAAGACAGGAGCCGCAATATTCAGAACGCGCTGTGGTACAATGCAGTATCAATCTACACGGACTTTACGGGTACACTCGTGCACCAAAAAATACGAACCCTATGGTTCCTGAGTTCAGCGATCGCCCTACTCAAGGGCTGACGGGACATAGTGAGGTTACAATTGAGGTTGTAGGTGCCGGAACTAGTGCTATCCCACATTTAGCCTTGCTTAAGTTTACAACCTTACTTATTACGTCCCATGGGCCTCTAAGTATGGCTTGGGTTTTCTTCAAATCCGGCTAGGACGCCCCAAGTATCCCTTGTGTCATAGAGGGTAATGAGGGGCAACAATGACGGGCAATTGAAGGGTCTAGACTGCAAGCTGAAGCTGCAAAACTAGCCCATGAAACATTGCAACTTCAAATGTCAAGTCTCCCTAAACCCTAAACCCTAACTAAACCGGCCCAAAACCCCAAACCCTGAGCCCCAAGCTCAACCCTAACTAAGCGGGGAACTGCCAACCGCAAAATTTTCGGAAACTCGAAACACCCTTATAGAGCCCTTTAAAGGAACCCTTATACTACCCTTATAGTAACAACTTTTACAAGAGCCCTACAGGAACCCTTATAGTACCCTTATAATATAACCATTTAAAGGAACACTTATACTACCCTTATCGTAACCAGTTGAAGGAACCCCCAAAGGGTCGATGCCGGCCTGGTCGGCTTCGGGTGCGACGAGGTCGCTGATGACTTCCTGGGACTTGAAGTTGCTGGGCTTTGAAGGAAAAGGGAATTCAGGAAAGTTGGAATATGGATTAATGGTAGGATCCCCTATAATTTACCTTAAAGGGGTTGCGATAATGATCTTCCAACTTGAAGTTGCTGGGCTTTGAGCCCTAAGGCTCCATGTACCCATATAGTAGGTACTTAGGCCTTAAAGGGGTCCCTATATGGTTACTTTAAGGCCTAAGTACCTACTACATGGGTACATGGAGAGACCTAATAGTAACCTAGGAATAAAGAGGGTGCCCTTTTTGGTTTAAAGGGGGGGTTATAAGGGAACCTAAACCCTCAAAAAGGGAATAAGGGCCTACTCTGGGTCCTAGAGGTAAGTCGAAGAGGAAAAGGAGGGACCCTTAATGGGGACCACTACCCTGTAATGAGCTATATAATGGGAATATTACTATATTAAGGTTATATACCTAGGGGTCCTTATTAAGGGTCCCTCCTTTTTCCCTTGGAGTAATGGTTCCCTTTAAATAACATGTCCCCCCCCCCAAAACAGTATCAAAGTATGGTAAGTATGGTACTCCGAAGCCCAAAGTTGCTGGAGTAAAGAGTTCAGAGGTAAGGGGCTTCGGGTTTAGGGTGGTGGGTTTTGGGTGGTGGGATTTGGGCGTAAGGATTTAGGGGTTCAGGGTCTAGGGTTTAGGACAGGGCTTAGCATGTAGAGCTTGAGGCTCAGCTCAGGCTTGGGAGGTTTAGAGGTTGGCTTTCGGTGTGGTTGGGGTCTAGGGCTAGTGTCGGTTCAGAGTTCAGAGATTAGGGTTTAAGATTTTGTGGGAACAGCAAGGGTGAATGTCGTGAGGCTGGAGACACACAAAAGCGTGAATTGCGGCAGTACGAGTTGGAGTTCGTTCCTCTTCCAGCCATTGGGAAGGGTGCCAAACATGCCTCGGCAAGACTCCATGGAAACAGCAGAAGTTTATACACTCTACACAAGAGTCCTAGAGAATCAACATTGCAAATCCATACAACACCACCCCGGCCCATGATAGAAACAAACTACAGCAACGTGTCAGCACTGGACTCCGCTGCAGTGTGTTTCAAAAGTCAGTCCGCTCAGGAAACTTATTGAACAACACACAGGACAGCCTATCCCTACTCTATTCAAGCCTCATACTGCCTGCTACTCCTTGCAGCTCATACAACTTGATAGCTGCTTCTGGCCCTCCGAACTCTGGGCCAGGATACCGAAGCAGAGGTGAGCCCAAGGAAAAGCATCGCTACCGCACCTTTCTTGGAGGCATTTGGAGCTCGGGGAGGGTTCAGGATCTAGCCCTTAGGAGGATCTTGGAAAGCCTTGCACCCTATACACGCTTAGCCTAGAAGTTATACAAACAGGGCGTTGGAATGAACGCTGAAGGGCTGAGCCTGGAGCATGCCTACTTGAACTGCCATATCGGAGTATATGATACGAACTTACAAACAAGTAGATTGTGGCTAGTGGTTCAAGGTATACTAGTACGCTGGCTAAAGGTGCGAAGGTGCATGCAGATCTTACCCTCGACAGAACCACAAGACTCATCTCTGCCGAACCGGTGCCCCTATACTATACTAGGCTATAATATACAATACTATACAATAATATACTATAATATACTATAATATACTTTTCTATACTACAGTATACTATACAATAATATACTACAGTATACTATAATATACTCTACTATACTATAATAAAAACCCCAAGCCCCAGGCTCAAGAACCACAAGCCCCTGAGCCTCCGAAACCACACGTTTCCCAGCACAGTTTGCTTTGCGTGTCTGAGTGGTTTAGGGTTTAGGGGTTTAGGGTTTAGGGTTTAGGGGTTTAGGGTTTAGGGTTTAGGGTTTAGGGTTTAGGGGTTAGGGTTTAGGGTTTAGGGTTTAGGGTTTAGGGTTTAGGGTTTAGGGTTTAGGGTTTAGGGTTTAGGGTTCAGGGTTTAGGGGGCTGTGTCAATGTATATAGGGCCCCAGAACCAAAGAAAAGGACTACTTGGGCTCCACATCATGTATACCTAGAGGCTCCATAGTAGTTCCTTTTGGGGGTTCATATATAGAATCCTATAAGGTAATCCCAAAAAGGAACTACTAAGGAGCCTATGGGTAGGGGCTTGCATGAACCCTGAGCCACTGAAGGTACAGCAAAATCACTCCTGCCTCGTGGTCGTCAAAGGCCCTCAAGAACTAATTGGTCTCCAGTCATTATCACAGTATATACAAAAGGGGCTTTAATAATTACCTATACTACTTTGGGGCTTCGTGATTATCGTGTTATAGTATAATGGGCCCCAAAACCCTCTTCTAATTGCTAAGGCCCCTATATTAAAGCGTGTGGGGTTCTTTGCTTGATCTGGGCTGGCATATAGAGCTTCATGTTGGGGTTGTAGGACGCAGGGATTCAAGTCTAACAGGGTCTACTCTAGGGATCTTCAGTCTTGTTCATTAGAATAAGATTTTGGTATAGTATGAGGTAAGTGATCATAATACTAGGCAGCCCTTATTAGGAATCGTAGTATCAACTGCTGAGAACTTCGCTGTTACCCCGCGGAAAATAGCCAAGAAACACTTCGCCAGACTCATCTTCCCATACATGGACGAAGGGTTTGTCTAGAGATAGGAGTTCCGGACGAAAGAGGTACTGTGGGCCTCGACAAGGGATACTCTTGCAATATATTCCAACCCCCATCTCTTGAATGCTGACGCCTTTGACCATGCAGTTGGGCCTGGGGCTCTGAGGGTTTCGGGTCTAAGCCATTTACAGGTGGGTAGTTTGTAGGTGGGTAGTCTCCCATAAGCCTCCCATACCACTCCTATAAGGTAAAGGGGTCTTATGGGAGTACTATGGAAGAGGAACTACCCACCTGTAATGGGCTTCTATTTCGGATCCCCGGAACCCTAAACCCGCTAACACTGACCGGCAAGACTTTCCGCCGGAAAAGGCTTGAGATAAACGGCTGCAGGGACCTCTGCTGAGTTTTTTGCGTGTTTCAGGAGTTGGCACATTGAAGGGTTTCCCTAAACCCTAAACCCTAAACCCTAAACGCACATTGAAGGGTTTGTCTTTGCGGGCCTAGGGGCATTTTTGACACCTTGACACAGGGCCTCAATAGTTGACAAGAGTTAAAGTTCACGGGTATATCGGCGTGTTGGTAGAGAGTATAAACATAATCCGGAACCCTCATCAAGCATTATGTGTATATATACATATATATATACATATATATATATACATATATATATATATATATATATACAGGTAATTAGTTATATACTCAGATGATGAGTAAACACAAAAAAGGCAATGGAGCTCGAAACAGCAGGTTCTCACGGAGAGGAAAACCAGAGCTCTAAGGTTTAGGATTTGGGCCGAGTTTTTTGCAGGGCTCAAGCTTTGCTTTAAGACTGTCGGCGCAAAGAAGCCCAAAAGCCTCATGAACTACTAGCTTGGGGCCTCGGGGCCTTCAACTAGGCCTTCTGAGAGCCATGGGGAAGGCATTGTGAAGCAACGATGCGCGGATTACGACCCGACGCCCGAAAACATCTGGGGTCGATGGGCGGTTAGCAAACGTTGTAGTATAGGGGCCTTGATGATTAAACTAGGGCTTTGGGGCCGATTATACTAGAAGTATGGTAAGGAATCCCCCCCCACCCCAAATAGTACAGGTAATTACGAATAAGGCCCCTATAAAGGGACTTCAGAAAGTTGGAATATGGTTTCAGGGTAGGATACCTTATAATTTACCAGAAAGGGCTTAGGATAATCATATTCCAACTTTCTGGCTTTTACTTTAGTACCCTCAGCCCGATCAGGTCTAGAACCGTGGAAGTCCAAGACTCGGACACGCTGTGCCCTGAAACTCAGAAAATGAAGCTCCCACAACAGAGCCAAGGGGTTTAGGGGTTTAGGGGTTTAGGGGTTAGGGGTTTAGGGGTTTAGGGGTTTAGGGGTTTAGGGGTTTAGGGGTTTAGGGTTTAGGGTTTAGGGGTCTAGGGTTAGCACTACACACAAACCCGAGATCCTGAAACCCCTCAACCCCGAGCCCCAGACCCGAAACCTACCTATAATTTAGGGAGGTACAATCTTAAAGCATGGTAAACCTATAAACCAGACCATAAATAAGGAAGATACACCTTACAGTTATACTAGGATCCCTAATATGAGGTATGGTATATTCCTTGATTAAGGGACATTAAAACGGACTGAATAAACACGGCTTAGCGGCTAAGCCCCTTCCCCCCCATAACCTCTAAGCCCGGAAACCCCTAACCCCTGAACCCTAAACCCCTACCTTGAGCCGGAATAACCTACCTTTTTAAGGACTTATATACGGAAATCATAATAAGGAACCCTAAAAGGTAGGTTATTCCGGCTTAAGGTAACCCCTGAAAAGGAACGTCCGGGAAAACTTCTGGAGCTGTCCTGGCTCCTCTCATCGGCTTTGGGGCCCACATCCGGACGTGCACACAGCGGGAATCGCCACGGACTATTTTGCCTATAAGGTCCCTTCAAACAGATAAATGAAAAACATGTGTGTGTGTGTATATATATATAATCCTGTTTTCAGTTTGTGCTATTAACTATTAAATAAAGGTTCCTAGATGACAGTCCCGAGGCCCCAACTCCAACATTCGGATTGTGTGGGTGCCGAAATCGTTCAGGAATGGCTGGCTACTTGAACCCCATAGGGCGGAGTTGAAGCGGGTTTCGGGTTTCGGGCTCAGTAAGTGCAGGGTTCAATAGCTGCCCTGGTCCTCCTGGCAAAGTGCTTGTTGCGCAGAATGGATCGGAAGTTTGGACAAGAGCTCGCAAATGCAAGCTGCTTGAGGGTGGCTGGGGTTGAAGGGCTTGGTGAACCAGGGCTAAAAATTCTGCGTTCATACACGTCTCATGTGCGCCATATGGGTGGTTGTCAAAATTATGGTCCCTTTCGGGTCCTTATTATAATACGGCACCTAATATTTAGGGTAATTACCCAAAAGGGGACCATAATTTTGACAACTACCCATATCTGTGCCAACTCTCCGGCTACTCTGTAACGCAAAGGCTTGAGACAGCGAGGTGGCGAGAGGCCGCAGCGGAGATGAGGAAACGCACAGCCTTTTGTTCTGGAATCCCGAAGATGACTTTGCATCCCTAAGGGTCCATGTAATTACCCAAAGGCTCCGTGTACCCATGTAGTAGGTACTTAGGCCTTAAAGTAACCATATAGGGACCCCTTTAAGGCCTGAGTACCTACTATATGGGTACATGGAGCCTTAGGGCTTACCCTAGATAGTACATGCGTTGGCCCCTATATAGGGACTACTTGAAGGCCAAAGTAAATACTATTCGGCTTCATGGACGCCTAGGATATACCGAAAACTTGAACACAGAAGCCACAATGTGTGCGAAGGTTGGCGGTTGACTGGCTTATAGTAAACCCCAGAAAGTCGGCTACCAATTCTGCATCAGTAGTGCTGGCATTCCCGACACTTTACCTTAAGGGCATCAGAATGGCGGTGTTCCATTTTTCAAACTTCTACTGAAGATGCTGTTGGTTTGGAGGGCTGTGAGTTGACAGGTCGGGGTCATGTCTGCTGATAGGCTCGTCCTATACCTTGACCTACCAAAACCTACTTTTTTGTAGATTCCATATTAGGGCTTACAATAAGAACCTACCAAAAAGTAGGGTTTGGTAGGCTAAGGTATACTGACCATGGACGGTGATTGACGGAATCTTATTGAAGCTGCAGATCTTCGTAAGAGATCCTGGGTTACAGCTACCCCTGACCGTCTAAGTACACCCTGGGCCAGCGAATACCCTGAAAGTACACCCTGGGCTAGTGAATACCCTGAAAGCGGCATCCCGAACCGCAAGCATCCCCCGCAGGAGGGAGTGGTGACCTCATTCTGCGCCTCGACCTTGACTTTCAGAGCCTCCGAAGCGAGCTAGCATGGGAAGTTCTACTTTCGTTGCATCGATGCTACGGGTTTAGGACTGGGGCTCAAGGCCTCATCCAGAAAAAATAATGGTGTAGCTTCCTTAACCTACCAAACCCTACAAAAAAGTAGGGTCCCTATAAATTCCATATTAAGGTTCATAATAAGAACCTACAAAAAAGTAGGGTTTAGTAGGCTAAGGTTAAGGTTTTTGGACCTTGGTTTGTTTGGGATTTAGGGCTTGAGCTTGAGCTCTCGGGCTATGTGGGTGGTTGTCAAGATTAAGGTCCCTGTTTGGGTCCTTAGTATAATACGGCACCTAATATTTAGGGTACCCAAAAAGGGAGCTCTCATATAGTACCATCAAATAGTAGGATCCTTATAATAAGGAGCCCCAAATAAAGTACCCCGAATTTTCGGAAACTCCCATGTAGTTCTGGGGTTCAGTGATCGGAGCTGCTCAGGCTTGTGCAGTCCAGGGGAGGACTTGACGGGAGACCGAATGCCTCATTATTCGGTGCTGTCTTAGTTTTCATATCTCGCATCTGAAATTACGCCATGATGATTCGGAGCTGTCTTGGTTTTGATATATCTCGCGCGTCTGAAATTAAGCTGTTAAGACCTGCCCGGAAGAGCAAAAAGAGCATATACTCGCATAAACACACACACACACACACACACACACACCCCCGCAGAAAGGCAGGCAAACCCACAAACGGGCAACCAAACAAACACAAACACACACACACACACACATGCACAACACCAAAGATACATGATCGCATACATGCATGCTCACATCAATGCATCCGTCGAACCATCCATACATCCATCCGTCCGTCCATACATCCATCCATACGTCCGTCCGTCCATGCATCCATCCATCCATCCATCCATTGATCCGTTGATTCCTTGGTTCCTTGCCTCATTGATTGACTGAGTTGTTCGCTCCTCCATGCTTTCGTTCGTTTAGAGTAATTCGTTCCTTTCATCTCATGCATTTCATTCATTTCTTTCATTGAACCTATTCATTCATTCATGTCATTGAACCTATTCATTCATTCATTTGCTTCGTTTCATTTCATTTCATTCCCTTTCATTTCATTTCATTCCATTCATTCATTCATTCATTCATTCTTTCATTTCTTACATTTCTTTCACTTCATACCTTCGTTGATTCGTTCGTCCACTGCATGCCAACCAGCCAGACAGCCAGCCAGCCGTGCAGCCAACCACCAACAAACCTACTTGCCTACAACTGCCTGTATACATCCATGCAGGCCTGCATCCATATAGCAAAAACATGCATGCAGTCATGCCGACTTCCATACTTGCATATATACAGAAGCGGACGTGAGTCTTGCAAAAGTGATATCTTTACTTGAAGGTTTTGGTAATCCTGGATGCCGAGGGGTCGACAATTACAACCGCTGAATTGTGTCCCAAGGCAAAGGGCCCTAAACCCTAAAAACTAAACCCTAAACCCTAACAGTGCCCGCATGCAATGGCCCTGGAAGCTCTGCATGTCCTGTACCGTACCATCTGCGCTTGCGCTCTCACCACGCGTTCTGTAGAAAGTACCCAGAGGCTCCATAGTAGTTCCTTTTTGGGGATTACCTTATAGGGTTCTATATATGAACCCCCAAAAGGAACTACTTAGGGTAGGCTTGCGACATGAGGATCGTTATAGTCCAGGGCTCACGCTGCCTCAGTCGTGCGACTCCTCCTCAAGTAAAGGATTCTGAATGGCCTTGTTCTGCAACCCGATCACCGGTGACTGCGCCAACTGGATCCCCCGAAGACTATAATTACAGTCACGATTAAACTTCTTCGCAGTGTAGCAAACACCAATGCAGGGTTAAGGGTGTGGGGCGCCGGGTTTACATGATCAAGCGAATCTTCCCCTGAAATGCTGCTCCGAACCCCAAACCTTGTGGAGCCATATCAAAACCCACGAACTTGTTTCAGCAACCTACCAAACGAAACGAAACCCCAGCCTAAGTTATGTCGCGGCACCTCAGTCTCGGCAGAGTTGCTCGTGTTCAGCGAATTGTTGAGTGAAGAGTTGACAGACCTGCACACGAATACCAGATAGAATCCAATGCAATCCTATGAAGTCGATTTAGCCTGCAACTATACTTGCATGGACTGCTGGTGCAGAGTATACGGCTTAAGCCACAGCCTTGAAACACTGAAACCACCTATACATGCAGGACTTTTCGCCGGCTGCATAGTGCGTTGAAAAATCGCCAAGAGCAGTAAGCTGTTATCTTCTGAGGCGGTCGTCAAGTCTAGCTAGTCTGTTTTACTCGAAAGACTACAGCAACGCGGAACGACTACGACTACAAGAATCCGCATAAAGCCCCCCACTCTGAGCCGAAACGCGAAGAACAAAAGAGCATGCTGGCACCTGGGTGTTCGCGCTGCAGTCTGCACAGGCCTGGCTTGACGCTCATCCCAGGTTTGCGGTGCAGAAGGCACCGAAACATCACATTGACATATTGAGGGTACTTAGCAACATCCCGGTGATCTGGAGGCCGGGGGTACCGTTCCACGCTTCAAGACTACAGGCTCTGTAAGGGCGTTAACTAATTAGACTGGGTTTGGGGGGTATATTGTCATAAAGGAACCTTTAAACAAAATAGAAAGTTGTTGAGGCCTCATACCTTTATTAAACCAAAGCTGGGACTTGAGGGTCTGCAGTTGATTTGTGCATCCCTGCTGAGACGCAAGTGAGCTCGCTCGAGGATGAACACCCGGGGGATCAAAATAGCCCAAAGCCTTATGTAGTATGGTCTTTGGGCCCAAAAGCCTTAATATATGAGTCCTTAGATCCCTATGAGAAAAACAATCCGGCCCCTGCAAAATTTAAGAAAGGCACTATTCGCATACTCTATACTGAACTTAGAACCCCAGCAAACATTATGATCTTCGCTGTTTCTTAGGGATTATATATAATAGACAAAAAATGAAAATTACTTCTATGTACCCCGAAGTACTCACCTGAAACCCTCGGGTAAGGATGCTTTAAGCCTTCAGCTCTAGGCTGCAGAGTGTAGCCCAAAGGGTCCAACGGTTGATGATATAAATCCTGCATTACCTCAATAACCCTAACCTATGGGAATTATGGTATATTCCATATTTTGGGTAATGCAGGATTTATACCATCCACCGAAGTACCCAAATAGTAGGGTTTTAAATCCCAAAATCCACACCCTGAATGGTTTTTGAACCTTGAAGCCCTACTATTTGCGTACTTGGACCCTTAGGGTAGGGACATCTTGGACTTCTGCTGTATTTGGGTTGTTCCTTGGCTTCTGTTTGGGTTGATTCGGGAAGGATTCTAGGCTGTTCAGTAACCCACAGGGAAAAAGTATATACTTTTAGGCTTCTTATTTTATAGTAGGAACCCAGAAACCTAAAAATAAAAAAGTGTACCACTGAACAGCCTGGGATTGTGATGCTAAGGTTGCTGATACAGGCGGAGGGCGCCAAGCTTGTTTCGACTCTTTCCTCGGCTTCACTATACTGAACTTAGAACCTTAGCAAGAATCATAATTTTAGCTATTTCTTAGGGATTATAAGGACCACAAATTGAAAATTATTTCTAAGTACCCCTAAGTTCAGAGTAGTGGCGCTCATGCAGATTGCCCCTCTCCGCCTCAGAGGCTGGGACCTCCGGTAGCGAATCCATCACATCATGGCTCCGGAGCCCGAAACCTTAAACCCTCAACCCCAAAACCCCTAAACCCTAAACCCCTAAACCCCTAAACCCTAACCGGTGTAGGCCTCTTCGTCGGTGTCTGGCCTTGCCATGTCCTTCGGCTCGGATCGGGACTTTGACTCTGCATCCTAGGGCCCGCATGGCCTCCTGGCCCGCCTCATCGAGTGCTCTTGCTGTGTGTCACCGCGATGCACCTGATAGGATTGTCCGCAGCACAAGGAGAAGAACTGAAGTGCAGCGTCGGGGGCTTCGCCGGACGCTTGTGGAATTCCTGACAGGTCACCGACGAGACGGTCTTGCAGCTGGCGTTGTCCTGTCGCCAATTCTCGAAGAAGGCCTTCATGTCCATTCCCCGATCACTTCTGTAGCCGAGCTGCAGCGAGAAAGTAACGCCGAGCCCAGCCATGCGTAGCCAAGGCGTGGCAAAGCCAGCACTCGCCAAGCCAAAAACCGAGCCGCACAACGGAAAAGAAATGACAGGCCAAGCCAAGGCAAAGCGAGAGCAGCCAAAAGCGGACCCAAGCCGCACCACCGAGCCGCACCTAGGAAACGAAGACCGGGCCGATTCGCTCCTATACTCCACGGCTTCACATGCACGAACAGTAGGGCTTTCTGTATCAACACCCAGTCAGAGATACTTAGAGATACCATTTTCAGGGCCTAGCATCCCCGAAGTTGGGCACGCGGATTCTCTAAGAGTCTTATGATAAGAAACCAAGAACGCCACGACCCCTAAACTTAGAACTTTAGAAACCTGGCCGCAAACCCAAACCCAACCTGTAGTTTCGATTGTAGCCTCTTTCCCGAAGTCTGTATGTACCCTTATGGTATATGCGTAGGCCTGAAGGTGCCTCCTATAAGCAAATAAGCTCCTTTAAGGCAGAAGTATATAGTATATTGGTACATGGTCCTTTCTGGTTATCCAACCGATTCTATGGCTTCAGATCCGTAACATAGACCTGGTGAACCAAACAAGGGAACTACAATCGAAACTGTATATACACCCTAAAATGTAAGCCCTGCAATTAAATTCTGACACCCCAAACCCCATAAACTCTCAAGCCTGTATAAACTGAAAACCCTCAACTAAACTCCAAACCCTAAACTCAAAACCCGAAGTAATTGATTTCAGTAATCCTATTGCCAAGAGGCTGCCGCGGCGCAGGCCGTGCAACAGGCTTCTTTTCAACCTCCCGACATCGCTGGGTCAAGGGTTTAGGGTTTAGGGCGGTTTAAGGTTTCTTTAGGAGAACTATAGGGGCTCCATGAGGCATGCCTACCAATTTGCTTCATGGCATACAGGGTTACGGACTAGAGTTGAGAGTTTAGAGCGTAGAGTTTAGGATTCAGGGTTGAGGTCTTTTGGGTTTAGGGTTTTAGGTTCGCGGGTTTGGGAGTACAGCGAAATTTAAAGGCTTATCGGGATTTAGGATTCAGAGTACAGTATACGTCAGGTGGTCGGATCCCAAGTTTAAGTCGTTTGAAGGTTCTCTACCAGCCCAACCAAAAGCAATTCTAAACTTCTTGTGAATAACCCATGTCAATGTTCAGACCACAAATGGAAAACAACACCTAAGGAACGCGCCGTTCTTGACAAGCTTGAACACAATTCCCTGTCAGGATTGTGCTCAGGCAGGGATCCAGAGCCCATGCGCAGGCTGAGAAGCAGGTACGACTCCATCGGATTCCTGGATCAATAAACTTATACTACATATGATGGAAAAGCCCTGTTCTAAATTACAACCATAATAAGGCCCCTATATTGGAGAACTAAATCGGGGTGCCTCCATGGTTCGTGCCACCGGTGCCCTCGGCTTGAAATTCTCCTTCTCGCAGGCACCTGTCTAACAGATTGCTTCTTTGCAGGAGCGGTTTAGGGTTTAGGGCTTCAGGTGTTGAGGGGTTTACGGTGGCGAGCATAGGGGCTCATGTAGTGGTATGGGGTTTAGGAATGTGGGGTTTTCATCGGGGTTTGCTGGTTCAGTGTTGCGAGTTCAGGCATTGTTAAGATCCAGTGGCTCCAGGGAACCTTGAGGACTGCAGATTAGTCGGACACCTTGTTAAATACTGGGCGGTAACCATCCAAGCCAAGCTTACTTCTTCAAGCTTACAGTCCAAAGTATGAAACTCCGTGCCCGAAAGCTCAAGACGACCCGACTCTGCTTGGGGTTTACGGCGAATCTTGTTTGATCAAATTTGTAAGGATCATACTAAATGTTGCACATGGATAAAAGGCAAAAAACAACCACAGGCCCCATGCTTGTGGTTCTGAGGTTTGGCGCCCAGTCCGAGGATCAACAACCCCGAACTTCAACCATAAGACTTTAACCCTAAGCCCCCAAACCTTAAACCCTAAACTTTTAACCCTAGACCTTAAACCCTAAGCCTTTAGCCCTAAACCTTAACCCTAAGCCCTAAACCTTAAACCCTAAGCCTTTTACCATTCACCCTAGACCTTAAACCCTAAGCCTTTAACCCTAAACCTTAAATTAAACCCACACCCCTAAACCCTAACACGAAAGGGATGTGGATGTGTCACACGGCACCGTCGGACATGTTCACTTGCAAGTGTTTGCCTAACACCTACACCCTAGGCCCCAGGAACCCTACATTCTGAACCCCAAAGGCCTTGAGCCCCAACCTTCCAGGTTAAACCCTAAACCCCAATGCCCACACCCTAAGCAAGAACCCTAAACTCTAATACCTACACCCCTAGACCCTGGAATAACCTTGCAATAAAAAGGGTGCCCTTTTTGGTATAAAGGGGCTTATAAGGGAACCTGAACCCTAAAAAAGGGAATAAGGGCCTACTCTAATACCTACACCCTGAGCCCCCCCCCTAACTTCCAGGTTTCTGCCTGGCGGGCTCTTGTTCATCAGGACGTTCCCGGCAGGCTTGGCCTGGCTTTAGGGTTCCTTTTTAAGGTTCCTTTAGGGTTTAGGGTTCCTTGCAAGGTTCCTTTAGGGTTTAGGGTTCCTTTTTAGGGTTCCTTTAGGGTTTAGGGTTCCTTTTTCAAGTTCCTTTAGGGTTTAGGGGTCCGTTTAAGGTTCCTTTAGGGTTTAGGCTCCGTTTTAAGGTTCCTTTACTGTAGGGTTTAGGGTTTAGGGTTGTTCCTTTTTAAGGTTCCTTTAGGGTTTAGGGTTCCTTTTAAAGTTCCTTTAGGGTTTAGGGGTCCTCTTTAAGGTTCCTTTAGGGTTTAGGGGTCCTCTTTAAGGTTCCTTTAGGGTTTAGGGGTCCGTTTAAGGTTCCTTTAGGGTTTAGGCTCCGTTTTAAGGTTCCTTTAGGGTTTAGGGTTTAGGGTTCCTTTTTAAGGTTCCTTTAGGGTTTAGGGTTCCTTTTTAAGGTTCCTTTAGGGTTTAGGGCTCCTTGTAGAGTTCCTTCAAGGTTTAGGCCTTATAGGGTTCCTTTTAAGGTTCGGGGTTCCTTCTAGGGCTGCTTCAAGGTTTAGGGTTCCTTTTCAAGTAGGGTCTACGGTTCGGTTCCTTTTAGGGCTCCTTTAAGGTTTAATGTTTAGGGTTCCTTTTAAGTTTCCTCTAAGGTTTAAGGTCTAGGGTTCCCTTTGGGGCTGCTTCAAGGTTTAGGGATTAATGTTCCTTCTAAGGCTCCTTTAGGGTTTAGGGTTCCTTTTGGGGTTGGGGTTTAGGGTGCCTTTTAGGGTTTACTTAAAGGAGCTATTTGGGTACTAGTAAAATTAAGGTTCAAGGTTCGGGGCTCTTGGCTTTACTTGAAGGGTCGGAGGGCTTGGTAAGTAGATATCTTAAACAGCTATAAGTATCATACCCCCACTTATTAGGATCCCTGATCGGGTACGAATAACTCTAATTACCAGCTACTTAATCGGTTTCCCGATCCTCCACATACGGTTTAGGGTGTGCATGTCTCGAATTTGGCTGCAAGGTTTTCTTTAGGGGTATAAGGTTTTGGGGATTAAGTGACGATGTAAATATCCGGAAATTGAGGAAATCGTCAAGTTTGAAGGGTTTCCGATATTTAATACGATATAAACTTATCGCTAGATTTGTGGACACAGACTCTCCTTGTTTCTACCTGGAGGATCCGGGGATTGCGATAATGACGATCACGCATGCAAGATTCGTACTAGAGTCTAGGGCCCTAGGGCTCAAGGTTGGAATCGTGCCAGCCCTAGCCGCAAATCACTGAAGCCTCAACCTTGCCCTACATCCTCTATGCAGGCGAACCGCTCGACTTGATGAGGTGTATAAAGCACCGGTATAAGTCCTAGAGATAGTCTGGATGTAAGGTTCTCGGTATGGTATCCCACAGGCTCCATGCACCTATATTAATAATATTGTATATACCGCCTAGGCCTCAAAGTAAGAAAATGAACCTATGCTCTGGAACCCAATTCCTTAAACACCCCAAACCCTTGAACTTAAACCCGAAAGCCCAAACTCAAAGGAAACCCCGAACCCCAAGAAACCCCAAATCTAAGGACACACTGACCAAGGACACCCTGGACCCAAGGAAACACTAAAATCCAAAGAACTCCTACAGCCGATACCATAATCAAGGGGCCTTAACAATTAGAACAGGGTTTGAGGGCATCGTATACCATAATTTTAAACCCGAACCGCCCCCTCAAAAAAGAACATACATAGGTAATTATTAAGGCCCCTATATATTCTTAGTTGCTGAGTTCATAAGCCCCAAAAAAGTGTACTGTACACTTTTAGCTTTATACTGGGTAATATTATCCCGAAGAGCTTAAAGTGTATCCACTAAGCTACTAAGTAATCATCCTGTGGCCCGAGCCCATGCTGGAAGCGTCTTGCCCTCGCGCGCGGCGACCTCAGATGACTTCGGCGAGAGGCGACGGTTGAGGGTAGTGGGGCCTGGGGGTGCATCAGGTTGCTTTTTTTGGATTTCTGGGTTTCCTACTTGTCGGGTATCATAGGGAACTAAAGGTTAACTTTTTTGGGATTATACAGGGACTATACTACCCAAAAAAGGTTAAAGGTTACCTACCCTACTACTAGGGTTTAACAAATACCCCCAGCTGTAGCCCCCAAGACAACACTTGTCAGACAGGCCGTTCTCATTACCATACTGACTACTGTTACTCTTACTAGTATTAACTATTACAAGCCTCTGAAATGAACAAACTGTCTGCGTAGGGCTCGGGCAGGATCGTAGTCCAGACGCCCCAGACCTCCCTCGCGCTCCCAGAAGCACCTGGCCACTGTTAGAGTTTAGGGTTTAGGGCGCAGCCCATACCTGGAGGATCCAACATCCTACTATCTCTTATTTCAGGGTCCTTAGACTCAGGATTAGTTGGGGGAAAGTGCTCTAAGGTTCTTGAAACATCAAGAAATCTTTCGCAGTAAATCCTATCTAGACGGTTCTGGGAAGTGAGCAACTGCCCAAAAACTCCATGTGTTAAGGCTCAAGCGATTCCCAGCGAGGTACTTGCATTCAGGCTTAAGCATTGTATGGATCTTAGGGCCAAGTTGCTAATCATTAAGACGAAGACAGCATCCTCAGTGTGTCATGTTTTCTGGGGCAATGTCGAGGCCCGGATAACTATATCTTGGGCTCCCTGCTATAGGAGGCCCGGAGAACAATACCTTGGGCTCCCTGCTGAGTCCCATAAACCCCAACACCGTATGCAAATATTCACGACCCATTTTAAACCTATGACACGGCTCGGTGCCTACCCAGAGTCTCAGAGAGAAGCTACAGGTATACTGTGGGCCACTCCTGGTCCTTACATCTCCACCTTGCCACTTCATATCAGATGTCCTCCATATACCTCCAACGTGCAAGCCCTGATTACGTCCTATCCGTCCTATCCCGTATTCAAAACCAGATCTTACGCCCCCCCTTCCACCTCCAACAACTGGCAGGCCACAGTGCATCGGTACGGCCAAATGATCCACGAAACGCCCAAGGGCCCGAATCTACCCTCCCTCCCCGGCCCCGGCCGCACACGCACACATACCTGAGCCTGCCTTAGGGACGAAATGAACCCTAAAAGGGTTTACAGCTCATATACCAAATAGGGACTCATAGTATTGGGTATAGGGCCCCTACGTTTAAGGGTCATTTGGTCCTCCAGGTGACCGACTCAACCACAGGATCCTCCGAAACAGCGACCAACACACGAAAACAAGAAGAATCCATACCCCAAAAAGATATCAGCGACCCACCTTTAAAACAACGAAAACAAGAAGAATCCCACACCCAAAAAAAATCCACGAGCCACCTTCAAAACAACGAAAACAAGAAGAATCCCATACCCCCCAAAAAAACAGGAGCAATAGCCACTTGGATCCTTCTGCTCCAGATCTTGGCTACGAAAACCCTAAACTCTGAATCCTCAACCCTAAACCCTAAACCCCTAAACCCTAAACCCTAACCCCTAAACCCTAACCCTAAACCCTAACCCTAAACCCTAAACCGTGGCCCTGAATCCTCAACTCTCACCTTAGGGTTTAGGGTACCGGGGTTTCTGGCTCAGGGAAACCCTAACCCTACCGGAAATCTGGGCCGGGCACTTCACCCACTGCAGGAACTCGAGGTTGTCTTGGTACCTTCAGGAGGCTCTAGAGCTTGAGGGTTGTAGGTGGGTTTAGGGTTTAGGGTTGAGGGTTTTAGGGTTTGGGGTTTCATGTAGGAACCTGATTAAGAAACCTTGGGTCTTTATTAGGGTTCCTCATATGAGCCCTAATATGTTGGGGTTTGATGGTTTTAGGTTTTTGTTTTAGGGTTCGGGGTTGAGGGTTTTCCAGAGGCAAGCAAAGCCAGCCTTAAGAGGTGCAGAAGCCAGGAGGGTTTAAGGTTTGAGGGTCTTGGGGGTCTAGGGCCCCAGGACCATATCTGGGAGTTTCAAGAGATGTCGTAGAGGGTTCTATAAGGGGTACGGGTTGCTCTACCTGCTCTATTTAAGGCTCTATACCGAGTTCTGTAAGGGTTACTACAAGGACTTCTAACAGGTCAGTGTGCGGGGCTTCAGAAGGGTTGCTATGAAGAGGGCCTGAAGACAAAAAAAAAACAAAGTGCTTTTTGCAACTACTAACTTTAACTGACGTGGCTATATGGAGCTCTTAGGACAAGGGGGGATTCATTAGGATCGGAGACCGCGGAGTAGACCCCAGTATAAGCCATGCATAATCGAGCCCTTGCAGTAAGGAGCCTTAAACAAGGTGCCCGAGTTTTCACACGCATGGGCTTCGAGGCGCAAAGTCTTCCGATTCTGCCCCACTCCTACCCTAAGGGTCCACGTATCTGCTTGGGGGGGTTTAGTTTAGAGTTTTGGGTTTTGGGTTTAGGGTTTTAGGGTTTAGGGTTTCAGGGAACCACCGCAGATTGATGGACCCGAACTGACCCCAACTCGCAAACCTAGACGGGCCCAATCCCTTAACCCTACACTATTTGCTTAAGAACCCCCCAAAAAATAAAAAAATATAATCCCTATATTCTCCCTATAAGGAATATATTTTTATTTTTTGGGGGGTTCTAAAGCAAATAGTATTAACCCTACACCGTCTACCCAATGCCCAAGCCTTGCCACCCTCCCTGCAACGAAAGGTTTAGGGTTTAGGGTTTAGGGTAAGGTCCCTGCCACGACAAAACATCAGGGGCACTTCGCTCGAATGAGCTGGTCGACAGGAATATTCCGCTCGATGTCCAGCCTCAGCCAACCTACCTATAGCATCCATTGCAATTCCTTTTTGCAGTTACCGTACTTATGGGATCCTACATATCAAAATTGGATACGGGTTTAGAGTCTAGGGTTCACTACCTAGAGTCATCAGTTTACCGGCTTAGGGTTTAGGATTTTGGGGTTAGAACGAGCAGGGTTCAGGGTTTACCTAGACCTGAAGGGCGGAAAACATCCCACCACGCAGGTCGTCCGTGACACCCCTTTCCAAGACGGATATGCCTGCGGATGCAGAGTCGAATTCAGTCTTTGATCTTCTGCGTTCACTGTAGTCTAAACCTGCTTCTGGGCATCATATTCTGCATGAGCACCAGATCTCAATCCCCCATAAATTCACCCAAACCCAAAACCCCTGAACCCTAAACCCCCATGTAGACTAGGATACCCAGTAACCTAAGAATAAAAAGGCCTCTCTTTTTGGTATTGGGTAACTTTATAAGGAACCTAGGACTGCAAAAAGGGAATAAGGGTACTACTGGGCATCCTAGCAGACCCCCAGAGCCCCGAAGCCGCTAGAACCCCCTGCGATTTGTCTGAGCCCCCTCGCTTGTCGAAGGCGACCTGGAGTGCCTCACGAGCTTACAGAAAGCCTAAAGTAAAAGCCAGAAAGTTGGAATATGGTTATCCTAAACCCTTTATGGTAAATTATAAGGTATCCTACCCTGAAACCATATTCCAACTTTCTGGAGTTCCCCTTAAGGGTCCAAGTACCTAATAATCATATACTCTCCCAAAAAGTAACCTGCAAAACTACTATCCTACACCCAAGTACCTGATTATTGGGTCTTTTGGACCCTTACAAAAAAAGGGCTTTAGCCAGTCCCCAGTGATTCTGACTACCCTTAGTACAGTGTAGGGTTTAGGTTTTCGGGATCGTATATGGTTTAGGGTTTAGGGTTTCTCTAATGTACTCGGACTTACTACTATGGTTTGGGCAGGTACCCACCCCATAGGTATTTAATCCCCTCGGAGCATTTGGGATTAGAAATGCGGCTCCTTTGAACCGTTCCTTTTAAGCGGGCCTTTTAAGGCCTTCGGTAAGGGTTTAGGGGTTACGGGGCCTCAATAGATGAACTAGAAGTGCACTAGGGTTCGGGGTGTATTCCACTACAATCATAGAAGGAAGAGTCTTGGCGACTAGTTCGTCTTCTACAGCTTAACGTAGCTGTTGTGCAGAGTTGAAAGAGGAACTTACAAGCCCTAAACCCTAAACCCAAAACCATATAAAGGATTCTTTTCACAAGAGGGCTCCAAGGGGTGTGACTGTTTTGCGAGCCCTCATTAAGGATGAGTGTTAAGGGTACCCTGCCCCGACCTCGTTTCAAGTTCAGGGTTTCGGGTTCAGGGGCTTAGGCCACTCATGCGCACCAGACATAAGACCTGAATCGCTAGATCATGCCGTCCACATTCTGCTTCACCAAAGCAATGAGACGCGGCGATGGTAAAGTATCCTGATCAAGGATCTCACTCGTGTAAGCCTTCAAGAAGTCCTTCTGCAAATTTGCAAAAGCAGTGGAAGTAACTCTGGGCGGGCACGGATTGGACCACGAAGAAGCATCCTGAGTGCCTGAGTCAAGCAAAGCAGGAGCTGCGGACCCGAAGGGGCAAAGCAGAGCTCGAAGAGGTTCTGGTAGCCAACACAAAGCACTGCTGCCAAAGCAAACGAATGCACGAACGCTCTTGAAGTGTAATGGCCCGGGCAGGGAGCAGCTCGCCGGACCCCAGTGCAGAACGTTACTGATCATTCAAGCCTCTGTACGCCCCCTGTGCAAGGGGTCGGTTATAATGTTCTGGGTATTGGATTCCGGGCCCTCGAACAATACCGTGTCAACACTCCACAGCCCAAAATCCAAACAAGAACCCGAAACCTCAAAATCCTGCAGCCTTAATCTAGACCCTGGAATAACCTAGCAATAAAAAGGGTGCCCTTTTTGGTTTAAAGGGGCTTATAAGGGAACCTGAACCCTAAAAAAGGGAATAAGGGCCTACTCTAGGTCCTAGTAATTCCACCAAACCCTAAACCGGACTCAGGGCCTCAGCCCCTGCAACGTGGAGAAAGATCAACCCGGATGCCAAGTCTTTAGGGTTTAGGGTTTAGGGTTTATTCAGACAGTCCTCCAATATCAATGGTTAGCTAAACCCCAACAATAAACAACAAGCCCCGCATGATATTGGCTTCGGCACAGGAATGCAGAGGGATGAGTGTTCGGATCGCACGGTGTAGGGCTTGCGGGCTGGAGGTATGGACCGTGGGTTTATAAGGTTTAGGGAGTTAGGGAGAGTTATAAGTTTACCCATAAGCTCCATCGTAGTTCCTTTTGGGGCTTACCTTATAGGATTCTAAATATCAACCACGAAAAGGAACTACTATGGAGCCTCTAGGTAGTGTTTAGGGGTTTAGGATTTCGAGTTTGAGGTTTAGTAAGGGTTTGAGGTCTGGGCTCAAGGATTTTTCTCGAACAGTGTTGTAAGAGCCAGGGTCCTTGCTAAAGGGCCTCGAGTGTCTGTGGATGCTCACATGAAAAGCAATGCGATTGGTAATCATTCACTACAGCCTTCTGCTAGCCACGCAGTCACATCAATGTCAAGGTTTAGAGATCAGGCCTATAACAACAAGGAGAAGAAAAGCCCAAAACTTAATCCCGAGAATTGCAGCCATGAAAGGCTGTCCCTAAGGGTCCATGTACCCAAATAGTATATACATTGGCCTTAGAATAGTCTCTGCATAGGTACATTGGAGCCAAGGTGTATACGATTTGGGTACATGGACCCTCAGGGTGTAGAAACCTGAAAGCAGCAAAAACCCCCGCGGCCACTCCTTGTAGTTTGGGATGTACTCGTGCTCTGCCCGGGCCATCCAATTTACCTGTCCACCGCTGCTACATGACGTAATATAGGGGCCTTAATTAAATACATAGAATAGGGTTCCTTCAAAGGGGCCCATACCGGTTACTATAAGGGATCTATAAGGATACTATGAAAAAGGGCCTTAATAATTAGAACAGGGTTTGGGGGCCCATTATACTATAGTTTTGATACGGAATCACCCAAAAAGGTATAGGTAATGATTTAGGCCGGCCCCTAGAGTACTAGGAATGCCTGTGTTCTTGTTCGCTATTGGCCATTTTTGCATTGCTATCGAAAAATAATTCTCAGCAGCCAACATCCTGAACCCTAAGGACCCTAAACCCTGAACCCTAAACCCTCAGGAACAAACCCTAAACCCTGAGGACCCTAAACCCTGAACCCTAAACCCTCAGGAACAAACCCTAAACCCTAAGGACCCTAGAGCCTGAAGCCTAAACCCCAACTGCCCAAAGCGGCTTCTCGGATTCGGAATTTCTACTTGTCGGGTATCATGGGGAACTAAAGGTTAACCTTTTTGGTCATATAGGAATTTTACAGGGACTATACTATCCAAAAAAGGTTAAAGGTTATCTATTCTACTACTAGGAATTTGTTTGCGGTTGCAAGCTGCAAGCAGCCTGGGGGTTTGGGCTCTCTTTGAGGGTCATCTAAGGGCCTTACCCTGAGGCCCCAAAGTAGCTCCCTTTTGGGGTTCTCATTTAGAATCCTATTATGTAATCCGCAAAAAGAACTACTTTGGGGCCTATGGGTAATAACTAGAATAAGGGTTTGGGGTATAGTATATCACTATAGTCTTGGTAATTATTAAGGCCCCTATAGTAGGTCTAGAGTGGGGGCTAGACGAAAGCTCTCAGGACAGCTTAATACCACCCCATATCAACTCCCTAAACCTTCCACCGCAAATCCCCGAAGCTCTAAACCCTAGCCCTACACCCTAAACCCCAAACACCATCTGCTAAATCCCTTCTTGCTTCTCAGCTTCATTGGCTTATAGGCTGATAGGCTATAAGTTATAAGCTTTCTTGTCGTTGTTTAACACCCTTTTCGGTCCGCATGGTTAGCTAGGGCTTAGGGGTTGATGGATGCAAGAGGGGCACCGACATACTCTGGACCGCAGAATTGTTCGGAAGTAGCGCAGACCGAAGACCCCTATGTATATATTTAGGCCTCGCAGGTGTTCCCATTGAGGTACTTTAAGTAAATTACTGGGTGTAGAAATCAGGGTGGGCAAGATCCTCCTGTAGCACCTCTATGGTAACCTTATAGAACCATGGAAGGTCCCCCAGAATACATGCTAGACACCCGAAGGAATTGTAAAGACCTCTGTCCCGGTTTCATGCTGGTAAGGGTCTTAGGAGTCTTGACTTTCGGGTGTTACCTAGACCCTCAAGTGTAGTGAATACCGTTTTGGGGTCACCTTAGTTTGGAAATCAGGGGATCCTACCCATCAGATATGTCATCCACTACGCCGTCCAAAGCCGCATCTTTAGCAATGTCGAGCCCTATCATGAGAGACACCCCATCCACCAGAAAAAGTTACCCTAAGGCCCCATGTACCTATAGTGTAGTAGGTACTATATAGTATAGTGTGTGTGTGTATACATATATATGTAGGAGTTACAGTACCTATATGCGTAGGTTAAGCTATGTGTGTGCTTTATAGGTACATGGAGCCTTAGAGTCTCATGCTGAAACATGGGTGCCGATGTAAAAAGTTGGGAAGAAGGTGTGTACTTATATAATACCTGCTTGTCTACCTGCTGGATGAACGAACGTGGTCAAAACTTCTCTCTTCTGGAACTTGACGGAACCACTGAAATCAGAAGCGGACCAAACACGCAGCCACCCACGGTTTTGCTTTGCACGCATCAATGTCACACCGAGCGCACCATGCTGCAACTGTCGTTCTTGCCGAGCGACTGCTTTGACTCGGCTGTCCTAGGGACCGAAAGACGCTTAAGCAATGACCCAGACCCTCAAACCTGGCCCTACCTCTTTCAACAAGGAACCTCAAAAAGGACGTTATTTGGGGTTACGGCAAGCCCTATTTTTTTTGCGTAGTTGACCTTGGCGAATGGCTTGCTCCGGGCTTGGGCTGGGATCAACCTAGAAACGTCCCAATGCCTAAACCGCGATCCCTTGTCTAACAAAGGAACTTCGTAAGTGATTCGAACAAGGTTTAGGGATCTGTTAAGGTATACTTGTAATGAGTAAGGAGCCGGACTAATGTTGGAAGTTGTCTGGGTCTGCTGTAATACCTCGCCTGGCTTAGGCTGTCCAGTTTCTTCGGGGATCCAGATGCTATCCTTTGAGGTTCTGCAATGCCCTAACGAGGAAGGGATACTTGGTCGAACACTGAACCCTTAACTCTAGGGTTTCACATACTATGTTACAGCAATATGAAGACCGTCAAAAACCTATAAATACCAGCTCCAAGCAGCCCTTTGCAGGCTTTCAACCGAAGGGCTAAATCCGCAACCGGTTTTACTGTGGCAAAGTTGGAGCCTTCTGGATCCCATACTGGTAGACCGTTACTGTAGGTGCCAAAATAATTATCAATACTATTTGGGGGGGCTCCTGATCAAAAAAAATCTAATACAGTGGGCCCCAAACCCTGATGTAATTATTCAGGCAACTATATATAGGACTTAAGCAAGTGAGACTCCGGGATTTGGGCCCGAAAGCGCCATCAGAGCGCGCCAGGCTCAGCGGCCAAAGGCAACTCGGCGAGACCTCGGGCCTCCCGGGCCTCCGTGGAAGCTCTCAGTAAGTTGGCCTCGTGGGGGAGCTCTACTTGCAGGATCATGGGACTGAGCAAGTTAGGTTATAAGTACCTCAATTGGGGTTATAAGTAATTATAAGTATAGTTCCTTACTTGTAACCCTAGTTTTGTAAGTTGGCCTCGTGGGGAGGTCTAGGGAGGGCGCTCAGGGCTTTGGGGGTTCTTGGGATTCTATACGGTTTAGGGTTTAGAGTGCGAGGGCTTTGGGGTTCTAGGGATTCTACAGTAAACCCCATAAAGTTGGCAACCAGATTGAGGCCAAATAGTGCTGGGATTCCCTATACATTACTCTTAAGGATTGAGGCTATGGGGTCTCCAACTTTTCGGCTTCTTCTGTAGGCCTTTGGGGGTTCTGGGGATTCGATAGGGTTTAGGGTGCGAGGGCTTTGGGGTTCTAGGGGCTTTGAACTTTGGGGTGTAGGATTTCAGGTTTGGCGTTGAATGACTTCTTGGGATTTTCGCGAGGGCTTCTCTGCCAGGTTTCTGGCGAGATGGGGGCTCGGGATTACTGACGTCTTCACGGCTTTCAGGGTCTCTAGGGTTGGGATTTGGGGTGTCGGAGGTGATAAGGTCTTGAGCGAAGAAATGCATGGATGGTAAATCATTTTAGGCCACCTTGCACGCTAAACCCGGCAAGAACCTGCACTCAAACCCTGCCCTAATCAGAGGGTCCAAGTACCCGATTAGTAGAGGTTTTACATTCAAAAGAACGTGCAGAGCGCGGTATTTGCTGTCCTCAAGCCCTACGATTTGAATCCTTGACCCCCTGGGTACTACCTCTAATTTCCTAAAGCTTTAAGCCCTAAACCTACACCCTCAACCCTGTTAGGGTGTTGCCATTTAGGGTTGCATGGCACCTAAGACCAAGAGCGTTACCATGACATAATATCGGGGCCTAAATGAATACCATAACCATTTTGGGGTTCCCTATTATTTTTTATGATATAATAATATACCCCAACGCCTTTTTCAAAGCACCCAAAGCATCCAAAAACCTTAAACCCCTAAAAAACCTAGAACCCCAAACCCTGAACTGGCGATCTGCCCTGAACCCTTAAATTCTAAACCCCTAAAGAGACAACAAAACCCCCTAAACCCTTAAAGCAAACCCTGAAACCTACAACCCTTAAAGCCTAAACCCTAAACCCTTAAAGCCTAAACCCCCTAAAAGCCTAAAAGCCTAAACCCTAAGCTGCCTAGTTGACTACGAGCCTGGTACTTCTGGATCCACTCTCTTCGGGCCTGATTTGGCACCCAAAGGGTCCCCACCATGGTACCCTTTATAGCCCTAAGGGTCCACGGTTTAGGGTTTAGGGTTTAGGGCCCAATAATTAGGTATTCGGGTTTGGGATAGTAGTTATGTAGGTTCCTATTTTTGAGAGTTTATGATAATTGGGTACTTGGACCAAGAGAGATAGAACCCTAGTAGTATTGACCCCTTAAAGAGTATCCGAAGACACCCTGTAAAGGGGAGATAGAACCTTATCCCTATCCCTCCAAGGACCTCATAGTTAGGGCCCTAGACCCCTTAAGGACCCCATAATAAGGGCCCTGGAGGCATAGGGTAAAGAACCCCAAGGGCCCTAAACCCTAAACCCTAAACCCTAAACCCTGCCCCCAAAGGGTTCCTAAAAGGGTTCCTATAAGGGCGCCTCTATGGGCTCTATGGGAGTTTCCGAAAATTAGGGGGTACCTTTTTGGGGGGGGTAGGGATTAGGGTTTTGGGTTTAGGGTTCAGCAGCTCCGGATCGAGCAGTTCTGAAGTAGAATTGTATTTACGGTTTAGAAATAACACCCACCCACCCTTAGAATCCCATAACATAAGCCATATAAAGTCTTTCATCATCATTCAGAGAGTTCTACTTGCAACCTAGCCTGTCACACTTTAATGTCGCTTTCTTACACCACTAGGAAAATACAACAGTTCATATTGCTCCCACAGCTGGTTTAATTTTTTAAGGTTGTCGAGCTTAGACTTACCTTAGATTCTTCCAACCAACTAGGTTTGTTGTATATGTTGCAAGCTATTTATTCATAGTTAGTTGCTAGTCTTGGGCAAGCTAAACCCTAAATTCAGTCGGTGTGCGGCAGGACCTAAACCTCACAGTTATGAAATTGCCAATGAACTACTATGGAAACATGTGCGGCTGTAGCTAAACCCTAAATTTCCTATGGTGTCAACACCGTTTCTTGCTTGTTTTAAGTAAAGCAAGTAAAAAGGCTCGCTAAACCCTAGGGCCCAAAACCCTAGGGGAGGGGGGGGGGAGGGGGGAAGGGAGGGGAGGGGCCGGGGGGGAGGGGAAGGGGAGGGAGGGGGGGGAGAGGGACGGGGGAAGGGAGGAGATGGGCGGAGGAGGGAGGGGGGAGGGGGGGGGATATTTTTTTTGGGAAAGAGCTAAAAAAACCATAGGCCCCAAACCCTAGGCCCTAAACCCTAGGGCCCAAACCCTCGCCCTAAACCCTAGTGCCCAAACCCTAGGCCCTAAACCCTAAAGCCTAAGCCCTAAACCCTAGGCCCTAAACCAGGAGTGACCTTAAACGACTAAGGGTTTGACCTTAAACGACTAAGGGTTTGACCTTAAACGACTAAGGGTTTGACCTTAAACGACTAGGGGTTTGACCTTAAACGACTAAGGATTTGACCTTAAACGACTAAGGGTTTGACCTTAAACGACTAAGGGTTTAAGGCGTTTAAGGTCTGACCTTAAACGACTAAGGCCTTAGAGCAGGCACACGAAAGGAACGGCCCTGTTTTGCTGCAGAATGTGGCCCCGACCTGACCTTAAACGACTAAGGGTATTAGGGTTCTAATTATCATATGAAAGAGAGGTTTAGGGTTTCTATAATAAGGATCCTACTATTTAGGGTCCTATATAAGGGCCCCCTATTTTCGGAAACTCCCCTATAGGGTTTAGGGTACAAGGGTGCATGTACTGGTATAAGATTTTACTTTGGCTTGAAAGTAATCCCTATTCAGGCACTTTGGGGCCAACACATGTACACTTTGGGAGTTTCCGAAATTAGGGATACCGTGTTTTGGGGCCCTTATAAAAAGGATCCTACTGTTCAGGGTACTATTCGTTTTCGGAAATCCGCGGGCACATGGACCCTTAGGCGATGGTGTGGCATTGCAAACCTTAAACATTACCTGTAGGGTCCTACCCTTCCCCTTTTTAGGTACCTGCTTTTCGAGGTATAGCAGATCCAAACCCGAAAACTAGGTACCCTAAACTACGGGGTGGGGTGGTCTCTGAAGCAACCGGTATGTCCAGAGGATCGGCAAGGGGCCCTGACTAGTTATGTATACGTGCTGGGTCCTTCTGGGTTTAGGATGTATGGAACAATGGGTTGCTATCCAGAGACTCCAAAATCCCTTAATTAAGGAATATACCTTAAATTATAATAGGATCCTTCATATATAACTTATGGTATATTCCTTAATTAAGGGGTTTTGGAGTCTCTGGGTATCTCTAAGCGGCCAAATACCTCATGATCATCGACTCACCGAAATACTATCCTACACAACTGCCATCCTAAACTCAAGTATGCAGTTATTGGGTGCCTCGAACCCTTAGGGGGTCAGCAGGGAAGCTCCAAGCGAGTGCATGAAACATACTTTTGGAATGTGTATGTTCATGGCTTGGCGGTTAGGGTTTGGGATCTTGCCATATGGGTTCACGTACCCAAATGGTGTATACTTTGGCCCCAGTGTACCTATATAGGGACTACTTTAAGGTCAAAGCTAATATAGTATTTGGGTACATGGACCCTTAGGCTTGTTTCACCTTAGACTGGAAGCCTGTGGTGCAAACTTCGTCGTGCTGCGCTACTACTAAAACGAATTCCTGCAGTGTAGAAACATCTGCCAGACTACTGGGGCCCTGAACCCAAACCCTAAACACGGCTATTTCCCAAAAATCTCATGATCTCAACGGTTTAGGCGTAAGTTTCTGTCCCAAGCCGCAACCTAAACGTTGAAAGCAATGTGGAGGCTACCCGAGAGCACCTTGTAGTAGTCGAACTGCCGTGTCTTGTCGAGCCATTTCAGCTCCTGTGGCTGCAGACGTAGGCTCGGGGGAAGCAGGCTTTCCAACTGATCCAGCAGTTACCCAAAGGCCCCGAAGTAGTTCCTTTTTGGGGTTCGTATATAGAATCCTTTCGGGTAATCCCAAAAAGGAACTTATAGGATTCTATATATGAACCCCCAACAGGAACTACTTTGGGGTTATAGGGTAGGGTGACCACAAGATCCATATCCACAACGGATCATGAAATCATCATCAGAGCACCCATCATTCGCAATCGTCGTTTCGTCGCAGTACTGGCGGTATGCAACACATACTTGTTGCGAGATTGT
Organism: Symbiodinium sp. CCMP2592; assembly: GCA_905221615.1. NCBI lineage: Eukaryota > Dinophyceae > Suessiales > Symbiodiniaceae > Symbiodinium > Symbiodinium sp. CCMP2592. Next base: position 1,691,691 of record CAJNDT010000446.1, read on the forward strand.
CTCGTAGGCGTATGCACTTATCATCATGTATCAGTCGGCTAAAGACAATCCCCACCAACCTCGCACGGTTTCCCAATGGTCGGCCCCTGTTCGTGTCCTCAAGAGAGTCAATCTCATACTAACCAAAACACCTGAAGAGTCCCAGGTATTGTTATGGGGGATACTTCCCAAAATCAAAATACTAATTCCTAATGTAGAATCCCTACATGTTACTATATGGGTAGTTGTCAAAATTAAGGTCCCTTTTTGGGTACCCTACGTGTAAATATTACGTGCCGTAAAAATAATAAGGACCCAACAAGGGACCCTAATTTTGACAACCACCCATGTAGGTACTTTGCTCTACAGCAGATCATCCTGGGCTGGGTTGAGCCTCTCACAGGGGTGGTCTGTTGCCGACACCAACAGTTCTCAAAGGGGAAAAGGAGGGACCCTTAATGGGGACCCCTACCCTATAATGGGGCTAAATAGCTATATTAAGGGTATATACCTAGGGGTCCTTATTAAGGGTCCCTCCTTTGACCCTTGGAGTTTCTTTGACGTGACGATGTTTGCATAACCTCCAATGTCCTTGGCAGGCACGAGGCTGCCGCTCCACGTGCTGGGCTCCATGTACCCATATAGTGGGTACTTAGGCCTTGAAGGGGTGCCTATATAGGTACTTGAAGGCCTAAGTACCTACCATACTGTTGATGGACAAAATCCTGCACGACCCTAAGGACTCTAAACTATGGGAACTATGGTATATTTCTTATAATGGGTCATGCAGGGTTTGTCCATCAACAGTATGGGTACATGGGCAGCTTTGTTGATGCATCCTCACCACCGTCTCCAAGCTTTGTGTTCTTGAAGAGCAGACGCGAACCCTGCACCCCTAAACCCCCTTATAGAACCCTTGTAGATCCCTTTAAAGGAAGCCTTATAGACCCCTAAACCCTAAACCCGAAACCCATAAACTCGAAACCCCCACCTAATCCCTAAACCCCCTTATAGAACCCTTGCAGATCCCTTGAAAGGAACCCTTATAGATCCCTAAACCCCTAAACCCGAAACCTCTAAAGCCCTAAGACCCTCAACCCCTAAACCCGTAAGACCCTCAACCCCTAAACCCTAAACCCCTAAATCCCTAACACCCCTCAATCCCTAAACCCTCAACCCCTAAATCCCTAAGACCCTGAACCCGAAACCCCCGTATAGATCCCGTTATAGGAACCCTTATAGATCCCTAAACCCCTAAACCCGAAACCCCTGAGGCCCTGCGACCCTCAACCCCTAAACCCGTAAGACCCTCAACCCCTGAACCCCTAAATCCCTAAGACGCTGAGCCCCTAAACCCAAAACCCCTAAACCCCTAAACTCCTAATCCCTAAGCCCCCTTATAGATCCGATTTAAAGGAACCTTAAACCCCTAAACCCAAAACCCCTAAACTACTCCTAATCCCTAAACCCCCTTATAGATCCGATTTAAAGGAACCTTAAACCCCCAAAAACCCAAAACCCACAGCCCGAAGGCCCCTGGAACCCCTAAGCTCTAGAAGCCCTGCGACCGGAACCCTTTCAGCTCCAAACGTAAAAACTCGCCTGGAGAGGGTGGTACGGTTGATGATATAAATCCTGCATTACCTTAAAGACCCCAACCTATGGGAATTACGGTATATTCCTCATTATGGGTCATGCAGGATTTATATCATCAACCGTAGCTTACCCTAAGGGTCCATGTACCCAAATAAAATCTACTTTGGCCTTAAAGTAGTCCCTATATAGGTACTTTGGGGCCAAAGTATATACTATTTGGGTACATGGACCCTCAGGGTTAGGGTTTAGGGTTTAGGGGTTTAGGGATCTAGAAGGGTTCCTTTCAAGGGATCTACAAGGGTTCTACATGGGGGTATTTAGGGATTAGGTGTTTAGGGGTTTCGGGTTTAGGGGTTTAGGGATCTATAAGGGTTGGATCTATAAGGGTTCTAGAAGTGGGTTAGGGCTAGGGTGTACCTGGACCCTAAGAGACCTACCTTTTTAAGGGCTCCTTCTTATGATTTCCTTGTATAAGTTCCTGCAAATGTAGGTTATTGGGGGTTTAAGGCAGGGCTTAGGGTTTAGGGATCTCAGGAACTTCACGGTTCAGGGATTGGGGTTTAAGGTTCAGGGTTGAGGGTTTAGGGCTAGGGATCGGGGGGTATATGGGGGTTGGGGCGCCCTGCTACATCGGCAAGATGGTCCGAGGTACCCTAACTTATCGTGATTTGGCTTATAGTATCATAATTTTAGGATAAGGTGCCGTAGATAGTATTTGAGCAGTAGTCAACTCGTAAGTATACTGTACTTGGACACTTTATGGTGCCAGATCTCTACAAATCTGCAGAAGAGATCCGATAAGCAACAATGAAGCCCAGGAGTTGTGTTACAAAAAGACACTTACTGAAAGTGTGGAGCTTTTTAAGCAACCATATTGTACGTAGCTAACCTAATTAAGCCGTATTGAGCAACAAGTAACAAGAGCCCTAGTATTGAGCAACAAGAGCCTACGGCGACCCTGCTGTCAAAGCTCATTCCAGTCCTTGCGGTGGAACATGCGACCATTTGCGTACCTGTGTCGCTGCTGCCGCAACCAACTTGTGAAAAACAGAATCTACCCCCATTTCAGGGTCGGTTCGAAGCTTAAGATTGAAGTTGGGGTCGCTGGCCTGTCATTGAACAGCTGCCGTCTACTGCATTTTTTTGTGATTGCGCTCCTCAAAGAACAGAAATTTCCAAACCCAAAGCCCTGGTAGTTAACAAGTTGCTAGTCACATACGGGCCCTGTCTTGCAATCCATATGCACCCTCCCGGCCGGGTTTAGGGTTTAGGGCTTGAGGTTTAGGGGGCTCAGGGTTTTAGTGCGTGTGGCTTCGGGTTTACGGAGAAGTGTCAACAAATCTACGCTGGCTTCCGCGGCGACACCTTTTTTCGATGTCAAAACCGCCTTGACTCGAAAGATTGTTTTGTTTAGACCCCCCAACTACACCCCCAACTACCCTCTAATATACCCTATATACCCCCCAATTATTAAGGACCATACAGGGCTCTATCAAAGGGCCATTGGGAGGGGGGTGGGGGGGTCCTGGTAGCCAACAAGAAACATCAAGCAAGACCTCACTCCACAAGGGTTCTGTACACCGGAAGCCCCAACATACGAAACCCTCATCCTTAACGAACCCGAATCCCAAGCCCTGACCCCTAAACCACAAAACATAGAATATAACGTCGAAACAACAAAATCACAAACAGCCGCCGACAAACTGAAAAACATCAGGGGCGGAAACACTGAACCATTAATCGTGCAACCCTCGGCCAGGGCACATGTACGGCGACCACTCCTTCGCCATTTGCGGGCTGACCTGATGGCAGCGGAGGCCAGAAACTCCCAAATCATCCTACATACTGTAGAAGCCTGAATAATCGCCAATGCTATCTTAGTGTTCGTACGAGAATTATGGTACACTATGACCCAAAACCCCCATTCCAATGACTAAGCCCTCTGTATTACTTAAGCAAGATAGGGTCTGGGGTTTAGGGTCTCGGGTCTGTATTGTAGCGGGATCATTGGTGAACAAACTTACAAGACAGCAAGCCAGTGCTAGAGCAAGCAAGATACCTTAAACCATGCTCTAAACCCTAAACCCTAAAGCCCTAAACCCCTAAACATTTCGGGTTAGTTGGGTTCGCAAGCCGAGGGCTTCGTGATCTGCTGCCAGAATCAGCTATACACCCTCACCTGCTTCGAGGTCCTTAGGATTTTTTTGATTTTTGTTCCTATCAAAGCCAAGAGAATATTAACAATATTGTTTTATTTTGGTTCTAAGGGGGGGTATAGTTGTAGAGAACTACCCATGTGATTCAGGATGTCCCGAAACCGCTGCAAGAAATCAAAGGAGGAACCCCGGTAAGGCACGTCGATAGACCCAACAATGAAGAAAATCATCAGTTCCTTACATAAGTTTAAGACAGCAGTTGTAGTCCCCCTATCAGCCTGTAAGCAAAGAAACTCATCTAGTTCATGGTTGGGATAGGATTTACAATTCGAATGTTTAATTCCTTATTGGGTTTATGTTCCCATAATGACAAAGATCAGCTTGTAAGCAAAGAGACTCATGAGGGTCCAACATTGACAGCACTCAGTCGCAGAATTCGAAAGAAACCGGGTTACAGACAATCTATGCTTGGGATTCCCTGCTCTTTACTCTTAAGGATTGAGGCTACTGGGTTTCCAACTTTTAGACTATACAAGTCCCTAAACCCTAAACCCTAAACCCTGAACCCTAAACCCCTAAACCCTAAAAGTTCAGAGAACAGGGTTGCTGGGGCCCGTAGCCCGTTTCTGGTGCATCGCCAAGCGCATGTCCGAAGCTACGGAGCGTGGTACCTCCGGCAGCGTAGGATTGAGAGTAAGGCAGGTTCCTTAGGGTTCAAGTTCTCAAAGGGAACCCCATTGTAGAACCCTATATGGTACCCTTAAAAGGAAACCTAAACCCTACTTACTAAGTCCCATGCGAGGGGCAGAGGGTTTTCGGGAATGTAATGGAGGCTTGGAACGAATGGAGCCACCACCAAGAGAAAAGGAATAGGCAGACGATGCTGACCACGATTACAATGACACCAAAGGCTGCTACCGCCGCTGCTGCTGCTACTACTACAGCTACTTCCACCAGTATCACGACGGCTACGGCATACTACTATTTAGAAGAAGGATAGGGACAAAGTCAAAGCACACTGGTGACCAGCAGACTACATGCACGAGTGGCGGATGTCTGTTCCGTATGGCTGCAAGATACTGTTCTGATGTTTTGACCCCTAGGTTCCTGAGTAGCCCCTTTATAAGGAGACTCGAAAAGAACAAGGGCAAAAGGGAACTACCCAAGTGCCTAGACCCCAATCTCCCCTAGATCCCTTAGGGAACCCTTTCAAGAAGCCCTTGAAGGGACTTCTGACCCTGATCTCATGTGTCCTTGTCTTGTAAATATCTCCTCCGAGCCATTATCGCCTTGAGTCTGGGCTGACACTACTTGGAGCGTCGGGGGACTTACTAAGCAGTTATTTTATAGTTATAAGTACAATAACCCCAAGTAAGATCTCTTTTAGGGTACTTATAGCTCTGCTTATGATCTACTTACCAAGTCCCCCGACCCTCCAAGTACTGTAGTACTGCGACCAGTACCAGCACCCAAGTACCCTTCAATGGAGCCTCTATGGTTCTTAATAGTGGATGTTTGGGGCATGATAGACGGTAGTTGGAGTACTTCGCCTGCATCAGCTATAGTTGCGAGCTTTGTTTCCAAGCACCTGGTGAACCTGCCAAAAACTCCGACCAAATGAGTTTTGTTGATCACTTGTTTATCGCATTTCAGTTCCGTGACAAAGGATCAAAAAAAGTAAGCCCTAAAGCCAAGTCCCTAAAACAATACTCTTGCCCAAGCAGGGTCAGGGTGCGGGGTTTCAGGGCCTAGACGTTAGGGTTGTTCTGCATGAAAAAGCCCAACTCTCATGTGGGTACAGACACAAGCCTATACTCTCACAAGCTAGTCCTTTCAAATGTTGTGTCTTCTGAAGCCAGCTCTGCGTTGGCGTCTTGTGTGTGGTATGTGAATACATGCTGGACCTGCCAGCGATTACTCGTCCGATTCTCCGAGATTTGGGGTTTAGGCCCTCGGCCGCGGCTGGGTCATCTCGCTGCGGTGCAAAAGGGGGGTTGGATCCTTTCCACACTTTCTTGTCCCTCAGAAGCTAGCTAGCAGTGCGGTGCGATCTTGCCGATCAACCGCCAGTGCTTTGCTCCGAAAGCAGCAACATCAGCAGTACAGATGTCCTTGGAGCCAGAATTTGGCCGCGTCGCCCCTGTCCGCGAAAACCACTTCTCAGTCTCGCTGTGGAACAAGCCATCGAACTTTTCACACTTGACCGGGATCTGCTTAGCCACCTGGATGACGGCAGGGTTCGTAGATGTCATCATATCAGGGTGTCTGAACAAGTAGCCGTCGCTCCACCTGCCGATTGGCCAGGGCTTGCATCTCGATGTGTTCTTTCGCACTGCCTGTTTCATCTCGTAAAAATCCCGCGCCAAGCGAACTACATCAATTGCCGCATGCGGTGGGGACTTGTTTCGAAGCTTCGAGCTGCGACCGTTCACAGAGTTCCGGCATTGCAGCCACTTCTTGCCTGTCAGGGCAAGGCATGGTTTAGAGTTTAGGAGTTTAGAGATTAGGGCTTTAGGGTTTAGGGGCTTGAGGTTCAGGGTTTAGGGCCCTGTCAGGGCAAGGGGTTTAGATTTTAGGGGTTTAGAGTTTAGGCTTTTAGGGTTCAGGGCTTCGGGGCTTGGGGTTTAGGGTTTACCCAGAGGCCCCAAAGTAGTTCCTTTTTGGGATTACCCTATAGGATTCTATATATGAACCCCAAAAAGGAACTACTTTGGGGCCTTGGGGTAGTAGGGGCCTGTCAGGGCAAGGCTAGCATTGCAGATCAGGAAGGCTGCTCCACTGCAGTTGACCTCCTTCAGATAGTCATAGGAAACCTTAGCTCCCGAGCTCATAAGCCCAAAGAAGCGTAAACTGTTAGTTTTTTCGGGGAAAACGGGGATACGTTAGAAGGGGCCCCCACCCTGTAATAGTGGTATAATAGGAATATAATAGGGTCCTAATATAATCCTTATAGTCACTATGACAGGGTGGGGGCAGCTTCTAAGGGATACGGGCATCACCAAACGTGTACAGTGCACTCATTCAACTGCTAAGCAACGGGAATCACCCTGTCAAAAGGTCTCAGTCGGTTGAGCTGCTGCAGCTGCGTGTCGCTGTCTCCTTCGCCATCATAAACATTAACTTTAGTCGGGGATTCCAGGCCTTTGTGGAGCACGCCCTGTGGTGAAACTCTTGTTGTTCTTGCCCTTATAACTCCGAGTTAAAACAAACATACCTACTTCGACCTACTTTGGGCTGTAAGTCCAGAAAAATAGTACTTGCCTTGGGCACACCCTAGCTCATTCTGCACCCTATAAACTCTAAATCCGAAACAATAACTGAGTTGTCCTTTTTGCCCTTCGCAAATTATTTACTACTATGGTTCTTTACAAAATAGTAGGGGAAGTGGAAAAGATCCCAAAGGACAACCCAGATCAACCCTGGCGCCCAAGTCTCCATGTGCATCGACCGGGGAAGCCATTTTGTCTGCCACATACGAAGAGAAACTCATCGGGGAGCCTTGGGGTACGAGGGATTTGGCGGCCCAACTCAAAACCCTACACTAAATGTTCCTCAACAATTAGAATAATAGGGTTATGAGGAATGCTATGGTATAGCTCTAATAGGTAGCACCGCGGAACAGTCTTGGTAGTTACACTTCGGCTTCTATATTATGCCAGTGTTTACCCATAGGCTCCATAGTAGTTCCTATTTGAGATTCCCTTATAGGATTCTATATATGAACCCCAAAAAGGAACCACTTTGGAGCCTCTAGGTAGTACGATCGTGGACTTGCAGCTTAAGTTCAGGCCTTGGTCTTTGTGGGGCTACAGTAGAAGCCCAAAAGTTGGAAACCCAATAGCCTCAATCCTTATAAGAGTAGTGTATGAGTAATCCCAGCTCGATTTGGCCTTAAACCGGTTTCCAACTTTATTGCTTCTACTCCCAACGCACAGTAACGAGCACGTGTCTTTCGGCGCTGATGAAAGCTGTGGGTTCAGGATATCCCAACACCAAACGAACCATAGGACAAGAGAACCAGACCCAACTTGTCATATCCCCGAATTTGGCAGCTCTAAGCTTCGGGAATCGAAAACTCAAGCACGGACAACTCTACTAACATCTCAGCCATCGCACTGTCGTGCTTGGAGCCTTGTGACCAGCGTGCTGCATTCCAGGTCGCAGAATTCCGGTGAAAAACCACTGCAACTTGGCAGGTGGCTGCCCCAATTTCGGATTTGAAGCACTGCCACGACTTGTTATCGAAGGTCTGAAAGCCTTCACTGGACAAGACAACTACGTGAACACTAGGAAAACGGATCCTACTGTCTAGGGTAATTCGCCTCGGCCCCGGCCGAAGCGGTCAGAGGTTCCTATACCCCCAAAAGAAACGTGCTGATGAACCCCAAGGCCGGCGGTGAATTTTCGCCTTCTACAGTGGATTTTGGCTTTCTGTAACCAGTCCCACCCAATTTTCTTCGCTTCCCCCCCCCTCCCCCCCCCCCTTCCCCCCCCCTCCCCCCCCTTCCCCCCCCCTCCCCCCCCCCCTCCCGCCCCCCCCACTCCCCCTTCCCTCCCGCCCCTCCTCCGCTCGCTGACAGGTGCGAGCTTTCTGGAGTTTTCGACGACACGGGATTGCAATGTAGCATCTTTATGTGCGTCTCAGGCTTGTTTTAGACGCCCTTTCGTTGGGATAGGCTGAGTAACGTGGTTGAAAAGGCTGTGATGCTTCCCTAATCCAAGACGCCCATGAAATCCACAGCCTCAACGGCCCATACTTAAGGCATCCCGCCGCTTGCGAGAGTCTTGGTATCCAGTGTTTCGGAATGACGACACCAAAATTCGTACTGATACTACCACTACTAATACTACTCACAATCATCCTGCTTCGTGTTGCTATGAACATTACTTTTACTATAAGTGCGATTCCAACTGCTACTTTTTTCCTACAAGAGCTTGCTGCAGATAGTAGCCACTCGCCGCATGCGCGTACAGCCGGGCCGAGGCGGACGACGCGCAGCGTTTCAAATTACTAAACAAAGGTCCCCCATGAAGCCTTCACTGGATAAGAGAACCAGCTGAGATGAGTTCAGCTTGGACTGGAGAAAGCCCAGCCCGTCTTTCAATTTCTGCCTCACCTTTTCCTCTGACAGCCGCAAGGATTTCAATAGGGCCGTCTTCCCATTACCTGGGCTCAGAAGTCTCCAACGAGAGAAGGAACAATCCCGACCCTTTTTTGGAGAATGGCGATTATACATGAGGAAACAAGATCCAAAAGAAGTCTTCAAGTATACCCAGGTGCAGAAGTAGGTAAGTGGATGCACAATGTACTCTGCAACTGCCTTTCCTTTGCTGTGAAAACCCACAGTAATGCCCCACTGCTCCTGAAGCCAGCCTGCATTCTTCACCAGGAATTCTTGAATAGCCGTGGTTCCCGTTTTTGGCGGCCCAACATGCAGGATCAACTTCGGGCCGTTGCAAGGAACAGAGGAGGCTGATACCTCGGATACGAAGGAACTTAGCCTCTCCTCGTGCTTCTCTGCACTGTCCGGTCCTTAGCTGTTAAGGACGCACCTCATTTTTCCAACTTCCCAGATGGGGATCAACAAATGTGCACTCTTAAAGCAGACGGATGGCATCCCACTCTTTCTTAGGATTTGGGGTTGTAGATAGTATGTACCTTTTCGTGAGTAGCCTGATTGATGGCTGGCATCCGAAAATAGGTAAATGTAAGACTATAAGTGTTATATGGCTAGAATCCTAAGGTAAGAGACTGGAGTAACCAAAATCTTATTTATCTAGGGTCTACCTACAGTATCCAAGGTACACGATAGAAAGGGTAACCTACCATTTTATGAGGCCATCTCCATTTTGGACAGGTACATTGGTTACTCTCTAGGTAGCTCACCCTAAACCCTGGCTGCCCCCCAAACAGACATTCTACCTTAACCCCAAATAAACCTGTGAAGACAGCAAGATAGGGTCCGTAATGACTCCGTTCAGGGGTTCCGTTTAACGGGGTACCACAAGGGTTTAGGGTACAGGGGCCTTGAGAATGAAAGGAGGGTCTTGCGGCAAATCCTTGAAATCCAGGCAAGATTCTTCTACCGACGCTGAAGACCAACTTCGCCAGTGGTTCGAAGATGCAGAGAATGACAAAGCAGGCCAGTGTCAGCGCATATGGGTGAAGGCCCATCTCCACTGAACCAGCTCTCTATTTTTTGCTGAGAAGGACTTTATTGTTTCAGAGTTTACAAACTTCAGGGTCGGGCACACGTGAAACCAAATCAAAAGTAGTGTCCGAGGCCTACAATTGAGTAACAGATCGGTCTTATCTCGGTTAAATGGGGCCCGGGTTACGCCTATATATGCGAGGGACTTCAGCCTACATTAAGTAGAACTCAGGATTTCATGGGTTCTGGGGCATCAGCGTTGCATAGCTTCAGGGCTTAATGACTGGCGCTCGTTCCCCGTGATATGGAGGCCTCATAACCCCAAGGGTCCATGTACGCCAATAGTATATACTTTGGCCCCAAAGTACCTATATAGGGCCTACTTTAAGACCAAACCCTCAGGGTAACAATGTCTAGACAGTCAGGCGTGCAAGTTTCGTGTTGTGCGGCCTCAGTCGGTGTCGAAAGGGTTCTTAGGCTGAGTATCCTAGCCCAAGAAAGATTATATAAGCCCCAAAAGGTTAAAGGTTACCTGCACGGTTTAGGGTTTGGGGTTTAGGGTTGCCCTTCCCAAGCCCAGAGATCGTGGTTCTTTGCCACCTTGAGGCGCATGCCTGCTGACATAGACACATGGCTTAGGGTTTAGGGTTGACCGTATCCATAATACTTTTGCCCACTGTAGCTCTCTATTTCGTTAACCAGACTTATGGTTAAGATCCTCTAATATCGAGTTGGTGAATGAAAAAAGAAACTACAATGGAGACAATAGGTATGACTAGCAACCTGCTGTTCTGATGTTGTGACTGATCCTTCGGGCTTTCCCTAAGGGTCCATGTACCTATATTGTATATACATGGGCCTTAAAGTAGTCCCTACAGAGGTACTTTAGGGCCAAAGTATCTAGTATATGGGCACATGGACCCTTAGGGTTTTATTAGCTGTTCCGGGGCAACATCACCTTGTCCTCGTGATGTGCTCGTTCAATACAAGTCAACTACGAGTACTTGGAGGGTCGGGGGACTTGGTAAGTCGGTAATAAGTAGAGTTGCACTGGGTTTGGTTGAGAATTCATGTGTTGATCTGGGCTTTTAAGTAACCAGGGAGACAAAAGTGTAAACTTTTATTTCATAAGGGTTCCTTTAAGACAAAAGTGCTAAAGTATGGTACTCCGAAGCCCAGTTGATGAAATTCGTGAGACCTCCTGAATGCTATGACAAGATCACTCCCCCAGGCTTCCACACTTGGGAGTGCAGGGTCTGAGGGTTCAGGGTTGCGGCGTCAGCATGATACACTCTTTGCACAACCCTAAGGGTCCATATAGAGATACATGAGCCCCAAAGTACCTATATGGGGACTACATTCCGGCCAATGTATAGACTATATGAGTACATGGACCCTTAGGGCAATCACCTGCAGCACAGCACTTCCAAGCCGGAGCAGTGCTTTCGTTACCGGTCGCAGAGCGCGTGTCAGCAGTCAGGCAAGAGCTTGAAGATCACACGCCAGTGTTCCGCGCCGAAGTTGTCAACGTCAAGCCTGCACATGGGCTTTGAAGGTGCCATCCGAGGCCTTCTTGCTTTCGTCCGTGCAAACCACTCGTCCGTCGCTTTGCGGAACGTCGCATTCATACTTTCGCACCTGAAGAGGATCCAATGTCATGAAAACCCAAACTCCCACACCACAAGACATGAGATACGGAGAACGGAGAGGAGTCGGAAATAAGTACAACAGCCCCCCACCTAAGCGGTAGTTGCTTCGCGGCCTCCAGCACTGCAGGGCTTGAGGAGATCAGCGTGCCCTTCGGGACGTGGGGCGTTTGTTTTACAACAGGCCAAGGCTTGCACGGAGCGGCACCGTTTTGACGCAAGGCCCGCTTCATTTCGTAGGCAGTTTTGGCCAGCACCACCACATCAATTGCTGCGCGAGGCGGGGACAAGTTGTGTGCAGCAGTTGATCGAGAGTCAATGGAGTCGCGGCATTCCTTCCATGACTGGCCCGTCATGCGGAGACTGGCATTGCAGATCACGAAGGCCGCCACGCTACAGTGCTCCTCTTTCAAGTAATCGTAGGATGCAGCAACCACATGTTGAGAAAACTTCTCCTCCAAGATGCTCAAGAGCTGCAGCTGCTTGTCGGTTTCTCCATTCTTGTCTGGCTTCCGGCCGAATATCTTTGTCTGGTAGTGCGCGAAGGTCTGTGGGATACCTGTACACATTGAGATCTTGAGAGCCTCGACCCTGACTTGCTAACTGAATCCGATCGGCTTGTTTAGGAGTCTTCTAGCCATTGGTATTGGAGGAGCTAAGGAGCCAGGGATGATGATAATCCCTATTAAATAAGGAGCTAAAGAGCCATGGAACCCCCAAAACCACTGGTTAGTCTTGAAAATTGCTATAGGATTGTGGGGTACATTACAGTACGATTTTTAATGATAAGAAGGGGCCCTCAGCAATAGCCAATAGCATTAGTAGCAGTACCTGTTCCGATCCCTACTTTTCGTCATGCGAGAGCAAATGTTACGATGCTCAGGTTCACAAGAAGAGTGAGGATGCAAGGTGCGGATGAGGGCTCCTCTGAGATTCCTTCACAAACAGCTCACGAGATCTGTGCGAGACAAACCCGCTGCAGATGCCAACAGGGTTTGGGGTGTGGCAGGGTTGCCTAGAATCTAGAGGTTTAAAAGACACTCCGACCAGCAGCTTACACGTGAGATCGTGTCTCGGTTTTGCTTCCCCTAAACGGGCAGGTTGCTCGTGTTCTTTGTGGTCTCTGCATAGTCCGATGCCATCCAATTTGCCGTGTCCCGGTGTAGCACCACTGCAGAAAGGCAGGTGCCGTTTCCCATGAAATGCGAAAAGCATTCCCAGTCATCGCTGCTGAAGATACTAAACGCTTCGCTGGACAAGAGGACAATGGAAGAGGATTCCAGCTTCGACTTTGTATAGTCGAAGGCCTTCTTTAGCTCTTGTCGCGTTCGCTTTTGCCCGGGAGCTTTGCCATCTGTCAGTTCAGCACAATCTGAGTTCAGGATCGGTCGGGCAATATCTCTTCCCGTGGCCTTCGGGTTACCACGAAATCCCAGGCTCACACCCCACCGGTTCTGCAGCCAAGCTTCATTGCCTGGGTTCGGGTTAAGAGATTTATAAATTTCAGTTACTTACTATAATAAGAAACCATGTTATTTACGATACATCCCTCTTATGGTAACTTAAACTAAATCCCTTAACGAGAGCCCAGCTGCTCATCAGGAAGTACTGAAAGGCCGAGGTTCCTGTTGGGCTCTTCTTAAGGGCTTGAAGTTAAGTTACCACAATAGGAATGTTTAGTAAATAGTATGGTTTCCTTCTTTTGTTCCTAGCTACCATAATAGGAATCTTCAATACAAACTACGATTTCATTCCTTTCCTAATTATGGTAACTTAAACTAAACCCCTTAAACTTAACAAGAGGCCAGCCTGTCTTGTGCGGCCCCACGTGGACCACCAACCTCGGGCCCTTGCACACTCTCTCTGTCTCAGAGACATCCTAGGCTTTGAAGTAACCAGGGAGAAATAAGTATAGACTTTTGTTCATTGTGCTTCCCTTTCAGTAACAGGTCCCGAACAAAGTATTAAAGTATGGTACTCCAAAGCCCAGCGTCAGCATCCCTCCCATAAAGCATAGGGCCCAGGTCCCGCATCACCACTGCCAGGGCCAGGACAGACAGGATCAATGCAGTGCCCACAGCCAGGCGACGTGGAAGGGCCATGAGCAGATACGTTGAGTAATTCAAATATAGAGGACTGCCTAAACCCCCTACAGACAACTACCTAACCCCCCCCTTAAAGAAGCTTCTAAGAAACCCTTTAAGGAACCTCAGACAAACTGCTGAGAGTTTGGGAGCTCCCTTATTAGGCCGACCTCCCTTACTAGGCCAACACAGCCACTTGCATGTTCGAGATGGAATCAAGGCAACGAGCTGAAGCTGATATAGGGGCCCTTATGATTCCAGCGAGGTTTTGGGCTCCTATATACTGTGAATATGAGAAGGAACCCTGGTGAAGAACCCTGGTAACTATTTCGGCTTCTGTGGTATTTAGTGGCTCCAGAGGCAGATAATGAGATTTTGCTATACGCCGGGAACCGTCCTTCTTGCCACAGAAATGCTTGGGGCTAAACACCTCATAGTTGCCCTAAACCCTAAACCCTAAACCCTATATCTACGTTAAAGCAGGCAGCGAGCTCGGGTTCCCTTCAAAGGGGAAAAGGAGGGACCCTTAATGGGGACAGGGTTTAGGGTTTAGGGTTTAGGGTTTTATAATGGGCTATAAAATTGGTATATAATGGCTATATAAAGGGTATATACCTATGGGTCCTTACTAAGGGTCCCTCCTTTTACCCTGGGATACCTTAATTTCAAGCAACCTAGCTTTCGAAGGACAAATAACCTACCTTTCTAAGGACTCATTATGCAGAAGTCCTAATTATTCGGAACCCTCAAAACAGTAATTAGGTTATTTGGGGGTCCAGGTATATGCTTACGAACTACTGGGCTCCATCTATACTATGGAATCAGGCCTCAAAAACCCATCCCTGCTATGGTTTTGGGAGCCTAACTCCACAATGGTAGTATGGTAGTATGTATGGAGCCTCTTGGGAACTGTCTGCAGTTGTGGGGTAGTGGTTCCCGGGGACCTGCCCTGACTTGGTTTCGAAGTCACTGGCTTGGAATTTGGGGTTAGCAGCTGGCCCCTATGCCCCATACCCGAAAACCCTCTAAAACCCGAAAACGGCCTCAACCCTCAAACCTGCCCTGATTCTTTACTTTGAACATCCTTACCTCTGAACAAATAAACCTACCCTTGATCCATCACCTGAACCCTTCGACCTCTTGACCTCACATCGCTAGAACCCCTGAACCCCTTAATTAGAACGCCTAGAACCATGCAGTCCCCTAAGCCGATTACAGACTTCTAGCTTGAACCCTGCTGCCTTGTTGTAGATGTACATCCGGTGGAACCACTCCTGGCACCCCGCTTAAGGAAGCTAATATAGGGGCGTGAATAATTAGAAAGGGTTTTGGGGCCCATTTTTGTATAACTACAATAGGGAACCCCCAAAATAGTATAGGCAATTAGTTAGGCCCCTATAGTGCGGACAAAATGAGTGGCAGAGCAAACGGATCTGCGGTTACCAGCTCGGCTTCGGACACGTTGTTCCCTTAGGGTCCATGTACTTATAATACATCATATACTTTGGCCTTAAAGTAGTCCGTATACTTCGGGGCTAATGTATATACTACTTGGGCACATGGACCTTTAAGGGTTTTCCGCCCTGTATGTATCCGTCTTCTCTAGAAAGCCCACATGCGGCGGGCAAGAGCAGGAGCATGGGTTTAGGTTAAAGGTTGTAGCCTTTCGGGTTTACGGGTTGTTTGAGGGCCCCAAACATTTCATAATGAGGTTAGATGTTTTTGTTTGGTGGGATTTATAATTGCAAGAGTTAGAATTAAGCAGCCTCGAGGATTAGCATTACAGGACACTTGCAACAAACCAGTAGGATCCGACTTTCGCATCGTTTTCTGGAATCCTGCCTCAAAGAGTGTTTCCAAATTGGAGTAGGGCCTTCATGTTGAGTTGATCTTACCCCCCTCCCCCGGCACAAATCTTTTACCCAAGCCCCAAACCCTAAACTTTTCACCGAAGAAGGGGCAGTGGGCCAGCAGCTGCGACTCCACACCGCTTTAAACTCTAAACCCGGAACTCTCAACCCTAAACCCTAAAGCCCGTTCAAACGAAACCATCAAGGGTCGGAGGAGATCGTTACAAGCCTTTTGCAGTGTACTTTTTGGGTCTAGGGTTGAGGGCTGAGTTTCGGGGGGCTGTTTGCGGTTTCAAACGGAAAAAAGCCGAACCCCTAAACCCCCAACATCGAAAGGGTGCTGCTTGAGGTCTATCTCTCTTCGCAGCACCTTCTTTGGACTTAGCCAGTAACCCTAGACCGAAACCAGAG
The DNA here is from genome assembly GCA_905221615.1 of Symbiodinium sp. CCMP2592. Classification (NCBI taxonomy): domain Eukaryota; class Dinophyceae; order Suessiales; family Symbiodiniaceae; genus Symbiodinium; species Symbiodinium sp. CCMP2592. The sequence continues at coordinate 1,707,565 of CAJNDT010000446.1, forward strand.
ATGATTGAAAAGTATGTCGGACGCTTTAACTTGAGCCCAAGCAATGTAATATACCCCAGTAACCGAGAGTTGTAGTAATTGGAGCCGTAAGGCATACTCATGCAAATCCCCAATGGTTACAAACCCTGCTTCACTTTACACAAGTTAGGGTCCTGCCATGTGCCTCACACCCATACCTTGAAACCCAAACCCCTACACCCTAAAGCCCCAAACCCAAAACACATAAACCTTAATACCCTAAACCCCAAACCCCAAAACCCTAAACCACCTAAACGACCTAAACGACCTAAACCCTTAAACCCTAAACCTCGAACCTTAAACCCTTAAACCCCAAACCCCCGAACCCTAAACGACCTAAAGCCTTAAACCCTAAACCTTCAACCTTAAACCCTTAAACCCCAAACCCTGACCCAAGGCCGTCAAAAACTCCATAGGAGGCGCCTCGAGGGGTACTTGCCGCACACGCAAGAGGAAGTTGTTCCTGCGGCTTTTGCGACTTAGGGTCAAGAAGAAAAGGTTTAGGGTTTAGGGTTTAGGGTTTAGGTGTTAAAAACAGGGCTTTTTTCCAGCACCCCCAACTATCCTCTAGTATTCTATTATGCCCCAAGTAACCACTATTAAGGACCATAGGGGCTCTATTGAAGGGAGACGGGGGGTGCTGGTGGGGTTCAGGGTTTAGGAGTTTAGGGTATTGGCGTGCTCGGGGTTTTACAGGTCTCTGCGTTTGTGGTTAGCGAGGACACACGTGTAAGGCTTAGGGTTTCGAGACAGAAAGCGTGGTGAGTTTTTAAACCTGCAGGAACGAAGCCTGCAAGAAGCGGCATAGTACGTACAGCGAACCTTGGTCTTAATTGATTCCCTTCGTAGTCAACAAATGTGGAGAGCAGATTCAAAGGATGGTCCCTTTGCAGTTCCCTTAAAGTCCATATACACTACCTTTTCAGGAATGGGTCCCTAAAACCATGATATTAATTCGGAGCCTAATGCCACAATGGTAGTATACATGGACCCGTTGGTATGGTCCATAGCCACCTTGGACATGTCCTGGACCCTGAAACCTCCAAAACCCTTCGGAAGCCTTTCACTACACACCCTAAGCCCTAAATATCCTGTTGAACGACCTTAACTCAGCCTCAACACGAAACGACTAAAGGTCCCACACCCTGAACCCTGAACGGTTTCGGGTGGTTTCGCACTTAGGGCCTAGAAACAAGCCTGATCCGTGTGAACAGCTCAATAACCTGAGCTAGCCGCAACAAACCCTGCAAGACCTTCAGCATACACCCTTATACAACCCCCAACGCCCAACGTACCCTCATAGATCCCTTTATCACCCTCATGGTGCCCTGAAGAGCCTGATAGTGCTAGTACTGGTACCAAAGGCAAGCCCTAAGCCCTAAAAACCCGAAACCCCTAAGCCCTAAAAACCCGAAACCCTCAACCAAAGATCCGCTCCTAGGAGCTTTCATGATGCCGTAGACTCCGCGCGAGTGCTTCCGCAGGCTCTTCACAGGTTGCCTCAAAATGATCAGGGTAAGGGGCACAGGGCTTAGGGTTTAGGGGTTTGGGATTTAGGGTCCAGGGTTTAGGACCTAGAGCCTCAGGGCTTCCGGGGATTTAGAGTTTAGCGCGTTAGGGTTTAGGGTTTAGGGTTTGAGGGCCTCAGAAAGCTTAATTACACTGGTAGGGTTTTGTAGTCTTGCTCAGGATTACGAGGACGAGTTAAATAAGAAAGGTAGGAACTGGGGCCCACCGTTTTAAACGAGCCAGGCGTCTTCAGGCTTAACTCTTAGATCACCCTATAAACCCGAAACCCCAAATCCTAAATGCTAAACCCGTTATCCTAAACCCTAAATCCTATACCCGAAATCCAAAACCCTAAACCCGATATCGTAAACCCTAAACCCGATATCCTAACCCTAAACCCTTAACCCTGAAGTGTTTGGAGATAATTGCCGAAGGGGGTCTGCAGTAACATGAAGGCCCTTGTTCACGACCAATAACTGAAATGCCCTGAATCGTGTCGCCACATCTATGCTCAAGCTTTCTGGCACTGTGGGCACCAAAACCACGACATGCAACTACAAGCTACGGGGTTTTCCAGGTTGCTCAGGCTTAGGCTTTACAGTAAAGTAAAAGCCCAAAAGTTGGAAACCCAATAGCATCAATCCTTAAGAGTATTGTATGGGGAATCCCGGCACTATTTAATCAGGCTTCCCACTCTATGGGGTTTACTGTAGGGCTTTAGGGCTTGTAGGATTTACTTCAAGGGTTTCTATACGGAGGATCTGTTATGGCATCATCGGGTTTGTCGGGCTTACAGGGTTTCTAGGACCCCGAAATACTCAAGACGAGCCGAAACCCCCAATTTTGGATCTTGCTCTGAAATATAGTGAATCCCAGAAAGTTGGAACATGGGTTGAGGAGGATACGTGCTAGGATCCCTTATGCTTTACCTTAAGGGCATGAGGAGATTGAAGTTACAAATTTCTGGCTTCTACTAAAGACACTATAGATCTCCGGCTGCAGGTATTCAGGGTTCCCTCCGTGACTGCATCTCGAACCCTGACTCTTCCACTGGTGGAACAGTAGGGGTAGAAAGGTTTGGGGTTTAGGTGCTCGTACTATAGTTACTAGCACCTTCCTCAAAATCGGGTGCACTGAACCCTAAACCCTAAAGCCAAGCTCAATATCAGCCATTTCCTGAGTTGTCGGCCCCCTTCCAGGACAAGCCTCTATGATGTATGTCCTGCAGATAAGGGTTGAGGGTTTACTATACTGAACTTAGAACCCTAACAAAAATTATAATCTTAGCTGTTTCTTGGGCATTATAATAACCAACATTTAAACATTGTTTCTATTTACCCCCAAGTTTAAGGGTTAGGGTTTTTTTGGGGGGTAAGGGGTAAGGGCCTAGGAATGTGGCTCAGGATTCAAGGTTGTAGGATTCAGGGTTACGCGATTTGGATATTATGGGGTTCCAGGCTCCACCTGTAGACTCGGCCTACGTTTTGATCCTGCACGGAAGTAAACACTATTACCACCATTTTTCCATTCCCTACTAACCCAAGGTAAGAAGACTACCCTAACATTCCAAAGGATGTGACAAGTCGGTGCGTGTAGGATGGTACTCTGGCGGCTTAGTAAACCTGACAATATAACTAACCTATGGTTTTGGGGTTCCCTTGGCTCTTTAGCTCCTTATTAAGTAGGGATTATCATCACCCCTGGCTCCTTAGCTCCTCCAATATCAGTGGTTAGATAACATGATTACAACAGGTACTTGGACCTTAGAGCTATAATCAAACCTCGCCCGAGGCTCTCACAGGGCCCACATACCCAAACAGTAGGGCCTTAGGGTTTTTCCAAAACCCGCGACACTCTAAACCCAAAACCCAAAACCCAAAACCCTAAATCCAAAACCCGTGACACCCTAAACCCTAAACCGAAAACCCTAAACGCTAAACCCGCGACATCCTCAACCCTAAACTGAAAACCCAAAACCCAAAACCCGCGACACCCTAAACCTTAAACAGGGTCCCAACACTTTGGGGATCCTCAGCACTTGGTGTGAGACCCCCCAGAAACCCGAGGCCTTCCAGTAGGAGATTCCGGAAACCGCATATAGTAGAAGCCAGAAAGTTGGAACATCGTTGTCCTCATACCCTTAAGGTAGAGTAGAGGGGATCCTAGCACTAATCCATGTTCCAACTTTCTGGCTTCTACTATAAGGGGATACCGGGACCCTTAGGGTAGGTCCCCCAAAGGCTCCATATACTCATACAGTAGGTGCTTAAGCCTTAAAGTACCTAAATAGGGACCCCTTTAAGGCCTAAGTAGCTACTAGATGGGTCCATGGAGCCTTGGGGCCTTGGGCACAAAACCCCTATTCAAAGTAGTGGTTCGGCTTCGGGTTTAGGGCTTGGGCTTTCCTGGCCAAAAGAGGGTTTAGGGTTTAAGGGTTTAGGGTTTAGGGTAAAAGCCCTGTTGTTTGAGAACTAGGGCCTTGAACCAAGGTAAAACCTACAACACCCCCCCCTGTAGAACCCGTATAGAAAGAAGCTTTTTTCCACTAGAGTACACCAAGGGCTTCACTAAACTTTGCAACCCCAAACTCGTAAGCCTTAAACCCTTAAGCCTCGACCCGTAGACCCTTAGACCCTTAAACCTCAGCCCTTAAACCCTAAACCCTTAAACCTCAACCCTGAGACTCTAAACCCTTGAACCCTCAGTCCCTAGACCCCTACAGTGGAAGCCAGAAAGTTGGAATATCATTATCGTATAAGGGATCCTACCATTAATCCATATTCCAACTTTCTGGAGTTCCAGATAGACCCCTATTCAGTCCACTCCTGGCCAAGTCCCATCCGCGCCTTGCAGGAGGGAGGGTTTAGGGTTTAGGGGTTTAGGGTTTAGGGGTTTAGGGGTTTAGGGTTTAGGGTTTAGGGAGGGGCAAGGAGACACAGTGACTTGGGTTGACTGGGCCCTTGTTCAGGAGTATAGTTTGACCCGACCATACTGAAACACCCGATTGTTTGCCTTTCCGTAACTCTAACAACCAGGAAGCTCAAAATCAAATAATACGTGTCCCAGTTTTGGTAATTTAAATCTGAATTGTTTAAGCACCTAACTTAGTTTAGGGTGCGGGGTTGAGTGTTCTGAGCTCCCTTGGCTCCAGGGACTCGTATTTATAGGGTTGACGATTATGGCCATGTTGAGCATTAGTGTAGGGATGTATAGGGGTCTTGGTCATTGGGGGCCCTAAACCCTAAACCCTAGTTGGGTTTTAACAGCGACTTGCAGGGTTTGGTGGAGAGGGTTTGCATTCTTGCGGTTGTAGAGAGTGTTTCGGGTGTTATTCGGTTCCTAAAAGAAGGGGGCTTGAGGATTTCGGGTCGCTAGGCATGTTCTAGGAGTTTTACAAGAAGCCCTCTACAGTGATGGAAACGTTTCAGGTCGTATAACTACCCTAACGGTTCATGTATTCATTTATCCTATACTTTGGCCTTACAGTAATCCCTGTATCACCTCCATAGGTAGATTTGGGCCAAAGCATATACTATTTGGGTTCATGGACCCTTGTAGGGTTACGGGGTTTAGGATGGTTTCGGTTTGCCCATTATGGTCCCTTTTTTGGGTACCCTAAATATTAGGTGCCGTACTATATTAAGGACCCAATAAAGGACCATAAGTTTGACAACCACCCTCGTGGAGCTGCGGTTGATGATATAAATCCTGCATTACCTTAAAGACCCAAAACTATGGGAATTACGGTATATTCCTCATTATGGGTAATGCAGGATTTATACCATCAACCGTGGGAAACCTGGCCAGCAAGTCTGATCGTGATGGGCATTGCATTCCCTAAGGGTCCAAAGGACCCAATAGTTAGGTACTCGGGTTCTGGATAGTAGTTATGTAATGTAGGTTATTTGATAATTGGGTACTTGGACCCTTAGGGATTGGGAGTTTCCGAAAATTGGGGACCCTAATATAATAGTACCCGAAATGGTAGGACCCCTAGTATAAGGACCCCCAAAATAAGGTAACCGTAAATTTCGAACTTTCCAGCATAGCTTCTCTGTCATGCCCATCGGTTTGTCCGATAAACGCTCCCACGACATGCCAGGAGCTCGGCAGTTTCTGGTTTATAGCCTGAGGTTCAAGTGCACCCGTAGTACGGATGTTTAGGCACCCAAAGCAGTTCAGGCGCCTCTGCCTTGCAGGATGCCTTTGACTCCGGCTTGTTGGAGACCAGGACCAAGCCCCAAAATGCCCCCAAACCTCAGACCTCAAAACCTTAGGCTCACATCTTCATCATCTTGTCTTTCTCCAAAGCCTGTCTTGCTTTGGCGCGTTCCGCCTTGCTGGGCTCATGTTTCGCCTCCTCCCTCGTTGTGTTGGCGGGGATAAAATTGGTGGTGGCTCTGTAGGGGGAGGGCACGACTTTCTTTTCCCACATGTAGAGGCCAATCGCTTCCGGCTTGGTAGCATTCTGGTCCACCATGTAGTATATGCCCCTAAACCCTAAACCTATACCATGTACTATATGAACTTCACCTTCTGCTCCCGATAATCGCGCCCCTCGGCTTGAGTCTGAGTCGAGGCCATTCTGGCGAGAGACACTGCGTGACCAGTTGGGGTTTAGGGTTTAGGGCGCAGGGTTTAGGGTTTTGGGGTTATTGAAAATGGTCGATGCAACATTGAAAGCTTAGCTTGAACCAAACCCTCAACACTAACCCCTACACTTAGGCACTTGGGGAGTGTGGTGTATATGCTGAGGTCTGCTTTTTTCAGGGCTTCCAGCTGTAAGGCTTTAGGTGCGGGCTTTAGGTTTTCGCGCTTTCCGTCCCTTGGACCCTCAGGTGTTTGGGTTTAGTTTCGATCTGCGGGTTCATTACTTGGAGGCCCAGGGGACTTAGTATAAATAGGTTATAAGTAGGGCTCTAATTGGGGTAGCGCCATTTAGGATACTTATAACTCTTATAACCTACTTACTAACTTTCCTGGGCCTCCAAGTAGTATTTCTTTGCTGAGGACGTAGTAGCAGTGGTTGAAGGATTCACGGTAGTTGGGTCATTGGGCTTGGGAATGTGGCTTCAGGTTTACCTAGATGATCCAAGTACCCAAACACTGGGGTTTTAAGTCAGGTCCCAAAGATTACGGCCGCGACAATGTCTGGGGTTGAAATCCCCATCTCCTGTAATATGTACCCCGCAGGGTTACTTAGGGTTCCTGATTTCATATGCACAATATATTGCAGTACCCCATCTTCTAATGACGAAGAACCCTATATGGGCCCAGAGGCACCTCTACACTTGGCAGTAACCCCAAGCCCCAAAACCCTAAACCACCAGACCCTCAACCCTAAAGCTGTAAAACCTACACCATCCTAAACCCATTACCTGCAGACCCCTTCACTCTAAACCCCAAAAGCGCGAAGCCCCGAAAAAGGCAAGCACCGAGGGCCGTGCTTGTTTTTGCAGTCGTCGATAGCCTGGAGGAAGTTTGAAGGATCAGGATTTAAGGCCGAGGCTTTTGTGTCAAGACACTGTAGGGCATAAGGTCGGATTAAAGGCCAAGGGTTTTGGGGTCAAGAGTGTAGGGGTTAAGGGCCCAGGGCGTTAGGGCTTCAGCATTCAGGTCGAGAGGTTCTATTCTGGCTCTAGCTGCTTCGACCTAATGGCAGGAAAAGATTAAAACACACCTCGGAAACCCATGCAGACCCTTAAGAACACATGCAAAAGACCCTAAACTTGGTCGCCCACCCCCAGAACCCCAAAGCCTATATAAACCATCGAAAGCCCGAGCGCCCGGAAGCCCGAAAGCCCTGAACCGTCTGAATCCACAGAAGACAAGCTTTAGGGTTTAGGGCTAAGGGGTTTAGGGGCTAGGGGTTTTAGGAGTTAGGGCTTTAGGGTTTGGGGTTTTTAGGGTTGGGGGCTTAAGGCTTCGGGTTTGGAGGTTTAGGGTTTAGGAGGACTGCACAACTGAAACAGACGTCTCGCACACATCGAGTCCCTGAACCACAGAAAGCTCTACTTGTCGGGTATCATGGGGAACTGCAAGTTTGACCTTTTTGGTTATATAGGGATTATATAGGGACTAAACTACCAAAAAGAAGGTTAAAGGTTACCTACTCTACTACTAAACCCTAAACCCTAAACCCGAAACCCTAAACCCGAAACCCTAAACCCTAAACCCTAAACCCGAAACCCTAAACCCTAAACCCTAAACCCTAAACCCGAAACCCTAAACCCTAAACCCGAAACCCTAAACCCTGAACCCGAAACCCTAACCCCTGAACCATAAACCCGGTTTTGCCGGCTCGACTAGAAAGCCGAAAGCCCTGGGGTCCCCACCTTTTGGATCAGGTTGAGGATGGGCTCCTGGGAGGGTTTAGGGTTTAGGGTCTATGCTGCACTCACGAGGCCATGGTGGGCTTAAGGTCTTAGGGTTTATATAGGGCTTAAGGCTTCAGAGTTGCGGGACTAAGTATGTGTTTAGGCCTTGGGGCTTAAGTTTTGGGTTTTGAGGCTTCAGGGTTTAGGGACCAGATCTTTAAGACCATAATGCAGATGGCCTTTTGGGGCCCGAGTCTTTCATGGCAGTATTTATTCTAGCCACCCGTGTTAGCCCTCACTCTAGCCAGCCTCTTGAGAAACCATTATAATAACATACGAAACATGGTAAACCCCTAAACTCTAAACCCTAAGCCCTAAGCCCTAAACCCAAAACCCTCAACTCAAAACCCTAAACTCGAGACCCAAAGCCCTAAACCCACTAAACCCAAAACCTAAACTCAAAACCCCCCTAAACTCAAAACTCTAAACCAGTAACCGAGAGGTCAGGCTCTTGGTTGGTTGAGGGTGTTAATGTAAGGGCCTTAACAATTAGAATGGGGGTTTGGGCTCCTTTGCAGTATACTATAATAAGGAACACTGAGGAATGATCTCGGTAATTGTTTAGGCGTCTATGTTAGGGTTTCGGGCTTTGGGGCGATGGGGTTTAAAGGTCTGAGGCTCGAGGGTTTGGGGTTTTGGGGGGTTGAGGGCTTTCGGGCTTAGTTAGGGTTTTGTCTGTGTGGGTGGAGGGGTTTTAGAGTCGACGGTTCAAGTTCGCAAGGCCTTGTGAGGGTGCTGAAGGCTTCTTGGCATCTGGTTTAGGGTTTAGTGTTTAGGGTTTAGGGTTTACGGTAAGTGGCTTCGGCAGGTTCAAGAATCGGTAGGTTTACCTACTTGCAACGCCGAGCCCCGAACCCTTACCCGGGATGTGGGCCTGCTTGAAGTTCCTGATGTTCTATGTACTACATGGTCAGCCAAGTCTGGTAGTTTGCATGGTTCCCCCTGCGACACAACAATCTAGAATTCAGGGCTTCGCATATCGGCCTAAAGTCAACGTGCGTAAGCGTGTGCGCCGGGGTGGAGACAACCGGTGAAGGTTTGGAGTTTGGGGTTTAGGGCCTAGGCTTCAGGGTTTGCAAACCCCTGCCTAGCAACGAATGCCCGGCCCCACCAGCCTCACACATAGGAGGTTCCGAAAATAGGGGACCCCAATGTAGTACCCTAAATAGTAAGATCCTTATTATAAAGACCCCGAAATACGGTACCCGTTATAATCGGAAACTCCCAAAGAGGATGCATGATGCAGTTCGTGGGATGCGGCGGTTTTCGGCCAGGGAGGGCCCGCATTATGCTTTCTATAAGCAGAGAATATGCAGAAACTCTCACAAGTCTTCCTGAAAAGTCTTAAGTCCCAAGGAAAGTTAAGCATGCCAGGACCACTTCGCAGTTACATTCGGAAGTGTTTCTTGCAGCAACACCCTCGCAGTTAAAGACGTCTTCACAAGAAGAGACAACTACCCCCTGAGCTCCAAACCCAAGCACAAAACCCTGAATTCACAAAACATCCCGACGTTTGTGCTGTCGAAGCTGCTGACTTCATCCGGGCTAGCGAGTCGATCCAGTCGTAGGCGTCCTAATGGGATATAAATGTAAAGCTCAAAGTTTTAGGGGTGTATTAAATCGGGGCTTATGATTTAGGATTTAAGGTGAGGGTGGCTCAGGACTTATATTGCACCTCCCTGAACCCCATCACTGTCAGTCTGCCCGTAGAGCAATGAAGGTAGAGGTTTAATTCGGACTGCACCTAAACCCTAAACTCTAAACCCTGATTCCCAAGCAGCGAGGTTCATAGGCTAGGACGACTAGGAGCTCCCAGGCTCGTGAAACGCCGAGGCGAAGTCAGAAGAGGAGTTTCATGAAGCCCCCTAACTCTCTTAGTCTCCGCTCTCTTCATCTGTAAACTCTCTCAGTCTCCTCTTTCTCAAAACTCTTGTAGTCTCATCTTTTCTTGAACTTTGTAGTCTCCTCTTTCAGATTGGAATATGGAAGAGCACCTTAACTCTTTTGATCTCCTCTTTCTTCATAGAACAGGGAGCCAAAGTCTTGAACTTATAAGCCACGGAAACAAGCAGCGGAAATCTGTATGATAACCCGATGACGACGATGATGACGTGATGATGAAGGCGATGACGATGATGATGATAGTGATGATGATGATGCCGGTGATGATGGCTGGAGCATGCCACAAGTCATGATAACAAATGGTGGCCGGAGAAGTGCTGTGACTCTTCGTTTCTTCGTTTGAATGACGAAGCGGCCAAAAACAGCATGCCGGGGCAAACGAAGTCCTCCCGATAGCACTGAACAGTCTCTGGGACTCCAGGATGGGGATTGATATACATCAGCCATCCAACAAGAGTTTTTGGATGGGAGTTTCCGAAAATTGGGGGGGGGGGGGGGGGGGGGGGGTGCCTCATTTTTTGAGGTTCTTATACTAAGGATCCTACTATTTGGGGTACTATATTAGGGTCCCCTGTTTTCGGCAACTCCCAAATGGGAGTTTCCGAAAAGTATTAGTGGGGGTACCTTGGTGTTGGGGTCCTTATGATACGGATCCTACTATTCGGGGTCCCCCTGTCTGCGGAGACTCCCAGATGTACTGCTAGATTCAGTCCGAAACGCATTCTCAACTCCGAACAGGGCGCGAACGCCGCCAAGACCAAAGCTCTGTTGGAGGTTTGGGCGTTAGGTCTCGCCGGTCTCGAGACTAGCGGTTCAGGGTTTAGGGTTTAATTAGCGTTTTGATACAAACTCCAGGTAGCACAGTCTGATGCAGTACTACCTGGCTGACCCTGAATACTGCGGATTCAGAACCAGTAGGATGCTTCAAACCTATAGACCCTGAACTATAAATCCTTATAAGAAGCCTTCAATTAGGGTACTTTTGGGCCAAAGTATATAATATACTATTTGGGTACATGGACCCTTAGGGTAACTCCTAAGAAGCCCTGTGGCATGTCTGGTCTGCACCTGGAGCTGCTTACTCTTCATGAGCTTCGCATAGTGGTTCAGCTTCTTCTCGCTGATGCGGATCCCCTGCACTCAGGAGTTTCCGTTGTCAGGATTTACGGGTGTCTTGCACAATTTTAAGGGTTAGGGATTTCGGGTTTTAGGGGTTAGGGGCTAAGGACTTCTTCACGCTCAGGCGGCTCCCCTGTGCAGCTTCAAGCTCACCCGAAACCCCCAAGACCCACAACCAAGGAAGCGTCGTGCCATGCCATATACACATCTAGAAACCCTACGTTCTACTGCTATGAAATTTGAACCGTATTGAACCTTATATAAACCCTAAATAAGTCATATATAAACCCTAAATAAACCCTAGGTCCAGTCCAGGTACTCAGGACTCACTGGGAACAGCACCACGAGCGCAGCCAGTCATCACTCCAAAGCCCTGTTCAAGAACTAAACCCTTTGCACCGCAAGGCCGGTCCGTGATACCCCCAATAACAACATAATTATAGGGGTGGTTGTCAAAATTAGGGTCTTTTTTTGGGGGGTACCATAAACATTAGGTGCCGTATTATTCTACGGACCCAAAAAGGGACCATAATTTTGACAACCACCCAACAGGGGACTGAATGATCAGAACAAGATTCCGGTGTCTATTTTCCTGTAATACGCTATAGTTACATAGGAAGTGCCTCGTAAGCCCTATCCCTAAGGCTCCATGTACCAATATAGTACATACTTAGGCCTTAAAGTACCTATATAGGGACTACTTTGGGGCTTAAGTATCTACTATAAAGGTACATGGAGCCTTAGGGTATAAACCCCAGCTGAACCCTACGAAACCTGCAGCTTCAGGGCTCCTGGACTTGGAATTTCCTGACATCAACCCTCAAAAATTGTAGGTCCCCAGAGGGTCCAAGTACCTAAATAGTAGGGTTTTAAATCCCCTAAACCCTAAACCCTAAACCCTGAATGGTTTTTGACCTTGAGACCCTACTATTTGGGCACTTGGACCCTTAGGGGTCTATTTCGGGTCCCGATAAACTTTACCCATAGGCCCCATCGTAGTTCCTTTTTGGGGATTGCCTTGTACGATTCTAAATATGAACCCCAAAAAGGAACTATTTCGGCTCCCGATAAACTTTCATCCTTTAAAAAGCCTACTACATGAGTTCTGCGGGCTATGGGGAACCAGAAGAAGCAGATAAACTTTAATCCTTTGAAAAGCCTACTATTTGAGTTCTGCTGGCTATGGGGAACCAGAAGAAGCAACTCCAGTACCAGTACCAACCCGACGCTGTGCCTCGCCCTCGGCCGTACGCAGCCCCAGCCGGAAGTTTCCAAAAATAGGGGACCCTAATATCCAAATATAGTACTAAATAGTAGGATCCTCATTATAAGGACCCCAAAAGAAGGTACCCCTAATTTTCGGAAACTCCCAGCCGTCTATCCACCTCTCGTTCGATCCCCAGCTCGCGGTGATACCTCGCAGTAGCCTCCATGTACCCATATAGCAGGTACTTAGGCCTTTCAGTACCTATATAGGGACCCATTTAAGGCCTAAGTACTTACTATATGGGAGTTTCCGAAAATAGAGGACCCTAATATGGTACCCTAAATAGTAGGATCCTTATTATAAGGACTACATAATATGTTACCCCTATTCTGGGCTTTTAAGTAACCAGGGAGAAAAAAGTATAAACTTTTATTTCATAATGGTTCCATTAAGAAAAAAGTATTAAAGTATGGTACTCCAAAGCCCAGTATTTTTGGAAACTCCCATATGGGTACATGGAGCCCTTTGGGCTCCCGGCCGCGATGACCACGTTCGCGCTCCTCCTGGAGCCGTTCCCAAAGGCTCCATGTACCTTTATAGTAGATACTTAAGCCCCAAAGTAGTCCCTATATAGGTACTTTAAGGCCTAAGTATGTACTATATGGGTACATGGAGCCTTAGGGTGAAGTGCAGCTCGGCCTCCGGCGCGACACTGGACATCGCTTCGCTTCCAGATGCGCCCCCTTACAGCGCCCTCTGGTGCAGCCTCTTCAGGGCCCTCTGCTCCGCCCCCTCCGGTTTAGGGCTGAGGGATTTATAGGGTTTAGGGCCTAGGTTTGCTCTAGGGTTCGCTTCGCTAATTACTTCAAACAGGATTACGACAAGGGGTATTGTAAAGCTTCAGTATAGGGGCTTTGAGGATGAAACTAGGTTTGGAGTATACTCTAGTAGTATACATGTACAAGAGGGACTGCACGACCATTTCACTACTTCTTCTTGACCCCTGAGAGCATTCCGTACCGCTCGTATATAAGATCCTGCATAACAGGACGCCTAACAGAAATCCTAAACCCTAAACCCCTAAAGCCTAAACCCTAAACCCCAAACCCTATAACCCGTCCTTCAACCTGCCTGGATCCCTAGCCGTACACCCCGCCTCGTCACGGAAGGAGAGCACCATGTCTTCCTTGTCGCCGAAGATGGGCTCCTTCGATGCATGCGAGGTAAGGCTCAGCAGGGCTTGGCGGTTGAGGATTTAAACTTAAGGCTGAGGTTGAAAGGTACCGGCTTTAGGACAAGTTGATGCTTTTTTTTCTCCTGTCATTGTCAAAAAAACCCAGAAGCCCTCGGATCAATGCGAAACCCGGTGAAAGCCCGCTGAGCCTTTGAACTGACCTCACATAAGCCCAGCATAGGTCTTGAGATCCTATCTTGCTGGTGATACCGTGAACCCTAAATGATCAAAACCCGAAGTCCTACACCCTCAATCCGAAACCCAAGGACCCTTAAGACCCATGCCCTTCATTGTAACAACGGGTTTGGGGTATATATTGTATATACCCTACTCATAGCTGCCACTATAAGGGGGTGTACTGTATCTATTTATTCCGAGCCTAGTTTAAAGCCTAAGCAGAACTCTCCCCGAAGCTCCTCCTCCTCCTCCTACTACTACTACTACGACGACTACTACTAGTACACCTACAAGTTGATAATAGACATAAAGCAACAATAAGAAGAATAACAGTAATCATAATAATCAGTATGCCAATGATAATGATAGTACCAATAAATACGAAATAATACGAAACTACTAATAACAAGAAGAAGATTCAAAACGAAAAGAAGAACTATAGTAGTAAGAAAACAATAGTGTATCCTACACCTTACTTATGCGCTCACCTCCTCTGGGTCATGGCGCCGTGGCCACAGGTGGCGCTTGAGGCGACAAGCAGCCTGCAGAGCTCGGGCTCCGGAGTTACCAAGGGGTTGAGGGCCTAGACTTTAGGGTTGTAGGATGTGTGGGGTGTTTAGGGTTTAGGGTTTAGAGCTTTGTTTTTCTTGGGGGGGCCTCGAGCTCCCAGGAGGGGTTTAGGGTTTAAGGTTTAGAGGCTGGGGTTTAGTGCTCAGACAGGGTTGAGGGCGGAGGGCCCAGGATCGACACTTTGCCTCAGGCTCAAAGTCCCTACTGTTGATCCCTAGGCTTCCAGGGACCTTCTTGTTGGGTCCTTAAATTGGCTAGAGGGCCCGAAATACAAGGTCTCTGGAAGCATAGCGTATGGGTTTTTTGGCTGTAATAAATCTGTCGCAGCCTACTGTTGTATGGTTTTGAGTTCAGCGGCTAAGGCTTTCGAGTCAGAGTGCCTTAGCCACTGAACCATAAGGCTGTTAATCTCCCGAGCCACAAACCCCCAAAAAAAAATCCTTAAACCGTAAAGTAAAGCACACCCCAAACCAAACCCCCTAAACTCCAAACCCTACACCCGCCACCAAAAGTCCGAGCCCGAAACCTCACCAGCTCCCTAAGGGTCCATGTGCCCAAATGCTATATACTTTGGTCTTATAGTAGTCCCTGTATAGGTACTTTGGGGCCAAAGTTTATACTATTTGGATACATTGGACTTTCAGGGCTCTCAGATGCCAAGTCTGGCCTGCCGGTGTCGGACGAGGCGTATGCGCCACCCGACCCAGAGCTTCCTCCAAAGGCTTGAGCTAACTTTCTAAGGGCATATTCCTTAAGGGTTTAGGGCCTAGGGTAGAGGGTTTGTAGGTCGGGTGTAGTATTTAGGGTTCAGGGCAAGTAGATCCGACACCACTTGCACATCTGAGTCCGTCGGGTCTTTGAGAAAGGAGAGGATTGAGATGATGATACATGGGTCTACATTTTTGAGTTCCTGGGTTCCTCGCTCCATCCCAAACCCTGCATGAACCCTGAACCATAAACCGTGAACCCCCAACGGTTCCAGTGCCCCCTTTGAGGTCCAACAGGTCACTAGTGAATAGCGTTCGGGACCTAGCCCCCTACTATTTGGGAACTTGGATCCTTATGGAACCCTACAAGTACCCCTAGCTACCACGAAGAGAACCTTAGTCATTACAGCTTAATGAACCCTATAACCACCCAAATATAAACTCCCTGAACCTCCTACATACTCATGGAGCTATACGAGCTCTATCAAACCTTACAGCAACCCAAACCTAAAGCTTTTGAAGTGCCTATAAAGCCTTAGGTAACCCAAACCTAAAGCTTTTGAAGTGCCTATAAAGCCTTAGGTAACCCAAACCTAAAGCTTTTACAGTGCCTATAAATTCTTCGGTCTGCGTCCGGCCTAGGAAAGTAGAACGAGCGCGTTTGCCCGGCGAGGGGCCGAAGCTCCTCCATGGCGACCTCCACAGCTAAGGTTCAGGGCCTTTAAGGGTAGCATAAGGGTTCTTTTAAGGGATCCACAAGCGGTCCGTGAAAGGGTCTTGACAGTTGAGCTAACAATTATTGTTTAGGGTTTGGGGTCTTTGATAAAGGGTCTTAACGATGAGAATCAGGTTAGGTTTCGGGGGACGATATTGATACTATGATCGTATTAAGAGACTCTCAGCGAAAGCCGATACTAATGCTCTTTCAGCAGTCTTATAGTGGCCTTATTACCTAAGGGGTGTTTTTAGGGCTTCATAATTAACGGTTCACGGCCCCTAAACCCTAAACCTTAAAGCCCAAAAACCCGGGTTCCGCGAACGGGTTTAGAGTTCCAAGATAAGCGGACCTTGAGGGCTCCAGAAGGGCTTGGTCAGTAGAGCCCTGCGAGTGCCTGTATAGGGTTTAGGTTTAGGGTTTAGCGAGGGCCTTAGTATTTCGAACAGGGTTTTGGGCTCCTTTATAGAATAATTATACTGAGGACAATACTACTGTAGGTCCCTATAGTAGAATTACTATCAGTGTGGCATGCGGCCCCAACAGACCAAATCTTGTCATGCTTTTGGGACCCTGCATAACAGTAGGATATGTGGACCCTTTAAGGCTTTGCATTTCGGGACAAAAGTTTATGTTAACATGCGTAGGATGTGGGGCTTCACGTTGACATTAGACAAACAAGGACTTCCCGCTTAGAGTTTGGGATTTAAGCTTTGCCTGAAGCTCCCCAGCAATTGTCGTTATACTGGTGTCAAAATACGAGCACTAACATAGCACATGCACTTGCAACGACCCCATAACCGAGCAGGTTCTCATAGTTCCAGGTAGGTTGGGTTGAGTACCCAGCTCAAAGTGCAGTCTTGGGTGTACAGGACAACATAAATCGAACAGGGTCTTCAGGGTTGAAATGCTGAAGACGTGTCGAGGTAAGCAGAAATGGTTGCTGGCTACAGAGCATCAGAAGGCTGTGACTCTTCGAGAATGTTCGTTTCAGCATTGTATGCGCTGTTCTGATGTTTGCAAAGAGGGTCTGAACAGTTTCCAAGAGTATTGTAGTTATTCAGAATTCTAGGCGCTGACACAACGGCTCGACACGAACAGAAGAGGGCTTTGGAGTACAGTCTACAGCAATTGCTTCCATGAGGCTGTGATCGCCTACATCAAGGAAAGAAATCTCATTGCCCACTACACCCTGCAGTCCCAAACCTCGAGTAGCCTCCAATCCTGCCAAAAAAGGCGGGTTGTCTTAGTTGCCGAGCTCCGAAGCCCACAAAAGTACACGCTTTCAGTTCTGCTACTAGTACCCAAAGAGTGTACAGTCTTCTCCTTCGGCTACTAAATTATGGTCCGATACTTGTAGGATAAAAACAGATTAGCGGATCCACAGGTTCATCCAACACACACGGGCCACCTTCGCCGCAGGCGCACATGCCACCCTTCGCAAGGCAGCCCTGGCATGCTTGTTGAGAACCGTCTCTTCTATTTATCTCATTCAGGGTAGATCGCAGACATACTGCCAGGGTTTGTATGGGCATTCCCAGTGGGGGGAGCTGATATAGGGGCCGACTTTGTTCAACAGCTTTGCGCAGCTTGCCAGATGGTAACTTACTTGGGTCACGGGGTCTATAGGGGCCTCAATACTTACCAATACTATAATGCTGGGGGGGCCGTATTATAATGACTAATCAGAGCATGCTATGTCCCCAAAGCCATTCTAGTTATGAAGGCCCCTAGACTATCGAACTGTATCTACTCTAGGTCCCTTGAAGAAACCCTCATAATGCCCTTTGCTAGAACCCTTTTCTAATTTATAAGGCATATTACTTGTTTTTTCGAGTTATAAGACCTCTATATTACTTCGAAGACATTTGTGAATCAGGGGCTTCTGAAATGGGGATCTATGGGCTTGGTGTTCTAATCTGCAGGTGTGCCGTAGTAAAGTATTCTTGGCTGGGGGCTTTGGGCTTAGTTTGGTGTATATTCTGGCCTACGACTTAGATTTCAGGTACAGTTCCAAAAAACTGCCGCAGAAGTCATGGACCCTAAACCCTAAACCGATGTAGCTATTTTGGGTATCGGGACCTTAACCCCAAGGCTCCATGCGACTATAGAGTCTATACTTACGCGCTTTAGGGTTTAGGCCTTCAAGGGGCTCCCAAATAGGCAAGGTCTAAGTATATGATACGTACACGCAGCATTTCATCTTGAACCTGAAAGGAACTACTTAAAGGAAACCCATAGCTACATGGGTGGTTGTCAAAAATATGATCCCTTTTGGGGTACCCCAAATAATAGGTGCCGTACTATATTAGGGACCCAAAAAGGGACCATAATTTTGACAACCACCCACATGGAGCCCCAGGGAACTTTCGGTGGGCTTCGGGTGACTTGGATCTGATGCCCCAAGAAAAACCCCGACTGAATGCCCGCTCCACCCCTGTGTCGGGGTACAGGGCCGGAGCCTTACTCCTTGGACGTCCCATGTGCGTTCCGACATGACCTTCCCGATCATCGAGCATGTTCTGGCGATGGCTACACCGAAAGGCCGAAACCTTACAGGAACTGAATCCGTAACAACAGGACTAAGGACTAAGGCCCAACTCTCAAGCCGAAACCCCTCGCCCAGCAACAATGCCAGGGTGCACCACATCGGTGAGGTTCGATGCCAAATGAGGACTGCTAATCTACGGGCCTTAACAACTAGAATTCGCCACGGTTTCGCCTCATTCTAAGTATATCTGCGCAGTATACCCTAAAACCCCAGTCTAATTCTTAAGGCCCTGTTTGTATCGCTCCGAGTGCTGACTGTACAGTGGGCTGGGTAGGGTTGGGGCTGCTCCACAAGCCTAGTATGCCACATTAATGGGTTTTATACTATAGTTACTCTCTAGAGGATGTACATCCCTAAGGGTCCAAGTGCCCAAATAGTAGGGTTTCAAGGTCCAAAAACCATTCAGGGTATGGATTTTGGGCTCTTAAAATCCTGCTATTTGGGTACTTGGACCCTCTGGGTATGGGACCCAAGAACAGCAGCCGACTATGCAGATCTGGGCTTTTGGCGTAGCTTCAAGCAGGGCAAGGGTCCAGGGTCTCGGTGTCTACGGTTTGGAGCAAACCCCATAAAGTTGGAAACCGGATTAAGGCCAAAGAGTGCTGGGATTCCCCATATACCACTCCTAAGGACTTAGGCTATTGGGCTTCCAACTTTTGGGCTTCCACTGTAAAGGTTAGAAAACCCAAACCCGGGACATCCTAAACCTTAAACCCTGCCCCTACCCTAGGGCTCCAAAGTAGTTCCTTTTTGGGGCTCATATATAGAATCCTATAGGGTAATCCCCAAAAGGAACTACTATGGAGCCTCTGGGTAAACCCTAAGGTCGCGGTGTCTACGGTTTAGGGTCTCTCCGGTCAAACATTTGGGGATCTAGGCTTTGAAAAGCTGGCTTTCTCATTGCGGGGTCGATCTGCGGCTTTGAACCCTGAAGCTCAGGGTTTAAGTTTAGCACTTACCCCACATTTCAGGGGTAGATTTCTAAATATGAACCCCAAAAAGTATGGGGCCTCTGCGTACAGTCTACAAGCTTCCAGCTCCAGCAAATGAGACGAGCCGAGGCTGCGCGCGGAGGACGGCATGAAACGAAGCGATGCTTCATTTCGGTTTAGGCATAGATAGATGGATAGATAGAGGTTTAGGGGTTCATCAAGCTTATGATTCTGGATAGAAGGGTAGATTCCTCCACTCCCACATTCCTACCAACGAAGGCAACAACCGGTTACATAGCACCAGCCGGTTACATAGCACCAGCCAGCCTGCCCTGCCCACACCTTCGAGAACCTAATATAGGAGCCTTAATAATCAGAATAGGGTTCCCTTCAAGGGTTCCTTTAAAGGGGCATTATAAGGGTGGCTATAAGGGATATATAAAGGTACTATGGTATAGGAGCCTTAGTAATTAGAATAGGGGTTGGAGGCCCAACATGCTGTAATCATAATAAGGAACCCCCAAACACCCTATTCTGATTATTTAGGCCTCTACAGTAGGTTTGTCGGTTTGAGGGGCTTAGGGTTTAGGGCTTCGGGCTCCTTTTGCAAAGTTACTCTCAAGGGCCGATATGTACCAGCACCTACGGAAGTAGGTTCCCAACAGCAGAAAAGGGCTGAATTTCCATGAGGGTCGTATGCATGGACGATGTCATAGACTCTCAACGTAACTCAAAGCTCAACAGCACAACAAACCTTTGCGCGCCAGTAAGCGTATAAACTAAACTCAGCACTCTGAAAATATACACAGCGAGGATAATGAAGTCTAGACCAAATAAAGCCTGAACTGTACGCCTCAAGGAGCCCTGCCACCAAAATCTCACTGTCTACCCTAAGGCTCCTAAGGGGGTCGCCGGCTTTCTGGGGGAGGGTTTGGGCTTTGGGGGCTAAGGTTTGGGATCTCACTACGAGGGTCCAGGAGCCTTAATGTACGGTTTATTTCAGGCTCGGGGTTTTGAGTGTTAGAAGGCCCGAAACGCACCCGCCTTGCGCATGGCCACGCTGCCAGGCTGACAGGAATCGATAATCTGGCAGTAGATGGCCTCGGATCAGGGTGTTACCCTGGGTTACCCTACGGCCCTAAGGGTGCGTGTACTCAAATACAATAATGTTACCTTGTCCGTAAAGTGGTTCCTATATTTGGGGCCCTATTTAGCGACATGGACATGGACCCTTAGGGTTAGTGCTTGGGGACCTGAATACTAGGACCACATCCTATACCTATACCCTTGCATGAACCTGAAACCCTTGCGGGCTTCATTTGGTCTGTACAAGGCTGTTGGCTAGAAAAGTCGGCTTTATGGATCTACGAATCCTGTGAAAGATACTTTGAATCTTCTCGCCCCGTGGAGCTGCGGCGAAAACAAAAGCTCCTCAGACCCCGGCGCCGCTGGCACACTGCTCCACCTGCAGTTCGGGTTTCGGGTTTAGGGCTTAGGGTATAGGGTTTATAGGGTTCAGGACCTATAGGGTATACGCGGTATAGGATTTAAGGTTTAATTCGGGCTGAGGACTTGTACGGTTTGGGCCTGGAGTTGGAAGGTTCAGGAAGTCTAGGGGTTCGGTAGGAACAAGCGCAGAGGCCGAATAGAGACGGCCTGTCCAACATTTCCCAATGTCCCTGTAATTGTACCCAAGAGCACATTCCGCAACAGCGAGTTTAGGTTTCAAGGCCTGTAGGGTTTAGGGGTCCGGGTCTGGGCCCCAGCACCGCGCGAAACATGGAATATACTTTCAACACCAACAGAAAAAGAAGCCCTCTACTAGGCGTCGATATCAACAGTCCCCAAAAAATAAATTATGAACAGGGCTCTCTTTTAAACAAGAAGGGGAATTGGTATTTACTTCAAATCGATACCTAGTCTGTGGCTTGGCTTGGGGCATACGTCTCGGTTGGGAGCTGGCGGCCTGCCGGAAAGGACATGCGGTTTACTTACCTTTTAAGCTATGGCAACGGGCTGACAGACAATTGCGGCACCGAGTGGCCAGCCTCGGAAAGCTGGATTATCCAAAACCCGATGTGACAAACTCTCAACCCCAAAATAGATTACGATTTAGGGTTTAGGGCCGTTTCGGGTTTAGGGTGATCTGAAGTCCAAGTACAAATCATGCAATCCGAAGGAGGAGTCGTAAACCTCATTCACAACTCTCCATCCCAAAATGAGGTATAGTCCTCACTTTAAAAGAGCCCATAGACGTTTGGGAAAAGTATTTAGGGAGCTGAGCGAGAGTTTAGGGCCCTCATGTGCAGCATGTTCAAAGCTCTCTTCTTCAACAACCGGGTCCCAAAAAGTTCAAACTTTCTAAAATAGAGCTAATATATAAGGCCAAAAAGTTTAAAGTTCCCCCGTTCACTATCTATCAAAGGGGAGAGGGCCTTGGTCAGGTTGACCTGGAGCAAACCGTTTACCTGCGTGGGGCACAAATACTTACCTTTTGGTGAGTGGGGAATAGGGCCTAATAGGGCTCCTTTAAAGGGATCTATACGGGTTTAGGGTTCCTTTAAAAGGATCTTCGGCACAAATACTGGCTTACCCTATGCCTCCAGGGCCCTTATTATGGGGTCCTTAAGGGGTCTAGGGCCCTAACTATGAAGTCCTTGGAGGGATAGGCTTACCTTCAATTAGTAGGGAATGGACAATTTACTACTACTACTACTACTACTACTACTACTACTACTACTACTACTACTACTACTACTACTACTACTACTACTACTACTACTACTACTACTACCATTCCCTACTAACCCAAGGTAAGCTGGTGGCTCAGTCCTACCTGAACCCTACAAAGCTTAGCTTTGTTGAGTTCCTTGTGTAGTCCTGGAAACAGAAAGTTATTTCGGGACCAGGTATGGCTAGGAATGTCGCGGATTGAAGGGTTTAGGGCCGTGTGAAGGATTGCTGTTGTAGGATTAAGTGCCTATAACCACTGTATACAACCTTTGGGGTTTAGGGTTGTACTTAAGCACGACTGCGCGGCAAATGCCCGAGATGATGAAAGTCGCTTATTGAGTACGAAGCATGAGACTTACTGTTGGTACGGATCCCAGCATCTGCGCCTGAGTACTGTTAAGGGCAATACTTTTCCGATCAAAGAAACAGATTCGAAGTACGACTCAGAAGCCCTATATCACAATCGTGAAGCCCTACTAAATGCCTAAGCTCTAGATGCTAGCTCTCCCGAGACCCGTAGAAATCGCGGGTCTAATCCAGAATATAAATCTATGGCTCCCGGTGACTGAGGGAGGAATCAGGGTTTGCTGATGAGCCCGAAACCGAAGAAACGTACCAAGCTTGCCCCTTGGGGCCGCAAAGGAATCGACATAAAGCGAGAAAGGTTACCAATCGCTACATTGCATTGCATGTACTCTGGTCTCAACTGCTCTTGTAAACCCTGAACCCTCAGCCCCAGATGCTTATCTCTGAAACCCTAAACCGCCCAAACCCTGCAAAGGCCAGAGCATGTAAGGACGCTATTGGAGTAAGAACCCCAGCCTATTCCCTAAACCCCTTAGACCCTATAAACCCTAAACCGTAGCCTAAAACCTTCATACCACCCTAATAAGGGCCTGATAAGGGTCTAGTATATCGTGTTTACGGAAGTAGAGTCCCCTACCCCCCTCCCCCTAACCACCCCTTGACGGCCGGACCCCTGAAGGTCTAAAGTAACAGCACAGGCTCATTTGGCTACTTGGGGGAGAAGTGATCCCAGAAACGAGGTAAATCGAAGCCGAAGACAAGTGCAAATCCCCAGGTTTGGGGTTCAGGGTCTAGGTGACAGATACTAAACCTAGGTTCAAACCTCAAGCTTTTAAAGCCGGGGTCAGATCTTGTCAACATGTCTTCCTGTCGAGTGAAACTGCTATCGTCAGGGCAGAAGAAGTGCCGAAATGGAAGATGCCTGCCAGGCGGCCACGCTTCCGGTGCAGGTTGTGGTGGGTTCGGCAGGGGGTTCTCATACTACAATTCTGAACAATAGCTACAGAACACTCCACAACCAAAACCCGAAACCCTAACCCTAGGGGGTACCCTTGGGGATATAGACCCTCTCACTAAGGTCCTTTTTAAGGGGGCCACACATGGGGTTTATCGGTTCAGACGGGTCCCCTTTGAAAAGTCTCCCTGATACTACCTAGAAAGCTTTAACCTCAAGCCCGTGAAACAACAGGCCTACAGTTTCCAAAAGCTTAGGACAGCCAGCCTGCTAAAAGGGGACTTAATGCAAGAATAAAGTTTGGGGAGGGGGGGGGGGTATTACTGTATTCCTATTTATGATGAGGAACCCGAAGTGATTATTTTGGTATTCAGGCTTCTAGGTTGCTACTGTGTTTCAACTTCTTTGGCATCTACTTCGGGCCTCTCACTTACCTTGGGTTAGTAGGGAATGGAAGAATGGCAGTAACAGTGGTTGCAATTCTACCCCATTCCTCCATTCCCTACTAACTAAAGGTAAGCTCATCCCTACAAACCCTGCAACAATTCAACAGAGAGGCTCCTAGAGCCCTCGAACCCGTTTCGTAACGAATGTATGTCTGAGATGTCCTTTAAGCCCTTTGAAAAATTATTTACTATTGTGGTTATCTACAAAATAGTAGGGAAAATACAAAAAGGATCGCAAAGGACAACCCAGATGTAAGAACAGATCAAGGATTTGAACTCCTGAGTTAAGGGGTTACTACTTGTCGGGTATCATGGGGAACTAAAGGTTAACCTTTTTGGGTATATAGGGAGTACATCGGGACTGTACCACCCAAAAAAGCTGAAAGGTTACCTACTCTACTACTACGGCTGATGATAGACATCCTGCATTCCCGAAACTATGGGAATTACCGTACATTCCTTATTGTGGCTAATGCCGGATCTATATCATCGACTGTAGGGGTTCTGGTGTTTTGGGGAACCCCTAACTCCAGATCTCCCCCTAAGCTATGTCCAAGGGCAAAAGGAGGGACCCTTAATGGGGACCACTACCCTATAATGGACCATATCATGGGTATATAATAGCTATATTCAGGTTCTATACCTAGGGGTCCTGATTAAGGGTTCCTCCATTCACCCTTTGACTCAGACAATGTAATTCCTTGTTCTTGGGTGAGCCGCCCTAAGTCCTTCCTGCGGGTCCTCAAAACCTACCGTTTCCAGGCTGAGGGCCCAAAATTAAGGACTGATAACCTTCCTGTTTTCTTAGGGTTCGCATGGGCCTAGGGCTGCAGGCATACCGTACACCCTAAACCCCAAGTCTTCCCTAAACACCAAATCTTCATAAGCTCTGCCTGTGCACTGCCATGTAGTTCGTTGCTTGGGCTAGCACCCCAGACCCTGCCTGGACCCCAAGAGCCTACGTTAGTAAGGACTTGACTTATCTAAGGGAGTCATAATCGGGAACCCTAAACCGGTAGGTTTTTTCTTTGCCTTGAAGTAACCAGGAAGAACAAAGTATAGGTTTTTATTTCAGAACGGTTCCCTCTACGTAGCAGGTCCCCAATAAAGCATTAAAGTATGGTACTCCTAAGCCCAGGTTTGTTCAGGTCCAGGTGAACCTCAAAGCTTCCGAAACTACTCCCCAAGTCTTCAAACCCCTAGAGCCCTAAACCGCGTAAACCCCAAACCCCTTGTGAATCCCCTTAAGTTGGCTCTAAAACAGTATACCCTAAACCCTTATAATAGATCCCTTAAAGGAACCCTTATAGGATCTCACCCCCAAAATCCTTAATTCTGATCCCCACCTGCGCTATAATAAGGAACTCCCAAAATAGTATACCCTGAACCCTTACAAATCCATTTTACCGAACCCTTATAGGATCCCCCCCCCCAAAATCCTTACCCTAAGGCCCCAAAGTAGTTCCTTTTTGGGATTACCTTATAGGATTCTATATACGAACCCCAAAAAGGAACTACTTTGGGGCCTTAGGGTAATTCGGATCCCCACCTGCGCCCTCACGCAGCGACCGTTTGGGTGGCGCAGAAGGCTTGCAGCCTCGGACCAGACGTTGAAAGAATCAAAGGCTCAAAAGGGGAGAAGGAGGGACCCTTAATGGGGACCCCTACCCTATTAATCCGAGGATCTAAATAGTAGGGGGGCCCCCCCTCCCAAAAAAAAGTAACAGAATTAAATTTGCGCGACCCGCATTAATGGAAAATCATCCCTGGGTTGCTGGGGCTCTTTGGGCTCCATTAAAAAACATAGCAATGTATTGAATCTCTATTAGAAAGCCATTCAAAAAAGCTGGATGCATGGAGAAAACCTCCACTGGGGCTCTTTGGGCTCTATTAAAAACCATAGCAATGTATTGAATCTCTATTAGAAAGCCATTCAAAAAGGCTGGATGCATGGAGCTTTGCTTGTGTATTACAGAAGCAAGCAAGCAATGGTAACGACTGCAAGCACAGCTGGCCGGGACCGGCCGGCTTCCTACAAATGTGACCCCTTTTATAAATGTGAGTCGATGTTTTTCCGGGCAGGCCCCGTAAGGGGTAGCTCAGGAGAGAATGAAAAATTGCTTCCCCGCATAAGCGAATCAATAAAGAAAGCTAGCTTTCTGAGATCCCTCAACTTTTGCAAAAAGCTTGGCCTCGGAGGGCAGCCTCTGCTCAAAGGCAAAGGGCCGGCTCCCACAGAAGCTTTGCTTGTGTATTAAAGAAGCAAGCAAGCAATGGCAAAGACTGCAGGCACAGCTGGGCCGGGACCGGCCGGCTTCCTACAAATGCGTTCCTTTTTAGAAATGTGAATCGATGTTTTTCCGGGCAGGCCCCGTAAGGGGTAGCTCAGGAGAGAATGAAAAATTGCTTCCCCGGATAAGCGAATCAATAAGGAAAGCTAGCTTTCTGAGATCCCTCAACTTTTGCAAAAAGCTTGGCCTCGGAGGGCAGCCTCTGCTCAAAGGCAAAGGGCCGGCTCCCACAGAAGCTTTGCTTGTGTATTAAAGAAGCAAGCAAGCAATGGCAAAGACTGCAGGCACAGCTGGGCCGGGACCGGCCGGCTTCCTACAAATGCGTTCCTTTTTAGAAATGTGAATCGATGTTTTTCCGGGCAGGCCCCGTAAGGGGTAGCTCAGGAGAGAATGAAAAATTGCTTCCCCGGATAAGCGAATCAATAAGGAAAGCTAGCTTTCTGAGATCCCTCAACTTTTGCAAAAAGCTTGGCCTCGGAGGGCAGCCTTTGCTCAAAGGCAAAGGGCCGGTTCCCACAGAAGCTTTGCTTGTGTATTAAAGGAGCAAGCAAACAATGGCAAAGACTGCAGAAATGAAGAGCCAGTGCAGAGCTTTGCACCCTACAAAAATTTCGGGCCGATTTTTGTTCTTTAAATGTGGGGTATTTTCCCCAAGCGAAATCCACCCGGATCCTCACGTAATGGAAACGCCTCTTCGGAGCCACTCCGGAACCGAAAACAAATCTTTAAATGTGAGACCTTTTTTTATTCAGATGCTCGGATTGTGGGCTATATAATCGGTATATAATAGCTATACTAAGGGTATATACCTAGGGGTCCTTATTAAGGGTCCCTCCTTTTACCCTGAGAAAGGCTCAAGGCTCAAGGATCTTGCTATGTATTGGGAGTTTAGGGGTCTAGGGTTTAGGGTACTATTTATAAGGAATAGAAGTATCAATGTCAGTAGTCATAGTAATACAGGGATTTTTCGTTAAGGATTACTAGTAGTACTACTCCTTTTGGCGCTTTCTTGCGACTGTGGTACAATAATACCCCCCC
Organism: Symbiodinium sp. CCMP2592; assembly: GCA_905221615.1. NCBI lineage: Eukaryota > Dinophyceae > Suessiales > Symbiodiniaceae > Symbiodinium > Symbiodinium sp. CCMP2592. The sequence continues at coordinate 1,734,352 of CAJNDT010000446.1, forward strand.
TGGTCTCCTGGTCTGATTCTCCGGCCCTTATCTTAGGCAGGTTTCTGCTGGTGTCGTTGCAAACCCACGTATGTGAACCCTAGGATACGCAGTAACCTAAGAATAAAAAGGCCTCTCTTTTTGGTATTGGGTAACTTTATAAGGAACCTAGGACTACAAGAAGGGAATAAGGGTACTACTGGGCATCCTAGAACCCTGACCCCTAAACCCTAAACCCTGACCCGAAGGATGGGAGCACGTAGGGGGCCTAGCTGCAGCCGCGTGGCGTTGCACGTTGCCGCTGAGTCTCAGGAACAACGCAGTTGTCGTAGTCCCTGGTCGTACGAACGTTGATGCCATCGGGCTTGTGTAGTGAGGCACTGGGTCCAGAAGAAGCTAGACTCTCGCTGGCTTGGAGGTTGCGATGTATCCGTGTCTAGTTTATGGTTCATGGAGTAAGGCATAGGGACGTCTTGGTCTCAAAGCTCCTCACGTTCTGTAGCGATCAATCAGCCGGATGTAGCAAAGCTTCTCGGTACTTTGGAACGACCCTTCTCCCCTAAGGGTCCATGTACCCAAGTAATATGTACTTTGGCCGTAAAGTAGTCTCTATATAGGTACATGGGGGGCCAAAGTATATACCATTTGGGTACATGGATCCTTACGGACTAAGCCCTAAAACCTAAACTCTATTCCCCTGACCCCCTTACCCTACTTGAAGGATCATGGGACTTAGTAACTAGGTTACAATTAAGCTAACTATACTTATTTTAATTACTTATATCCCCAATTAAGGTACTTGTAACCTAACTTACTAAGTCCTATGATCCTCCAAGTATACTATTTGGGTACATGGACCCTTATAGTAGGGATTAAGCCCTAAAACCCTAAACTCTAATACCCTGACCCCTTTACCCTGTAAGCGATCCTCCAAGTAGACCCTAAACCCTAATCCCCATAGATCCCTTTAAGGAACCCTATAGATCCCTTTAAGGAACCCTTTTTAGGAGCTCTTTAACTAAGCCCCCAAGACCCCAAACGAAAACCATCGGAATCCCGGCCTTGAGTCGTATGCAAACTGCAGAATTGCAGCCGCCTCCGAGAAAATCAGAGTCCAAATGAGGGTTTAGCGTCTTGGGTTTTCTGGTGTTAGGATTTAGGTTTTTATGGCTTATAGATGCTATAAGGCTGAGAATATCAGGGCCTAATTACTCAAACAAGCTGTTTGCGAGAGATTTTGTAAGCGACAAGTATGCCAAGGACCATGAGTGCTACTTGGTCAGGCTTCTGTGCTACATGCTTTCGGCATCGTGGTTTGATGGTTTGAGCAACTGCGCAGTCTGCGGAAGGCTAGGTGGGGCAGCTGCTGCACCGACATATCTGGAATCGTAAGTGCCCCTGAACCTCTGCACACTAAACCCTACCTAGACCCGTAAGTGTGCTAATTACCTTTTTTTGGTTCCTGACCAGATAAATAGCCGAAATAGCCATGCAACAAAAGGTACTACATTTCATGGTCCAGGTAACCTAGGCGATAGGCCAAGCAGTGCCGTTCACGATCGTCAAGAAACTCTAATCTCAGATTCGCCATGAAAAGTACCACAGGCCCCCGCCAACAAGCCGCCGTTTTCTCTCGGGCACTAATCCTCATATGCCCACTATAGCCCCTCTAAAGAGGAGAGCATTACTCAGCGGTCTGCACCAAGGCTAGATATGCAAACCTTCCAACATAAGAAGAAGACCTTAAATCACAGCAGGATCCCTAAGATGCTTTCAGGTTTGTTCTCTCATTGTGGGACTTTGTGTGAACTGCAGGCATCGGAAGCCTCTTCGGCCGGCAGGCCGTACATCTGTGCGAGCAAGCAGCCTGGCTGGCCGGTCTAATGCGCTCACGACTTTGGGTGTTGAATTTGTGTTTAGAGTTTAAGACATTGAAGTTTGTAGCGGTTTTGGGTTAAGGGCTAGAAGCATCTTCTCCACTGTGAAAAGATTGAAGAGGCATGAAGTGCTCACATCTGGCCTTAATGGGAAAATCTGAAAATGTTTACGAAAAAGCACGAAATATACCACGTCGAGCAGGGGATGTGAGAATTGTCTGAAACGTTCACGATTGTGACTGTTCGTGAAGTAGCTATGAACTAAATGCGTAAACTGCTGTTGTTGTGTTTCCTAATCTTGTTAAACCTCGCACTGTAAAAAAACAGACATACTTCTCACAGTTGCACATTTTCATGTGTTTCACACGTAATACTAATGATAGCAAAGCAACACAGATCCATACTTCCATCCATCACCATTCATCCACCCAACAAGCCAGCTTGCCAGCCATGCAGGCCATGCCTGCACAAAAAAACAAATGCACAAAGCAGATACGGTGCATACAGCATTACAGCATGAATAATTTGAAAACTGATTAATACATTGAAAAGCATATCATAGATGAACAAACAAATGAAGAAGTAAAGAACGAGCGAGCGGAACGTACATGACTACAAGATCAGAAGAAACACCAACAAACAAGAGCAAACACATCAAAGATGATTGACTATGCATAAGTGGCTAGACAAGCATGCAGACGTGATGCGGCAATGCATTCGTACATCCATGCATACGTACATACATCCGTACATACATGCATACATACATGCGTGCATGCATACAATTACATACATTGTTTGTCTATCGACAGGGATAGATACATACATGAGTACATGCATGCGTATATATATATATATATATATATATATATATATGTAAATGGGTATATACACAAACATATATATACATATATATACCCTGGCCTTCCGCGGACCCCGGAAACTGGGTCTCTTCAAACGCACCCGTTAAACGAGTGCTTTGATGATTTGTATGATATTGGATGTGCTGTCGCTTGCTGTTCGCCGTGGATCAAAGTTTCATGCAGGTCACGCAATGTCCGGCAAAAGCAAAACCACGGAAGCATAAGCAAAACACAGTGGTGTGCTTCGGGGGCCACGGCACCCAGGGATCAAAACCCACAAATACTGAACAAGATTTGTCGTGGCTCGGTGGCTCATGCTCGCTCCTTTCCTCTGGGCGATTTGCCTGGTGTGCATCTCAGGACCTGGCATGCCGCTGGTTCGATGCAGCAAAGCCCTTCGGAGCCGTGTGGCCCCGATCTTTCCAATTTGGGAATTGCGATTTTGGGATTTGTCCTTCCCGCTTTCCTTCTCTGCCCAGGTCTTGCTGAACAGGGAGATTCCGAAGGCTCCAAAGCTCCTCCCTGCATGCTTTTGCTACCGTGTTCTTCAGAGATTCCCGCGAGATTTTGCTCTCAAGAGTTGGGGCCTTTCGTTGGCAAGTCTGGCAAAATGCCAGATTCGAAACCCAATATGATGAAAGTAGAGCTGTTGAAGGAGTGGCTCGAAGACCTTTTGAAGCCGGGATACGTGAACCAAAGGATAGAAAGCCTCAAGAAAGCGATCTTCAAGAAGAACAAAAACTCGGAGGTGCGGGTCCTGATCAAACCAACAAAGCAGTATATGTTGTAAATTCAAGCTTTGGCACAGGAGGACCAGAAGTTTCGCTACCGCTTCCTCGACGTCACGAGCACCGCGATTTCGGAGGAGCAGGTGGGAATCCTATCATTCACTTTCGGAGAAAGGATTTGGTCAACCTTGGGCAGGTTTGTTCTGACTTCAATTTCAACATTGTGGTCTCTTACTGCGGCTCGTTCGCGGATGACCTGCCAACCAAAAAGGAAGTGGAGGCCGTGTTCGTTAGCATGCCATAACACTCCGTTTCGTCAGCAACCTTTCGATTGCAGGCAGCAGTCTCATGGGCGGGACAGCACTTCAGGCTGAACCAGGGCTTGGACAAGGCAGACAAGGAGGCGACCGATTCTGGAATGTGGATCGTGTTTTATTCTTCGCTTCCTCCTGAATGATCCAGGACTGGGCAGTGGAAGAAGCTGCTTTGATAAGATCGTTCGCCTCCTGGGCATGTGCTCGCAGTCGCCGCAACAAGGAGACAAGGCCACTTTGAACAGATTGTGTTTGCCCTTCGTGTGTGTGTGTGTGTGTGTGTGTTCCAGATTGAGCTAGTCTCACAGGAAGGGCACTTCGCACGAGAAGCTGGCGATCCTTAAGCAGGTCATCCAAGCCCGAAAGAAGGAGCCCATCTTTCTTAAGCGAAAATCATTTGGCTTAATTAGCACCCACCCACCGTACGTTTTGTGCAGGACGCGAGGATGATGAAGGCAGCCGGCAATGACAAGCCGGCGGGGGTGGATTGGTTGGGGGGGGTCTTTGGGATCCTGAGTTTAGCGCCAATATACGGGTTTGGGTTAAACCTAGATAGCTGTCTCTCGGAGGGCTTATGCTTGTACTCCCTGGGATTTTATGGGGCTGAAGCTGAAGACGAAGGATTCTGGTCAGGGTAAGTTTCGGTGCATCAGCAATATTACCTAAGTCTTAACTGCAGCATATCGGTTGTGTTCGGACGCCGGTTATCGGGACCAGATTCTGTGGGTTTCGAGATATTTACGGTCTGGAACACTTAGGTTAAGAAAGCATGAATATAAGCTTCAAGCCTTTCGGATTTCGGCTTTATAGGATGGCCCCCCGAACCTTAAACTCTAACCCTACTTTGACCGAGATAAGTCGAGATTCCTCAATTCAACTTATCGAATATATCGTCTTATAAACACCAAAATAACAAATCTCCAACATAGTTAGAATGGTCCGGGATTTTGAAGCATCTCAAACCAGGGTAACCGATGCTATGTGGTGCTGCTGCCAGCTGCTGCTGCTGCTTCTGCTGCTGTCGCTCCCAGGAAGACGCCGCAGACGCCTGTGGCACGGAAGACGGGGCCGAAGCCGGCGAGGAAGAGGCTGGGGAAGACGATGAATGTTTGGGTGATGAGTTGGAGAGTGAAACCGAAAAAGATGGCACCAAAGGAACCTTCAAGGACATTCGGCTTTGCATTCAGCTCGCTTGTTACAGTTCTTGCATTGTTTATATGGCAGCTTCAACTACTGGTTGCAAGGATGAAAAAGCACCGAAGATCCCTCCTGCGAAGCTTCCGAAGTCTGTGACTGCCAAAGCCGAGAAGTTGTTGTCTGAAGCCGAGAAGGATGATCCAAACCTTGCCCTGGAGGCTGCTTTGAGTGCCCCAAAGCTTCCTTAAAGCCAATGTCGAATAATAGCACAAAGCCTTGTGTTGGAGATCACTGTATACGTCGGTTTAGAAGTTTAGAAGTAGTACTCATACTCGACTGCTAGGCCCAAGCCAAAACAAGGAAAGCACTGAAGAAGCGAGCAAAGGAAGGAGGGGAAGGAAAGGAAGGGGAGGAAGGATCCGAGGAGCCGCGGTCTCCCGACTCAGTTCCCGAGAAGAAGGCAAAAGGCAGAGGGCGGGGTCGAGGCAAAGGAAAAGGAAAGGGAAAAAAGGTTTTGCAGCGACCAGCTGCCCGAGAGCAGGCCAAGGAAAAAGAAATGGATGACCAGGGAGAGGACGAGCAGGAGGAGGCAGATGAAGAGCCTTCGGAAGGAGAGGAAGCCGATCCAAAACAGGTTTTGAAACGACCAGCTGCCCGCAAGGCCAATGAAAAGCCCGCCAAGAAGGTCAAGGGTGTCCGGGAGGAAAGTGATGATCAGGAAAAGGACGAGGAGGAGGAGGAGGCAAATGAAGAGGCCGAGGAAGGACAGGAAACCGAGCAGCCCCCCGAAAGGAGCCCTGAGCCGCCAGAGCAAAGAGTGCAAGGAGGCCGTCTCCGCCAGGTGGGGAGGGGAAAGAACAGCCAAGTGATTTGGTTTGTCCGTTGCTATCAAACCAGAAATGCACTGGAGGTGAAAGACCTTTGGAGGCCCCGCTTTGAGGCAGCTCATCGAAAGGATCCGCGATTGGTTTTGGATCACACGGTGCTGTCTTCTGACAATGACAAGAAGTGAGAGCCCAAGTGCTGAAGTAATCCTGTCCCGTCCCAAACAATCCCGTACTCTCTCCCAGGTCATGGACAATCACCCTGGACAGCAACAAATCCAAGATCGGAGCAGTGCCCATGCCTCAATCAAGCCGCAGTTGTGCCGAGATAGTTTGTTGGATTCCCGCTACATTGACCAGGTTCAGCCCCTATTCTGGGTGTTTCTACATTAACAAAGCGGATGAGCAACGCTTGGATGCCGTGAACGGGAAGTACGGGCTTGACTTCGAAGCACGGAACCCAACTACCCGTCCAAAGACTAGACCCTGTACCCCCGGTGCACAGTAAATAGCGAGGTCAACAAGAAGGGCGGTGCAAGCCTCGGCTGGACCAAGTTCGAGTCGCTGATCGAAGCGCCTGGTGCCTGGCATGTTACATCCACTGCAGGCTTTCATCCGGGATTGGTTCAACTACCTGCCTAGGTGGGAAGCCGCTTGCCAAGCGGCCGATTGGTGATGCGAAGGATGCTTCGGTCTCACCGGTTAGTTTTTGTTCCGGAAGCTTTCGCGACTTGTGTGTGTGTGTGTGTGGACAAGCACGCTGTGCACACGAGATCCAAATAGCTGCATCTTTCGTGGTGTTGCGGTCTTGTGTCTTTTACACACAGTCGAAGCAGCGACTTGAGCCTTGGGTTACCCGAGATCTACTGGTTCGAGCTGATTTAAGCTACATATCCGTGCCCGGCTTCTGAGCTGGGCCTTTAGCGGCATGCATGAATGGATGTTGAATGACTTGGCCCTTTCACGCGACTGTTTGCTGGCACTGGCTTATACTGGCTTCCCCTCCATCCTGTTACTCGGTTAATAATCAATGAATCCAACCATCCCGAAACGCTAGGAGTTCGCTTGCATTAGGCTACACCTCGCGGACTATATCGCCCAAAATGCACAAGGGCAAAACCTACTTCGTGTCCGAGCCTCGGTGTTGAGCTGTATATCTGATTTGTACATCATCCTGCGAATCCTAGGATCTGGTGTGTCTGGATCTCCAGACCGGAAAACGTGCCGTAGAATGTGCTTTCAGCCTCGCCCCTAGCTGATAGTATGCTACAAGATACAAACATAGTATGGGACTGTAACAAACATGGCTGCCCTGCTTCGCTAAGATGCTGCGGGCCAGAAATCGCAAGGGTCTCAGCTAGAATGCTAGAATGGTTTAAATTCAAAGAAGACTTCTAGAATTGTAGAACCCAAAGATTATCCAGGGACTTCTTCGACGTGGCCCAGCGGGGAGATGACGATCTCTTGACTACGCCGGCCACTTACAATCTGGCTGGAAGTTTGCAGTCTTAAGATTCCAGAGAAAGGGTGCCGGGCTTGGGTTTCAGGCTCGGGCTGCTCCGAGCGATGCACAAGATCCTACGGATCAAACCATCCGGCCTCCTTTGCTGTGGCCTTCCGTGCAAGAGCTCGGTGTTCGTGAACGCATCCACCTCGGAGAGACGGCCGTATCGTATCTTTGGGACACCGAAGTATGCTTACACTAAGAGAGCCCACGAGCCCCTTGATTGTAGATTATCTTAGAGGGTTTTGGGGCCTGGGAATTTTGGAGGCTTGCTAACTCTGTTCTGTATCCAGGCCAAAATGCTTGACACTGGTGCAAACTCTGAAGAAAGAACATTAGCCCTCAACCTTAAACACCAACAAACCCTAAACCCCTTAAGCCCTAAATATATATTACATTATATACCCGGACCAGAATGCTTGACACTGGTGCAACCTATCCTTCAACAATATTATAAAATATGCCCTAAACCTTAAATCCCAACAAGCCCTAAACTCCTTAAACCCTACACTAAAGCCAAGCCAAGGTATGCGAGCCGGACGCTTCTTCTTTGCATCCTCGCATCTATGCGGTGTGTACATTGGTGGATCAAACCTCCGACTTCCTACTTTTCGGAGTTCCCCTACATGACCTTCTTGAAGGAGTCTTATGGTCGCTTCATTCAGATACATGTTTGCCGATTGTCAGATGCTGAGGCTGCCTTTTGCTCATTGCAATATTGCACTAGGAACACGGAACCCTGACTGCGAGTAACTAAGTTGGATGGCAAGATCCCCGAAGCCCACGACCCTGATTGGCACTCCGTCTGGAGCTCATACTTGAAGCACCTTTGAGTACTCCTCTTAAGATAGAGCATATGCAGCTATTCTGAGGCCATGGTTGCCTCGGATGCAGCGACCCACGAAAGCCCAGAAGAAAGAACTTCGCTCTTCATACCAGGGGCTCTCCAACAAGGAAGCCGCGAGCCGCCCTCAGTGCATTTCGGGAAAGGACGTATTTCAACGAAGACATGCGGCGAACAGAGAGATGATTTCAGCGGTTTCGGGAAAGTGTTAGAGATAGAGAGAGAGAGAGAGAGAGAGAGAGAGAGAGAGAGAGAGAGAGAGAGAGAGAGAGAGAGAGAGAGAGAGAGAGAGAGAGAGAGAGAGAGAGGAGAGAGGAGAGAGAGAGAGAGAGAGAGAGAGAGAGAGAGAGAGAGAGAGAGAGAGAGAGAGAGAGAGAGAGAGAGAGAGAGAGAGGCGGGGCACAGGGGTGATCCTAGGAAATTTGTCGGTGTTTCGAACTCAGACCCTTCCTGCCTTCCTGGAGAGCGAGAGAGCGAGAGAGAGAGAGCGAGAGAGAGAGAGAGAACGAGGGAGAGAGAGAGAGAGAGAGAGAGAGAGAGAGAGAGAGAGAGAGAGTGTCGGTGTCTGAGTTCGTATGCATGGGCCAACATCTTGCATGCTTCTGTTCTGTGCTAGCCATCTTTTGCAGTGAATCAACTAAGTTCTGCTGCATTTGGGCGAGCAGTTGCTTCCCGTCATATGGAGATGATGGCTTCTTGCTCGGAGTATTTCGATTGTATGCAAACAATTAAATGATTCTCGAATAGACCACAAGTCTACGCATGCCCAGGACAGCGACCAGGACTACGCCTTCCAGGCTGTGACAAACCTCGCCAAGGCCGGGTTCCAGCTCTGTTCCTGATAGAGTCAATCAGAGGTGTGTGTGTGTGTGTGACATGAAGGCATGTGTGTTACGATAGGCATGTATTTGTGTGCATGTATATATACGATGTGTTTCTGTGGGCGGGCGGGTATATAGGCGGGTGGGCGGGTCCGCTTGCCTGTGAGGCTACGATATCGCGACTTCCGATTGTGAGACCTCCTTTCGAATGGAGGCATGCTAATCTCGGCCCGGTGTTTCATTATCTCTTAAGGGAGATTGAGGACGGCCGATATGTGCCAGCATTCGCCTTTCCTTGATGTGGCCGCCTTGAGAAGTCTTAGCTGTTTCAAGCAGTTCCCGTTGCAGCCGCACAGAGGCTAGGTAATTGTCGTCGTCTAATATGAGCCGAGTGGCCGGGAAGGTGATGACTGGCGGCTCTGTGCAGACCACCATACCTTAAAACTTGGGCTTTCACGCAGCAAAAAAATCTTCAGCTGTCTTATCAAAACCCATGCAAACCGATGCCCGTGAGAACAGCGTGAGAACAGCGTGAAAACAGCGTGAAAAGCACCGTGAAAACCGTAATAAGCACCCGAGAAACTGTGAAACTTTGCACCCCCAAAAATCAAGCAAAACCACAGCAGCACAAAGAGATCCCCAACAGAGTGCTTTACGCTTCGCTTTGCTCTGTCATGACTTTGATTGCCGCAACATGGTCTCTGATTTGGCACGACAGGTCTTTCTTGCTACTTGTAGGATCTAGCTGCTAGCTGTGTTCGGGCCGATGACGGCCCATATCGATGTCGAGACGATTTTGAAGAAGGCCCGTGAAAGGCAGAGCCGTGTAGAGAAGAGAACGTCCGGAACGTCGGGACCATCGAGGCAGTGGCGGGGTCCTCTGCTACTGTTGCCTTTAAGAAACCATGCAGCATCTTTGTGCAGTCTGTACGATATGAGTCGACAATATATTATGCTCAGGTCCTACGACAGCTCCAAGGAGGATGCCCAGAACCCGTGGCCGAATCTTGAGGATGAGCTCCCTGGTGCGACGGTTTCTCCTAAGCTTCCCAAAGGAATGAAAAAGACCGCCGGAAAGAAGTCTCCCGCTGGAAAGGAAAAGTCTCCCTCAGGAAAGGAAGAGTCTCCCTCAGGAAAGGAAGAGTCCACCTCAGGAAAGGAAGAGTCCCTTTCAGGAAGTACCAAATCTCCGACGGGCAGAACGGCATTCCAGAAAGGCAAGGCTGGGAAGAAACCACTTCGTACCGACTCAATGCAGACAGTTGTGGAGACACCCCCGCCGAAACACAAGCGAGCCGCCTCCTCTGACTTGTCGGACAACACACAGAAGAAGGTGAAGGCTGCCCTCAACAGGCAACAGACGGTGGATGCGAAGTCAACCCCAGAACGGAAGGCTGATGCTGAAGCCGCCCAAAAGAAGCTCGAGGCAGCTTTCAATGATGAGGATGAAACCCAGAAGGATAACGAGCCCGCAGCCACGAAGCCTACCACCAAGCCGAGCTCAAAACCCTCAGCCAAGCCGAAGGAGAAAGCAGCAGCAACAGCCAAGTGTGCAGCAAAAGCTAAGGCTAAATCCAAGCAGCCCAAGGGGAAAAACCAAGCCCAAGCAGCCACACCGACCCAAACCCGTTCGGATGAGGAAGGTGAGCACAGCAGCACAGCCCGGTCCAGCCAAGACCCCGCTCCCGCCCGGTCCCCAAACCCGAAGAAACGCCGGGCCCAGGAGGGGAGTGGTACATCCCCAAAGAAGACATCCCCAGCAAAGTCAAAGGCCGGCCAGTCCAACGAGAAGCAGGAGGAGCAGGAGGAGCCGGTTGATAAGAGAAAGACAGCCCACAAGCTCTACATGCGATTCTACCGAAGTGTGCACAGTCTCGGTCTCAGGTTCTCAGTTCTTGTTGACACTGAGTCACTCTATCCATCTTGTGCTATATGTAATATCTCTCTCTCTCTCTCTCTCTCTCTCTCTCTCTCTCTCTCTCTCTCTCTCTCTTTCTCCCTCCCATCCTCCTTCTCTTGGTCCATGTTTGAATGTTGTTGGTCAATTTAGCATGATTGAAACATAGGTCGCTGCACGCCGACAGAGATCAAGTCTGCTTTCGAGAAGTCGAAGTATTGCAACTTGTTTGCAAGTGATCGGTGCATGTTTCAATTTCATGTATGCATACGCGACACAAGGGAAGCAATGCCTTGCATGTCAGGCAAACACAAGATGTCGTCTTTGTACGAAGACTTCCTCTCGAGTGCCGGGAACTGGAGAAGCAGCATGGTGTACAAATGCATCAAAAGCACCAATCGCAACGGGCGCCGGGGCATCCGGCGATGGCTCACACGCAGCCAGCTGGAAGCTCACTTCCAGGACACAGCCATCGTGACTGCCATTATTGTCCGCAAAGAGACAGACGACTACCTGTCGAAGACGGAAATCCGAGAGCATCCGGATTGCCCGGGACCGACGGGTGTTACCGATGTGTCTGTGCAGTGCATGAACCTGTTATTTTATGTTTGTGTTCACACCAAATTCCCTCGCAGGACTGATTCAGTACCTGGTGCTGGTGGATGAAGAGCACACAGACGAGGATATCGACGAAGTTACTGACATGTTTCGCATGGAGGACGCTGGCTCAGAGGAGAGCGACAGCTCGGACGACGACAGCGATGATGATGATGATGACAAGGATGACAAGCCGTCCAAAAAGGGTGGCAAGGACCGGTGTGTTTCCTCTCTCTCCCTGTTGAGTCACTCGCTCCACTCTTGATCAAGCAATGCTCTGTTGAGGCCCCGAAAGACAAAAAGGACAAGAAGGACAAGAAGGACAAGGGCAAACGCCCGAAGAAAAACAAAAAGCAATCCAAGAAGAAGAAGGGCAAGAAGAACAAGGGCAACCGCAAGGACGCGGAAGAGACCGAGCAGGACAAAGAGAAGGAAAGGATCAAGAAGGTCAAGCAAGAGGCCAATAAGGCCCGGGCCACCGAAGCAAACCCCGAAGTGAATCCAAGTTTTACACTTGTCTCCCAGGTCATTGGCAATCTGAGCAAGCTCATCCGCGACACCAACACCAAGATTACCGAAGCCGCCGGAATGTTTCGGGCTAAGCAAACGTGTGCTAACAAGACCATAATCTAGCTGCAGATTAATCGTCCCCTTCCTGCTCCATGCCGAGGAGCAAGAATGTCCGAAACGCCCTCCGGAAAGATCTGAACGATTGCATCAGCCAGCTGTCCGCCTCGCGAGCAGAGTTGCAGCCTGCTGTGGATGGGGGCGAGGAGTCTTTCATTCGATGGTGGGATCCTTAAGGCTTGAGTTCTGCACTACAACATATCGAAACTTCCCGACAGGAGGCCCTCATGCTGCAGAGCACCGAGTCCGCCAAGACGCTCATCAACAAGATGCAGCAGCAAGTGCTTGCATACGGCAAGAAGAAGAGTTTCACGAACAAGTAGGAAGCTCATCCGGAACACAGTGCCCCAGGTGCATAGGTAGCTTACACTACTGAGTGTAGGTATTATATTCAGAGGTCTTGGGCCCGTCCAGTTGTTGCTAATTCCGACGCTGTGGGGTGCACGTGCTGTGTGGAGTAGATGATGCTATGCCGGCATTGGATGTCAAGCCTACTAAGATTCTACACTACGTGCCCCAACCGTTTGATATGTACTCAATCTAAATACCACTACACCCTAAGCGAACCTTAAACCCGGAACATCTCGTGTCGGCTGGGATCCTGCCATTAGGATGGCCTGTGCTGTTGGTGCACTAGGGGACGGGGAAATCCCACCGTGTGCTTTAGATGTGCAGACCGGAAGAGGTGGGAAAATCATTAGCTGAAAGCCGTGCCAGGGTATTCGCAGGCACTGTTCGCTTGCATGTCAACATATAAACGACCACCCCGCCCGCAGGTGTCTTCTCCAGGACAACATCCAGACACTCCGAACTGGTGTACGACATGATCGATAATGTTGCGGCTGCTGCTGCTTGTCTACTTGATAGGCATGCCATCCCATATCGAGCCAGAAATTCTGAATTCCCCGATCAGTACGATATCCAAGATGTAACGGATTGCACAAAACCCTGAACACAACACGAGGCCAGCTCCATTGACCGCGAAATGAAGAGTGCAAGATCGTCTGTTACGGAAGCCCGGCTGCACAAGGCCCAGAACATCGTCCTACAGTTACTAAAACCCCAATTTAAAATCGTAAACTTACTAAACCCGAAACCTAGAATCCTAGAACTCTACACTTTCTAAGCCCTCAGCCTACAAACCAAAGCCAGGGTCCCTTTGACAAAAAAGTCACGATATATAAGCTCCTAGTTCCCAAAACCCTACAAGTCCCGGTCTGTGGCCGAGGACGCAGCTGGAGCCGTGCCCGCACCGCTGCAGAAGCTGGGTTCCTTCAGTGGGAAAAACAATTCTCGCGATTTCAGACGAGCAGTTCGGCTTCCTGTGGTGCCTGGCTAAAGTTGCCAAATATACACCGAGCCTTAAAACCTGGAACAATCCTAACCTTAATCTGGAGACCCCAATACACCCGACTCTTATTTCCTATATTCCTATATAACTCCCGATCGGCAGGAACCCACTTACGTGACGACGGTTGTCAAAGCAAAGTATGATTCAGAAGAAGAAGCAACTGTGAAGATTCCCGTGCTACTGCCTCATCGCATATAAGCTTATTTGGTGGATGAGTTGGGTTTAAAGATCCCTGATGCTGCTCTGGCGAAATACTGGTCCCATTGCAAAACCTTTTGTTCGTGGGCTCGCCATCCTGATTTGGATGGATCCCACATCCCTCTGACGTTGTATGGTGATACCGCCAGATATGGCACAGGCTTTGATCAAAGCAAAGTCACAGGTTGCTTTTTGAGTATGGTTCTGTGGCGGCCGAGATCGACCAGGATGAGCCAGTGGCTACTATGGAGCCTTGACAACGAGCTCAGCTTGGGCTGGAAGAGCCATAACCCCCTGTACCTCGCAATTGTGCAATCTCTGAATGCCGTCTTTGATGGTTTGACCCCTGAAGGAAGAAAGTTGAGCAACAAGTATGTCGTTACACAAATCAAAGGGGATTGGGCGTACCACTATCACACCTGGAGGCTCTGTCGCTGGTGGAAAACTCGGTGGATTTGCTGGCGATGCGATGCTGAAAATCACGCCCGAGCCCGGCACTCCATGTGCGATCTTTCGGATAATCCATCCTGGGCACAGACGCAACATTCACACAATCATTTCGTGGTGCATGGTATGAAAGAAAACCACGTTTGTGCTTTTGCCTGCACTTATTTAGCATATGCTGTTCTTACTTTGCTGCTCGTTACTCAACTTAAAACTGTTGGCTTGTCTAAACTCAGTCTATGCCGGAGGTCCCTTCTTGGGGCTTCGATGCTTCGACTTCACGATGCTATGTCATTGCAGCCTTCACAATGTCAACCTCGGGGTGGCACAAGATGCCACGGGATCTACTTTGTTTTTTGGCTGGATTGTTTTTTTTATCAAGTTGTATCTATCTTAGGCAAGCTAATCCTATATGGGGGCTATCGTATATAGGTCACATATGTGCTTTCGCACACATGCACACACACACACACGCACACACACACACGCACACACTCTCGTCGAGGATGTTTCTTATTGAGAATGGTTACTTCGGAGATCCAAACCCGGCTGTCAACTCATTGCACAAGCTTTTGGTGATCGCCTATGCAGACTTCAAGAAATTCCAAAAGGAGCGGGGCATAAGCTGCTCGCAAGGCAAATTTGTGCCGAATTTTGTCACTAGGCTGCACGAACAAATATCTCGCTTTGGATTCAGGGCTGCCTGTTTAACCTCCACAACATCCTTAGTCAAGGTTTGGAAGCCAGACAAGCATGGGGCACACATGTCGCACAAGGGCTACAATGGCCGAGTGATCGCGATGTGGCTTTACGATTGCATGGAGAGGGCTACTCACCACCGCATCAGCGAAGGTCGCTCGTGTGGGCTATGGCTTCACGAACAGCATGAAACACAAGGGCGTCCTTGGCCCGACAATGATGATGAGCGATTCGCACTCATATGTGTAGCAATGACGCTTGCAAACTACTTAGTATCTATCTTGAAACCACTATAAACTAGTTGGAGTTGCAAACCCGACCCGAAATTCCCGAAAGCTGGCTCTTCCAAGGCAGTCGCTGTGCCAATGGTTCCACACCGTGGAATGCAGCCCACTGTACCTGCCGCTCGGGTGCTGGTGGCTACACGTTTTGGTGGGTAGGAGTTTTAACTGCTAAGAACCATAGCCGCAATAATTACTTTCCTTCGAGGTCGGAGGACAAGGCCAGCGAGATTTACGATCACGGTATGCGATATCTCCGCTGCCATACACTTCTTTGCAAGATATCTATGAGGCCTCGAAGGGGTTTACTGATCTGCCTACTTCGTTCTTTTGTCGATTGCGACAATTCCCTGACAGGCTCGAAAAGCTCCATTGGCAAATTCGCCCAAAGGTACATGAGCTTGGATTGCAATTAATGAGCAGCAGTCTGCAGGTCTATATCATCCTATGGTACCGAACTCCGGCTCAGGCATTTCATCATCAGTTGCGGGATGTCAAACAACGACGATTCTTGGCAAAGTTAACCCTTGTTGGTGTTGTAGTGCTACCAATTCGGCAGAATGTGCTGAATGCTGTGAATCGCAGGAATGAACACCAGACACCAGCACACCTTCCGTGAGGAGGATGCGATGAGATGGTTGAAATGTGCCATGCCTGAACTGTCGTCTCATTTCGAAATCCTTTGCGATACAATATCGATACTCCTTGCCGAGGTGTCGCACAACGATGTGACAAAAAATCAATCAAGAAGTCCATTTGCAAGTTCCAACGATTTCGTTTGGCCTCCCTACGGCGTCCCTACCGACTAAAGCAGTTGAATCGCTGTGCTGCAAGAAGGCTCTGAAAAAAGGGGCGGGCGCACCGGCCCGTGATCGTCTGGATTGCTGCAGCTGCCGCTCTCTGCTGGGGCTTTCGGGATTTTGGTTTTCAATCCGAAGAATAATAAGACCCAAATGTAGAACCCCATGTATCTCGCCAAAGAGGAGGATTTAGTGAATGACGTGCTTTACTTAGGCGCACCCGTTAAACCCGGCCTTAGGACTGTTAGGGTATATATACACACATATACATATACACATACATACATACATACAGATAGACAGACGGAAGGACAAACGGACAGACGGACAAACAAATAGACAGACATGCATGCGAATACAAACCTGTGAGGATGTAGATCTGAAAGCAGTGTCAGTGAGTGATTCCTGCGAGTGCTAGAAGCAGTATAGGGCTCCAGAATAGCAGCTACCGAAACGGAAACGACACGAAGCCCAACCTAAACTCTACAGCGAGGGCCCAGGGATTAATGCTTGGGGGTGCCGTACGGCTTTGTGGAGGTATACATTCGTTGAGGCTCCTGATTCGAAAACGCAACACTCCGCCTAAAAAAAACACACCCAACCCTTGGCGCTATACCCCAAACTCGTATACCAAAAGCCACTGAATCCTAAACGCAACTATAGGGTCCTTAATAATTAGAACAGGGTTTGGGGGCCCATTATACTATATACTTTATATAAGGAACCTCCAAAATAGCATTAGTACTCATTTAAGCCTCTATAGTACACTCCGGCCCAAGCCCTGAACTCTAATACCCTAAACCTGCCCTAAGCCCTAAACCATATAGATCGCTGTAATGGAACCCTTAAAGGATCCCTATGGATCGCTGAAAAGGGACACCCGGGCCGCAAACCCTAAAGTGCAGCGCCTGCAACCAGGTTGCTGCGCCCACGTCCTACGGGACACTCGGTCTAGGGTTTACCCTAAGGCTCCGAAGTAGTTCCTTTTTGGTGTTCGTATATAGAACCCGAATCCTATAAGGCAATCCCAAAAAGGAACTACTATGGAGCCTCTGGGTAGGGTTTCAGAGTTTTAAGGCTTTGGGTTTAGAGTTTCGGGGTTTAGGGTTTAGGGGTTTAGGACTTTAGGGGTTTAGGGGTTTAGGTCTGGTTCACGACGCTGCAAACAGGGGAGGGTTTAGGGGTTCAGGGTTTAGAGGTTAGGGTTCAGGGTTTAGGGTTTTGGGGTTTTAAGGTTTTAAGTTTTGGGGCCTTGGAGTCTATAGGGCTTACAGGGTTTACAGGCTTAATCTAGGACTTAGCGTTCAGGGGTCTAGGTTCAGGATCTCGTGTTTGGCATTCTGCTGTATTCTTTGCAGCCCTTCCCTGGACCCGGAAAAATTTACTATTTGAACAGAAATGGTACGATTTTTAGGGTTCAGGTCCGGGTAAGGGTGCTGGGGTTAAGGTTTCGAATCTCTTAGTTGGCTTTCTGCTCGGTAGAGGCTCAAGAACCTTAATGCTTCTTCGCGGTGGAATACCCAGAAACCTAAACTCTTGCATCTGGAAGTTTTAATAGCGGGCCTTGCTACACCTTATCTTAACCCCAGAGCCCTATCTGTTTCGGGCTCCGTTTAGAGTTTCCTTACATAACATATGTTGCCTGAGCAAAGTAGGACTTGAAGGGAGCTAAGTTCGTTCAGGGCTGCCGGTTCAAAGAGAGTTTTTACAGGGCTTGGGGTTTCCTCCAAGGGCAAAAGGAGGGACCCTTAATAAGGACCCCTAGGTATATACCCTTAATATAGCTATTATATACCCATTGTATAGCCCATTCTAGGGTAGGGGTCCCCATTAAGGGTCCCTCCTTTTCCCCTTTGATTTCCCCTAAACCCTAAACCCCTAAACCCTAAACCCTAACCCCTAAACCTACGAGGGCTTAGGGGGTGCGGCTTCTGCGTCGTCCTCCCATGCAATGAAGGAGGAGCTTCTCCCCGGACGTCACCCGCTCCTGTCAGGGGTCTGCGGTGTGGATACTTCTCTAAATTTGGATCCCTCTTTTTTGGGGGGTCCGTGTTACCCTATACTTCTCGGAAGATTAGGGTCCCTTTTTTTTTGCGGGGTCCCTGTTATATACCCTACGTCTCTAAATTTAGACCCCTCTTTTTTGGGGGGTCCCTGTTATATACGGGTGGAGATTGTGTTTTTCTTTTTTTTTTGGTTTTCATTGTTTTTTGTTTTTTGGCCCTGGCTTCTCCTGTTTCCTAGGAACGGGCGGCATGGACATGGGCCTGGGACTGCGCCCAAGGGCGAGGGCCGGGGCTGGGATCCCTACCCGCAACTATACATCTCTACAGCTACGAATACTTTTATACATAGACCCTCCAGACAAGAGATTATATTATATTAGATTACGCTATATTATATTACGTTACATGATATGATATTATATTATATTATACTATATTATATTATATTATACTATATTATATTATATTATATTATATTATGTTATGTTATATTTGTTGATTGATATTATGTTTTTTACAGTATATGCTATCATAGTATATCATATTAATTTATGTTACGTTACATACTGCTATGTTGTACTATATTATACTATTATATTATATCATATTATATTATATTATATTATATTATACTATAGTATGTTATGTTATGTTATGTTATATTTGTTGTTTGATATTCTATTATTTTATAGTATATGATATCATAGTATATCATATTAATATTTATATATATATATATATATATGTATATATATATATATATATTACGTTACATCTTGCTATGTTGTACTATATAACATATAGCAGTATATAGCGTAACATGTTATAAACATAAAAACTGTAAAATAAAAACTTTATAATGTAATATAACAGAATATATTATATAAAAATATAAACATATAATATACTATCATGAAATTTAATATAATATAATACAATATAAAGTATTCTAACATAATATAGCAATATATAACGCATAAAAAGATAATATAGTATAATATAGTACAACATAGCAATATGTAACGTAATATAAACTAAAATGATATACTATGATAGCATATACTATAAAAAACATAATATCAAACAACAACTATAACATAACATAATATAAATAATATAGTATAATATAATATAATATAATATAATATCATATCATATCATATCATAATATACTATATATTATAACGTAATTTAATATAATATAATACAATATATAGCACCCTCTTCCTGCCTGTCGCCCTGCAATTCGTCACCTGCTGTGACAGGCTCCAAGCAGACCACCACCAAAAAAAAAAAAAAAAAAAAAAAAAAAAAAAAAAAAAAAAAAAAAAAAAAAAAAAAAAAAAAAAAAAACAGCAAAAAATCATCCCTCCGTTATATACCCTAAACCCTCTTCTTTAAATGTGGATCCCTCTTTTTTGGGGGGTCACTGTTACCCTAAACCCTAAACCCTTCTCAAAGGTTCCTAAAGAGAGCCTCTTTTTTGGGGGATCCCTGTTATATACCCTAACCCTGAACCTTCTTAGAGGTTCCTAAACAGGGCCTTAATTGAGATAACTACCTATGTGCGCTCGAGGCTTGCGTCGGCTGCTTAAGCTTGATATGGCTCCAAGTGTTCATAAGGTTCGAGGTTTAGGGTTCAGGGTTTAGAGTTAAGTTAGGGTTCCTTCGAGAAGCTTTATGGGATTCAGGGTTTCTTTTTCGTCTTTAAACTTCTTCGTCAGCTTCCTCGTGGAGGGCGTTGGCGCTTCGGGCTTCTAGCCGAAGGCCTTGGACCGTAACCGTAACCCCCAAATTCCAACACCCTAAACTCCCACACCAGAAACTCCGAAATTCTAAATTCTGAACCCCTCCAGAACCCTGAACCCAACACCTACTTCGGCTCTCAATCTAAAGGTCTGGACGGTTCCAGCAGGGCTTCTCAGAGAGTCCAAGTGCTCGAACAGCAGGGCTTTAGGTGCCACCAACCATGCAGAGTGGAGTACTTTGGTACTTGGATATCTTGGATCTTTTGGGTTTTCGAGCTCACTATACTATGAGTATGACTGCCAGTCAATACTGTTACTAGTTTTTCGGAGGTGATGTACCATGACTTGATGGGTTTCACGTTCGTGGCCGAAAAGCACCGAAACCTAGAAACCCAAACCTACTTGAGGATCATGGGACTTAGTAAGTTAGGTTATAAGTCTTTATTTGGGGTTAGAAGTAATTACAAGTATAGTTAGTTACTAAGTCCCATGATCCTTCAAGTAGGACGTCAACCTTAGCCAAAGACCATCGTGCTAATAAGTTGTAACTATCTCGGAACTAGCAGTGAGCCAAGGAACGTGGGAACATCTGAATGCACCACCCTAGACCCTAACACCCTAAACCCTAAACCCTAAACCCTAAACCCAAAACCCTAAAACCCGAAGCCCTAAACCCCGCAAACCCAACGACCTGGATCCTAAACTCTGAAATCGTTTGCTACGGTTCGGGTTTAGGGTTTAGGGTTTAGGGTTTAGGTCATTGTGCATCGTGAGGTCCGAACCCGGCTCAGCCAGAACTGCTCCTACTCGCAACCCGCCCCTAAAAGCCCAAATGGGTACCTTAACCCACCAAAACCTACCTTTTTGTAGGGTCCCCTATAACAAGCATATTAGGGCTTATAACAAGAACCTACAAAAAGTAGGCTTTGGTAGGTTAAGGTAGTCCTCTATATCAGGGCTCAGGGTGTATGTTAAGGGTGTCGTCTTCTTTGGGGTTCTTAGAAAAGGACCCAAATGTTCAACTCCTCAACACTACGCCCCTTTACACCCTAATCATAAAGGCATAAAAGCAGCTAACGATGCGAATCGCAACAATATGCTCTACCCAAAAAATGACAAAAGCCCGTTAAAGTTGTCAAGGCTAATAAAACCTAAACCCTCAACCCCACGCCAGCCACCTGAGGCCCTAAGCCCTAAGAACCAAACCCATCTGCTTGGCTGCCTCCAGCTGATTCGTAAAATCATGGAGTCGCTGGTTGCCTTCGGACGCATGTAGATCTGCTCCCGAGCTCGGAACCCTAATTCCTGAGACCTAGCACTTAGGGTTTAGGGATTCCCTGAACCCTAATTGCTAGGTTTCAGGAATTAGTATTAGGGTTCCGGGCGTAAAGGAAAAAAGGCGGGAATCTAGAGCCTGGAGAGATGAGGGCTTATGGCTTAGGTTAGGGTTCCTTAGGGTTTAGGGTTTATAGGGCTTGGGGAGTTAGAGTTTAGGGGTTACGGGGTTGAAGTTAGGGGGCGTATGGCTTAGGTTTGGGTTGAGGGTTTGGGGAGGTTAGAGTTTAGGGATTACGGGGCTAGGGTGCAGATCCTCGGACCTCGGCCACACCAACACGCACGGCAATGTCGACCAGGGTTTAGGGTAAGCTGGTGGGCGCGGCGGACTTCGGCGGTGGCCGTCGTGTCCACCACGACAGCCAGCGGCTTTGGCAGCACCAGCGCGACGGAGAAGGCTGCATCGGCCCCGCCGAAGAGCAGCGAAGCCAGGCACGATGACGGGCTCTCAAGGGCTGTGGGGGCTGGGGTTGGGGTGAAACTCTGCAAAGCGAAGAGTCGCTCAGGAGCGGCAGCCGGCAGCTTCAAGAAGCCTGGCCATGGACTACATCCACTGCTGGGTTCCAGTCGCAAGAACAAGGTCGCTCTTGAGCCTTTCACTTCGTGGGATGCCCGGCGCGGATTTGAAATGCGGGTGCAATGAGAACAAGATAGCAGAACAGGGACGAGCACTGCATCACGATTTGACCACCGTCAGGGTCCTCGGTATAAATTTGCATGGGATTTCGGGGGGCAACATGTCTCGCATCTTGTTACAATAAGGAACCGTATGGAGAGATCTCTGTGACTACTGAAGTCTTAAGCTTCCATACAGTAAACTCCATAAAGTTGGAAACCGGATTAAGGCCAAATAGTGCTGGGATTCCCTATACATTACTCTTAAGGACTGAGGCTATTGGACTGCTGAGACTCAAAAGCACCGAGGTGGAGAGATTCGGGAATCTCCCTGGGAGATACCAGGACCCTTAGTCTTAGCCCTGAAAACCAGGCAGAAAACCGAACCCCCTCCTACAGAAGACTGTGTAAAGCAAAACTTTAAAGCGCAAAAACTCAACTTCTGCGACGGGGCTACCTTGAATCCAAATCGGAATTCTTCACCCAAAAATCCTAATCCCTAAACCATACCCAAAACCCGACATCCCAAGACAAACCAAACCCCCAAACCCAGTCTAATTCCAAACAACCCGCCCGCCATCCATTCACCCCTGAAGTCCCAAAGAATAGAACAAGTAAGTAGGAGGTATAAAACTGCACTACCTCATACAACCTGTATATAGTATAATAAACTTCGTGCAGTATAGAACCCTCTTTGTCATTCCTAAACCTTTAAAGGGAACTCCAGAGAGTTGGAATATGGATTCATGGTAGGATCCCCTATAATTTACCTTAAAGGGGGTTACGATAATGATATTCCAACTTTCTGGCTTCTACTGTAAACCCTAAACTCCGAACCCTAAACCGCAAGCCCGAAACTCCAAACCCAAAGCCCCAAACCCCAGACTCCAAATCCGAAGCCCCAAATCCTCTGTCCCATGGCCTGAGCCCAAATGTAGTATAGGGGCCTTAATAATTCGAAGAGGGCTTTGGGGCCGCTTATACTACAATTATAAGAAGGAACCCCCAAAATAATTCAGGTAATTATTGAGTCCCCTATATTATAGAACCCTATATTGTAGAACCCTAGTATCGCTCCCTTTTGGAACCATTTAAGGATCCCTTTAAAGGAACCCTACTCGAATTATTTAGGTCTCTGTAGTAGTGCCGTTTCAAAGCTAGGATACCCAGCAACCTAAGAATAAAAAGGCCTCTCTTTTTGGTATTGGGTAACTTTATAAGGAACCTAGGACTACAAAAAGGGAATAAGGGTACTACTGGGCATCCTAGGTAGTGCCGTTTCAAAGATATCATAGTACCCGTATAGTATCCCTTATAAATTATAGTAGCCCTTATAGAAGGAGCCCTATCTAAGGAACCCTCTTCGAACCCTGAAGTAGTGCCGTTGCAAAGTCACCCAGGCCTGGGACCTCCAGGTCGTCCAAAGGCTCGTGGATGAAATGCTGCAAGGCAGGCGAAGAGGAGTCGAGGGCTTCGGGTTTAGGGGTTTTGGGAAGCGCTTGGGGTTTACGGGTTTTAGGGCCTAGGGTTTAGCAAGGCAGGCGAAGGGGAGCCGAGGGCTTAGAATAGGGCTCCTTTAAAGGGGTCCTTAAAGGGTTCTATAAGGGAGCGATAATCGGGTTCTATATGACATAGGGGGCGAATAAGAGTCGAGAGGTTGAGGGTTTATAGGGGTTGTTAGGGCTTAGAGTGCTGAAAGGCAGGCGAAGGAGAGTCCCGGGCTTAGGGTTTCCGCGCTTTGGGAAGGGCTTAGGGTTCAGGAAAGCAGGCGAATAGGAGTCGAGGGTTTGAGGGCTTAGGGCTTAGGGTTCCGGGGTTTAGTGGTCTCGGGTTCCGGGGTTTAGGGTTTTAGGGTATAAATAAGGTTTAGGGTTTAGCGCTTTTAGGGCCTTGGGGTTTAGGCTTTAGGACTCAGGGATACTTAGGGTTTGGGGTGGAGAAAATTATGGGATAGTTCAAATCTTGGGGTGAATTTTGGATGGTTTGATCCAATTCTTATTGGGGCTCAGGGCTTATTTTTGGAATTCAGGGCTCATGTTGAAACCATGGTCTAACTGCACAGAGGAACCCCTGGGCCCTAAAACAGAGTATCAAGGCAGGCGAACAAAAGCCCAGACGCGTACCATGATACTGCTCAAAAGAGCCTAAAAGCCTAAAGCCGTGGTTTAGGCTTTAGGGTTCGGGCTTAGTGTAATTATGTCCTCTGGCGCCGCAAAGAAGGGCCTCAAAATAGGACTCCTATGGAGGGGCAAAGGGCCGTTGTAGGGCATGGGGTATGGCCTTGTCAAGTTGTGGGTGTCGGGCACAAAGGTGCTTCATCTTATCAATGACACTCATCGGTTCAGGGTGTCAAACCTTGGGGCTGTTCCTCTGTTGGAACATCGTGAGGACTGTAGTCCATATTGTGGGGAGCTTTCCGAGCATCCTCCGTCGTCATCACCAAACCCTGAATCCTCAACCCTAGACCCTAAATCCGAAAAACCTGAATCGCAAAACCACCCCCAAAAACCCTAAACCCTAAACCCCTTGATCTCAAGACCACCAAAAACCCTAAACCCTTTAATCTCAAAGCCACCAAAACCCCTAAACCCTTTAATCTCAAAAGCACCAAGCCCGAAAACGTAATGGGAAGCTGTAGCCCTTATAAGGCTCCATGTACCCATATAGTAGGTACTTAGGCCTTAAAGGGGTCCCTATATTTATATGGTTACTTTAAGGCCTAAGTACCTACTATATGAGTACATGGAGCCTTTAGGAAGGTCTTGGGATCTGGATCGGCTCGGAGGTCGTGGATCCTTTCTGAGCAACTGCTGCCGAAATCCAAGCCTGAAGGTCCATATATCTTAGGTAGGGCCCCCATACAGCAAGAGTCTATAATAGGGCTACTATTAAGGTCCTACTATATCTATATTATGAATATTATTCAACTATTACTGAGTGGGGGCCGTACCCAACATATACCCAAACACAATTATGTAATTATATGGGGTTTCCGAAAATAGGGGACCCTACTATACCACCGGAATAATAGGATCCTTATTCTAAGGACCCCAAAATAAGGTACCCTATTCTGGGAAAACCCCATATACTTTGGCCTTAAATTACGTAGTCCCCACATAGGTACTTTGCGGCCAAAGTATATACTATTTGGGGACATAGACCGTTAGGGTAAGCGTAGGGCTACTGCCACAGCTCCCTATAAAGGTATTGCACAAAACAGTTTCAGTTCGAGGCAAACCTTGGAAGACATCGATAACCTCAAGAACATTCTATGGGTAGTTGTCAAAATTAGAGTCCCTTTTTGGGCGCGCTAAATATTAGGTGCCGTACTATAACAGGGACCCAAAAAGGAACCCTAATTTTGACAACCACCCCTATGGAACCGTGCATTTACCCTAAGACTAGTTGACCCCCCTTACCCAAGTACCCAAAGACGCTTGCACAAACCGCGCCAGCTTGGTCGCGCTGCCGGCGAACTGCTGGGCCATTCGCGCATAGGGTAGACACCTCTGCCAGGTCTGAATGAGATCGCAAATGGGAACATGAATCAGGAAGGCAACCCTGTTTGAAGACAATTAGGCCCAACCCTGTTTGAAGATGATTAGGGCCATGGTGGTGCCATGTACAGTGTGCATGAAAACAAATCCGAAATCAACTCGTTATTCACACGGTCTCCACTCTTCAACCTTAAGTCCTGTACCACAGCACTTTCGAAAACTGATGTTGCTGCTACTGCTGCTACCGCTGCTGATGTTGTTGCGGCTGTTGTCATCGTTGTGCTGGCTTGAGACGAACGGTCGGAACAACCCTAAATTCGGAACCCCTCGACCCCAGACGGAATTTTCTATTAACCAACATTTAAATGAGGGTGCCCTTTTGGCTTTTTGTCCGGTTGTAATCAGGAGGTCCCAAAACAAAAACTGCACAAAGGTGCTAGGGTTTGCGCCATGGTGGGTTGCGGAGTTCTGCAAGTGTATCTTGTGTATATAAATATACATGTATATATAGAACAGGTTATCAAGTTGTAATGGAATACAATAACAACGACGCGATAGAACAAAATAGTACAAAGTCAAATCTAATATGTTTAAAGAGCACTGTAGTATATTAACATGTTATATCGCAGTACTATCTCTTGTCTCTTTCTCTCTCTCTCTCTCTCTCTATATATATATATATATATATATATATATATATATATATATATATACACGGTTGGTCGCCCGAAGATAGCGGAAGATATATCTTTGGTGCAAAAGCATAAACAGCTCTGTTTGGAGATAGCAAAAGATATATCTTCGGGCCAAGATAGGCCGAACATATATTTAGATATAAGAAGATATATCTTTTTTGATCGAAGATAGTGAAGATAGACAGGAACTTAACATAAGATAAAAAAAGATAAAAAAAGATAGAAAAAGATAGAAAAAGATAGCATGTGCACAATTTTGGCAATAAAACGAGAACAACATGAGAGTGTGGCGGTTGGGAATCGCCGCATAAACTTGGTCTTAGCTGATACATGGGTTGCATTGATTTTAAGAAGGTTCGGCGGCCCGTCGGGTTGAACTGTGCTTCCTTCAGCACAGGTTGCCTGCAATCTAGACACATTGGGCGGCTATTTGGGTTGCCCTGTGCAGATATAGATCATCGACGGCGGACATATACATCAGTTCGCTGACCGGGCAGCAAACATGTCTTTGACGAGGTGCATCGGGGCTCATGAGCAATGCCTCGTTTCTGCAAAAGCCCCCTGTGTAGCTGCGTGGTGACCGGGAAGTTTGGACACTGCTGCCGATTCTGTCCGCACGGACACTCCGCCGGGTGCCTTCGCCGACAGGAGCGACGAAGCCGTGTGGGCGACACGGTGACGGCTTGCTTGTCCGTGGGCTGTCTGCGGTTGGTGGAGCCTCCTCACCGGCGCTGCTGCAAGCATTGCCCTGTCGGACACTCTGACCGTTGCCAGGATCGAGCGGAAGCCTTGGCTGCGGAAGCAGAAGTTCGAGCGAGGCAAGGCAGTGGCGGCAGCAAGGCAGGCGACTCCAAGCCTTCCTTCTCCTTGGAGGAGATGGACTGAGGAAATATGTATATATCTTGTGACGGTGCCGGCACCTGCAGCATGCAATTGTCTGTTGTGTTTTGAAAAAGACGAACCTTTTGCACGTGCAGGATCTTGCAAGAGGAATGGCATCATGGTCAAGGGCGGATCCATGGTCCGCCTGCAGATCTCGTTCGCTGGAATCTAGACGGCGGATGGCAAGCGGATAATGTTTATAGGAAATATACAGGTCTGTTAGCCTCCATGTCGTGCAGAGTTGTCGTTCGCTGGATCCATCGGCGGGCTGTGATGCATGGGCTTGCATCCGCAACCTGCAAGTCATGGTTGCAGTGCCTGCAGTGCTGCAGCTCCAAGCTTGACTTAGGGGCTCTCGGTGTAGCTTGGGCATGGCGGCTGCCTCGCACCTGACAGGCCTCTTGACGCTGGTGCCGCTGGTCGGCTCGGACTCGCCGCTGCTCCCGCCCCACGTGAAAAGGGTCAGCGAGTTGATCCTGACCAGTGCAGGGCTGGGAAGCCTGGAGAAAGAAGACCTCCGGAAGCGAGTGTTGGACTCCAACTTGCAGGACGAGCACAAGGAGTCGCTGGCGGCGGCACTGCAGACGGGGTTCGTGGCCAAAGCTGCGAGGTCGCCGCAGCAGAACTGGGTGCACCTCTTCCACTACTTGCCGACAGCTTTGGTGCAGTGGCTGCAGGAGGAAGAGTGTGTCGAGACCAAGACGCTTAAGGTCCTGTCCTTCCTCGCGGAGCGAGGACTTCACAGCCCTTCTGAGCCAACCTTGGCAGTGGTGACGGTTCTGGTGAACTACCAAAACCAAGGCCAACTGCTGCAGCCGTGCAGCTCTCACGACCTCTTCTTGAAGTGCAAGTGCAGGGCTCGTGCCTTCCTGGACCGGTTGAACGGGAAGAAGCTTCCAACTGGCGGCCTGCAGGAGCTGCCCTGCGACCCTTGCTACCTCGCGGCCCCCAACGCCTTCTTCCAAGAGAAGCCCTTGAAGCCTTCTGTTTGGCCTCCAACCTGGCAGAACTTCAAAGCTCTGGTGGCTTGTGTGCCCTTGCGGTCGAACCACGGGGAGTTGGTGTCGGCTAAGCGCTACAAGCGGCAGCTCAGCCGCAGGCAGACAGACGTGGCGGCAACTTCCTGTGCGAGGCCGGCGTCCGTGCAGCCGGTGCCTCTGCAGGTTGTCGAGAAGCCCTTGCCAAACACGGCTGTGCTGCAGGAGGCCCCCCAGGTTCCGGAAAAGCCCGTGCTCCAAGAGGCCCTCCAGCTTCCGGAAAGGCCCGTGCCCCAGGAGTCCCTCCAGCTTCTGGAAAAGCCCGTGCTCCAGCTTCCGGAGAAGCCCGTTCTCCAGGAGTCCCTGCACCTCGCTGAAGAGTTCGTGGTGCCGAAGACACTCCAGCTTCCGGCTCGCTGTGTGCCGCAAGAGACCCTCCAGGTCCAGGAGCCGCCGCCCCTGGCAGTCCAGCCTCTACAGGACTCCTTGCAAGAGCCCTGTCAGCTTGCACAGGTTGCTCTGGAGGAGACAGCTGTCCCGAAGCTGGGGAAAAAGAGGAGTCTGCTGGAGAGTGTGGCCGACCTAGCCGAGCTCAGGAAAAACAAAGCCGCGAAAAAGGCCACGGAGCCGGCAGAGCCGAAGGAGGCAGAGGCACCTGCTCCAAAGCGAAGGGGGCGACCTCCTGCAGGCCCACAGCGGGCGTCCTCGCAGAAGACTGCCGCAGTGGACGTGGGACTGGACAACAAGGGCGAGGAGCAGGGCGAGGAGGCGGAGCAGCAGCTTGGCAAGCAGGGCAAGAAGCAGGGCAAGGCCGCCTCGCAGGCGAAGAAACACGAGGGCGAGAAGCAGCAGCACCAGAAGCCCGCCTCGCAAGTGAAGAAGACCCAGCAGCAAGACGAGAAAAGCGAGAAGGCCGAGAAGAAGCAGCAGCACCAGAAGCCTGCCTCGCAGGTGAAGAAGACCCAGCAGCAAGACGACGAGAAAAGCGAGAAGGCAGCAGCAGCAGCAGCAGCAGCAGCACCAGAAGCCCGCTTCGCAGGTGAAGAAGACCCAGCAGCAAGACAAGAAAAGCGAGAAGGCCGAGAAGAAGCAGCAGCAGGACAAGAAAGGCGAGAAGGCTGAGAAGAAGCAGCACGGCAAGGGGGGCAAGAAGGCTGCTGAGAAGAAGAAGCGCCAAAACGCAACCCCCGAGGACCGTGAGAAGTTCCTCAAGACCTTGCCGCCAAAGGTGCTGAAGGCTTTCGCGAAAGGCTGCTCCAAGTGCCGGTGGCGCCCGTACTGCACGGTTTGCTGCTGGAAGCACCGTGGATACTGAAAGGTTCACTCCTGCAGCACTCGAAACTCTAAACTCTGAAACCCAAACCTTTAAGCGATAACGAAGCAGGATGATCGCTTTCAGATCCCGGATGCATCCGTGATCTGCAGCCATAGATCCTTTCCTCGTCGCTGTGTTCAGCGGAGGCCCATCGACCGGGCTTGCCGCCTGCTGGTTCTGTAGTTTTTTAAGCGACCCTCGCGGTCACCGACACTGCATGCTGAAGAGTCTAATTCAGAATTGAAGCAATCCATTGCTTTAGCCGTTAATTTGTATAATTTGCATCACACAGACAAGCTCTGCTGGCTGTCAAAACACTCCCGCAGCCGCAGCCTGCAATAGAGTCATATACAGAGTTGTAATAGCATCCCCCGAGTTTGTCGTTTTCAGACACACATTGTATATAGCACATACATATATATATATATATATATATATACACACTACTTTGTCGGCGGCCCTATATATATATATATATATATATATATATGGGTCGCTGCTTTGAGTGTAACTCCTTGGTTGGCGGCCCTATATGGGTCGCTGCTTACAGAGACGAACACAGGATTTTTTAGAGTGATAGTATAGCACTCTTATATATTCTCTCTTTCTATATCTTGTTGTCCAAACATGTGCATTATATATACTTATATACATATATGCAATATACCCATGCGAATACATGTACATGGACTCCGGGTCGCTTAGCAAGAGGCGGCCACTTTGGTCGCTTAGCCGCGGGCGGTCGCTTCGGACTGTGCAAGGAAGAGCCCGGTATTTTTTTCTCTCAAGCGCCGCAATGCCGCACTTTGTTATCCTCATCGAAGAGCATGAGGTGTTCGTGGACATCGAGTGGTGGAACGAGCTCACGACGAAAGAGACACCTGACTGAATATTACGACTGCGTTTTTTGTTTTCCTTGTTTGTCGGCGGCCCCATGGGTCGCTGCATGCAGACACGAGCAAATGTCGGCGGTTCTATGTGGGTCGCTGCATGCAGACACGAGCAGAGGCATGTGATCTGAAGTTCTTATACTCAGGCGGGAATGCTTCATGAAGGGCTACCTGGCGGCGAAGGCCCAGGAGAAGAAGAAGGAGGGGTACAAGGAAGAGAAGACCCCTGAGAGCTTTAGCCTTTGAAGGCTCCTGGCAGCTCTGACCCTCGAAAAAGGGCGCTGCTTGCTTGGGTGCCTTTGCGATATATATATATATATATATATATATAGATACAAATGTAAACCTATATAGCTACATATTTTCAAGCATATACAACCTTTCAACATTATACGGGCGGCCCTTTGGTGCAGCAAATACATGACATGTCTCAACAACTTTCCCTCCTTTATTCGATTTTCTATATCACTCACGTGTTGCTAGCTTCTTGGCGGCTCTGCTGGGTTGCTGCAGCATGCTGATCTCCCTCCTCTTTATATCCGAAAAAGTATGAGATGTTATATATGAGTCGTTTGTTGGTGGCTTCTCGGTGGCTCTGCTGGGTCGCTGTAGCATGGTGAGAGAGACATCCCCAGAGGGTCTGCGACTTACATCTTTATACAGGTTCGAAGCATACTGAATCTCGTCAAGTTAGATCGAGCCATGGATCCTGCTGACGACAGCATCATCGCCGATTGCAACCCTGCCGAACTCGCGGAGATCTTGAAGAAGCACTGGTCCCTGGAGAACCGCAAAGAGCTGTGCAAGCACTTGATCGATGGCTTGGGCAAGTCGAGTGTGAAGCCGAGTACTGTGGTCCAGAGTACAAGTAGAAGCAGTGGCAGTGGTAAGCAGAAGAGTCACGAGCTCGCCGAAATCGCTGCTCCGTTCCACGACTGACCGAGCGACTGAAGGATCTGTGCACTTCCGCTTCTGAGAAAAGAGACTGGGTTGAGGGTTTAGGGTTTCGGACAGAGCATGCGGCTCGACTATACTGCGGCGGCTTTGCGGGTCGCTCCAGCCGCTCCAGTAGCCTATCTATATATATATAATATAATATATATATATATATATATATATATATATATATATATATTTTTTATATAATATATATAATATACTACATAATATATATATATATATATATATAATATAATATATATAGTGTATATAATATATAAAACATATATAATATACAGAATATATAATATACATATATATATATATATATATAATATATTATAGTGTATATTATATACATTATATATATATATATATATAAAGACCTGTGAGAAAGATATATCGAAGCTGTCATATGCCATAGATCATATATATGTATATAAATAAACATAGAAATATGAATATATATATATATATATAGATATACACATAAATATGTTTATATATCTATATATGTATATGCATATATATATATATATATATATATGAATATGTATATATATATATATAGATAGATATATCCCATGTCTGGGCGGTTTAATGAATCGCTTGCATGCAGTCGTGTGCAGCGGGGCGGGCCTCTGGTTCGCTACATAAGATGGAGGCGGGCCTCTGGCTCGCTAGATATTTATATAGGCGGACAGGAAGATTTGCTGTCATTTGCAGCCTTGGCCCGAGCTCTCTGCCTCGACCATGCAAAGTGCCGTGCAGTTCCTGCGGAGCTGGGAAGCAGCTGTCTTCCGGGAGTACCTGCACAAGCGGCCGCCACCGCCTCTGGCCTCACTCGGGCTTCCCAGTGCGAAGGAGTTCGTCAATCTGCAACCACTTGTAAGTCCGAAACCTTAAACCCTAAACCCCTCAATCCTATACCTTATACGAAACCCTAAACCCCTAAACCCTGATGCCTATATAAGCCCCTAAACCCCAAACCCTATCCCGAACTCAGGAGCAGAAGGAGAAGGAGGCCAAGAACCCGAAGACCACGGAAGCTCTGAGGCGGATGGTCTCAAAGAGACACGTCGAAAGGACGGTCTTCAAGAAGAAGAAGAAGAAAGGCGGGAAGCGGCACAAGTGAAAAAGAAGATCTGCTTATAGGGAAGCCGGCAGTTGAGCTTCGCAGTGCACAGTTGTTTTTCGGCGGCGCTTGGGTGTCGCTGAAGGTATATAGCTAGTTGTTGTTTAAATCGTGTTCTTATATAGGGCGGTCCTCTGGGTCGCTGGAGTTGTGTCCTCATCCAAACACTTTTCTATAATGACAGCGGTCTTCTGGGTCGCTGCAGTGCATATATATATATATATATATATGTATATATACATATAGCCCCTATCCTCTGGGTCGCTGCTGCAGTGTCCTGTTTTTACTACTTCTCGCTTCGCACAGCGACCCTGTCTGCAGTGTGTGGTGTAACTATATATATATATATATATACTGTATAACAGACATGTGAATAACAACAAGTATGCAACTGTCTGACAGCGGTCTTCTGGGTCGCTGCAGTTATATCTTATAAGAGCGGTCTTCCGGGTCGTTGCATATTCGTGTTAACCCATAAGAGTGGTCCTCCGCCTCGCTGTCGCCGTGTCCTCACCCAGGGACTCTTGTCTCATAAGAGCGGGCTTCCAGGTCGCTGCAGTGCATAGTGTAGGGCTATATAGCTACTGCACGATATTCGTCTTAACCTGGATAAGAGCGGTCCTCTGGGTCGCTTTAGCAGTGTCCTCATCCGTGACTTCACTGGCCCATCATTGGAGGGAGGACTGCATCTTGGAGCCTTCTAAACAGGGCCCAGAATCCTGCCTTGGGGCCTTGTAAACTGGGCCCAGAATCCAGCCTCAGAACCGCAGGCCGGGCCCCAAAGGGCCCAGAGGTGGCCCGCACTAGAACGCACTAGAATGCACTACAATCCGGGATGAGCCCCTTATAAGAGGATCCTATTATAAGGGGACCCAGGCTGAGGGCCCAGAGGTGGCCCGCACTAGAACGCACTAGAATGCGCTAGAATCCGAATCGGACCCGGCCGGCAGCAGTTTTGTGTCCAGAAGCAGCCCTGGGAGCCCTTGCTTTTAGGCACGGCAGGTGCCATGGACGCCTTGGAGACCCAGGTTGAGGAGGCCGTGCAGGAGACTCAAGTCGCGGAAAGCTTGGGCGAGCTGCTCACTTGTGCCAAGTGCAAGAAGCCTCACCCGGCGAGCTTGCTGCTGCAGAAGTCGAAGAACAGCTACCTCTGCAAGCCCTGCAACCGCTTGTCCGCCTTCGTGTCCAAGCTGGAGTTGCCGGAAGGCTTTACCTCCTTGACCTCCGAGCAGCTCGTGGACTTCTACGGCGACGTCAAGAAGTACACAGACGAGAGGACAGGGCGGCTAATTCACGAAAAAGTGAGTACCGCTGTTGTCCAAGTTCTGGAGAAGACCACCGAGAAGTCCCACGAGAGCAGCGAAGGAGGCGACTTCCTCCCGCTCTCTGTCTTGGTGATGAGAGGATGGGATCCCGAACTCGTGAAAGAAGCCGGGGAGTTCCTTGACCATCCGCGGCTCGGACCTTGCTATAAGATGACGGTCCTGAGTGAGTCCACCTCGCAGAAGAGTACCTTGAAGCGCAAGGAGTGCACGACTGTGAACCTGCGTGCGAAGAAGGGGAAAGGGACCAGGGCGTTACAAGCGGCAGCGGCTGCAGCTGGAGCTTCGAGTGCAACGGCAGGTGCAGAGACGGAGGACTTGGGCTTGCTCTCGGACGCCGAAGACGACGAGGAGAACGGCACTGAGACCAAGCAGGAAAGGCGGGACCGCCTGAAGCGGGAAGCCCACAAGAACAAGCAGCTGCAGAAGGACTTCAAGAAGCACACAGCGGCGGCTTCCAAAGCCGTGTCTGAGCTCCTGCCGCTGCTTGCGAAGGTTTCGGAAGAGACCAAAAGCAGCAGCAAGGCCCCGCAGCTCTTGGCAGAGGCCCAGGCCTTCCTGGCCGCAAGCACAGTGGGAGCAAGTCTGAGCTTCGAGCTTCTCCACGTCACGACCGAGGCCACCCTGCTCAAGAACTCCTTGTCTGCCGCAAAGCCTAAGAGGGCTGCGAAGAAAGCTGCTACCAAGAAGCCGGAGCAAGCTGAGGGCTGAGTCTGGACAAGTGTTTTCAGTTCCTGCCTCTACAGCGAGGCCTGGAAGTTCCGAGTTTTCTACCTCCTGTGTGAGGCCCACAAGTTTCTTTACCTCCTCTGCGAGGCCCACAAGCAGAAGACCCCTGCTGCACATGCCTGTATAAATCACGGATGCAAGCATATAGGGTATAAATGCATGTAACCGGCAACTCGGAGCAGGCTTTCCTTGCATCCTGATTTATATTGGCTTGTCGCACGAGCAGGGTCCGTACCACTACCTCCGCCACGTGTTCTTTCGACACGACCTGGTGCACGTTGGAAAGAAAAGGATTTCGAGTGAGACAGTGCTGCATGAGCAGTATATCTATATATATATATATATATATATTGATGACATAATGTTATATATATATATATATATACATACCTATGTTCACGGCGGCCTCATATATAGAGTCGCTGCACATATACACAATATACAATTATATCGATCATCGGCGTCTATGTA
Organism: Symbiodinium sp. CCMP2592; assembly: GCA_905221615.1. Classification (NCBI taxonomy): domain Eukaryota; class Dinophyceae; order Suessiales; family Symbiodiniaceae; genus Symbiodinium; species Symbiodinium sp. CCMP2592. Next base: position 1,768,693 of record CAJNDT010000446.1, read on the forward strand.
TAGTGTCGCTGTAATGCACATGGCATGTATATACTTTTTGTAGTCAAATACATGGCGGTCTCCTGGGTCGCTGCATGCAAGTTGAACGGCGGCTATATAGTGTCGCTGCAATGTACATGGCATATATATATATATATATATATATTACAGTCAAATACATGGCGGGCCCCCTGGGTCGCTGCATGCACGTTGCAAGGGAGGGACTGTGCTCGGCAAGCTGGCGGTGCTGGCAGCTGCTTTGCTTCAAGTCTAGTTTAGAGCCGGTGCCATGCGAAGGCGACTGGAATCTCGGGTGATCAAGGAAGGCCGTGTGGTGCGGTTTTGGCATGGCACGAAGCGGGTCATGGACATGATGTCCATACGAGCGGCCCTGGCCGTGCAAGGCAATGCGACTGTGGCAGCTGGTCTGCTGGCGACGGCAAAGAAGGAGCTGCCGCCGAGCGTTCCAGAGTCCGTGCCAGAGTCCGCCTCCTTGCTGACGGAGACTGAAGAGTTGCCTGGCAGGGCGGCTTCGAGGGAGGTTTTGGAGAAGGAGAAGAGGAAGGGCGTCACGACGGCACGGCACAGGAAGCTCGCGGCGGCGGCTGAGCGGATGGCCAAGAAGTGGAAGAAGTTCGTGGAGGTCACGAAGCCTACGAGGAAGGAGACGAACTTCAAGTACAAGTGGACGACGGAAGTCTGAGCCCGCTTGGAGAGAAAAACCAAGGGTATCTACTGCAGGGGTTTCAGAAAAAGCGGCCCTCTGGGTCCTGCCTCGGCAAGCGAAAGGCGGCCACTATGGTCGCTAGCTCCTTGCATACATATATATATATATGTATATATTATCTAAGCAGCCGGCGGCCATTATATGGTCGCTGCTTTTGTGTATGTATGTATGTATGTAGGTATGTAGGTATGTATGTATGTATATATATATATATATGTATGTATGTATACAGGTACATATATATATATATATGTATATACTTATTTATATTTGTTTCTGTGTTACGAGATACACAAATACCAAGCTGCAGGCGGCCACTTTGGTCGCTGTACATGTGCCATATAGAGGCGGTGACTTTCATCGCTTGGAAAGAGCAAGTGCTGATATGTGTTTTCTATTTCGCAGGCGCTTGGCTCCGAGCCGACTGAAATGTCGAGCCCAGAGCCGGAAGGTAGTGCCGCAGCGACGCCATGTAAGAGGCGGAAGATCAACCCTAAAAAGGGCAAAGGTCTGGGCGCCGTTGCAAAGGCGGAGCAGAAGGAGGAGGAGGAGGACAAGGACTACGACCCCTTCAGTGAGAAGCCTGCAGAGGGCACGGAAGGGGAGACAAAGTTCGAGTTGGAGGCGGGTGCGACAGAAAGTAGTGTTGCTAGGCGGCCCTTTCGGGTCGCTATAGTCGTGTTGCGAGGCGGCCCTGTTGGGTCGCTTTTAGGGTTTAGGGGTTTAGGGTTTCTAATCTTGGTGTGTGCGTCGACCCTCCCGAAAAATTTTAAGGGATCTGGGCCTGGGAGCCTCGCATATGATGATGACTGATGATGATGATGGTGATGATGATGTTGCGGCCCATGAACCTTGAACAAGCCTCGGAACCTGATGACATTGATGACAGATGATGACGATGAGGACTCCACGGGGCATGCTTAATTTTCCAAGCCTCGATGATGACTGGTTACCCTCAGTCAGGGAGTCTGTGTTCGACTGAATCTGCGACGGAACAAGACTCGCCGCAAGCAACCCAGCTCCCTGGGCTGAGACCTGTGCTGAGCCTGACAACCCAACGAACTATTCTACCTGGGAGCCTGGGAACCTAGGAACCGAACCTTTGCCGAGCCTCGTGATGATTGTCAGATTGTCATGTCACGGCACATGTCTCAGCCCAGCCAGGGAGGGAGTCTTGCGGCAGATCTTCAACCGCAGATGCATTCGGCAACAGTCGCAAAGCCGGACTGGTGAGGAGCAGCATCATCATATTATGATGATGTTTCTCCTAACCAGTCCGGCTTCCCGAGTAGCGGTTGAGAGCATGCCGAGCTTGCACACGCTCTCCTGCAGCCCGTGTCTGGGAACAGGCAAACAGGCAAAGAGTGTTAGTCTCCAGCAACCTTTTAGAAACTGTCAGACCAATCCGGCTGGACTACAGACAACTTGCAAGTCAACTCTACAAGCCCGTGGCACGCATATCCTCTGGGCCCCCTGGGCCTGGAAGCCTCGCATATGACTGATGACTGATGATGATGATGGTGATGATGATGTTGCGGCCCATGAACCTTGAACGGGCCTGGGAACCTGATGACATTGATGACTGATGATGGTGATGATGATGTTGTGGCCCATGAACCTTGAACGGGCCTGGGAACCTGATGACATTGATGACAGATGATGACGATGAGGACTCCACGGGGCATGCTTATTAAATTTATTTAAATTTATTATTGTAGCCTCGATGATGACTGTCATGCCACGGCACAGGTCTCAGCCCAGCTATTCTACCTGGGAGCCTGGGAACCTAGGAACCGAACCTTTCCCGAGCCTCGTGATGATTGTCATGTCACGGCACATGTCTCAGCCCAGCCAGGGAGGGAGTCTTGCGGCAGATCTTCAGCCGCAGATGAATTCGGCAACAGTCGCGAAGCCGGACTGGTTAGGAGAAACTTAATTAATTTCATTTGCGATTGCCGAGCTGAACCTGGAAGCCGATACGACACGGGCTGAAGGAGAACATGCCGAGCTTCGACACGCTCTCCTGCAGCCCGTGTCTGGGAACAGGCAAACAGGCAAAGAGTGTTAGAACCCAGCAACCTTGTGAAACCTAAAACTCTCAGACCAATCCGGCTGGACTACAACTTGCAAGTCAACTCTACAAGCCCGTGGCACGCATATCCTCTGGGCCCTCTGGGCCTGGAAACCTCGACTGATGACTGATGATGATGATGGTGATGATGATGATGATGTTGCGGCCCATGAACCCTGAACGGGCCTGGGAACCTGATGACATTGATGACTGATGATGGTGATGATGATGTTGCGGCCCATGAACCTTGAACGGGCCTGGGAACCTGATGACATTGATGACAGATGATGACGATGAGGACTCCACGGGGCATGTGTTAAAATTATATCTTTATTTAAAATTTAATTAGCCTCGATGATGACTGTCATGCCACGGCACACGTCTCAGCTGGGTTCAGACTCCCTGACTGAGGGTAACAGACTGAGCCTGGCAACCCAACGAACTATTCTACCTGGGAGCCTGGGAACCTAGGAACCGAACCTTTCCCGAGCCTTGTGATGATTGTCATGTCACGGCACATGTCTCAGCCCAGCCAGGGAGTCTTGCGGCAGATCTTCAGCCGCAGATGAATTCGGCAACAGTCGCGAAGCCGGACTGGTTAGGAGAAACTTAATAATTTCATTTGCGGTTGCCGAGCTGAACCTGGAAGCCGATACCACACAGGCATGCAGGAGAGCATGTCGATTCGACACGCTCTCCTAGCCCGTGTGGGAACAGGCAAACAGGCAAAGAGTGTTAGAACCCAGCAACCTTGTGAAACCTTCAACTCTCAGACCAATCCGGCTGGACTACAACTTGCAAGTCAACTCTACAAGCCCGTGGCACGCATATCCTCTGGGCCCTCTGGGCCTGGAAACCTCGACTGATGACTGAAGATGATGATGGTGCTGGTGATGATGATGTTGCGGCCCATGAACCTTGAACGGGCCTGGGAACCTGATGACATTGATGACTGATGATGGTGATGATGATGTTGCGGCCCATGAACCTTGAACGGGCCTGGGAACCTGATGACATTGATGACAGATGATGACGATGAGGACTCCACGGAACTATTATTATATTTTATCAGCCCAGGGAGCTGGGTTGCCAGCGGAGCAATTCAAAGTTCTGCCGAACACAGACTCCCTGACTGAGGGTAACAGACTGAGCTTGGCAACCCAACGAACTATTCTACCTGGGAGCCTGGGAACCTAGGAACCGAACCTTTCCCGAGCCTCGTGATGATTGTCATGTAACGGCACATGTCTCGGCCCAGCCAGGGAGGGAGTCTTGCGGCAGATCTTCAGCCGCAGATGAATTCGGCAACAGTCGCGAAGCCGGACTGGTTAGGAAAACTTATTTTAGCCGAGCTGAACCTGGAAGCCGATACCACACGGGCACGGCATGCAGGAGAACACCTCGAGCTTCGACACGCTCTCCTGCATGCCCGTGAACCTGGGACGGCGCGGAAGCGGCAGAATCTCTGCCGCTTCCACACTGTTTTTCTCCAGAAATTGTGACACCTAAAACTCTCAGACCAATCCGGCTGGACTACAACTTGCAAGTCAACTCTACAAGCCCGTGGCACGCATATCCTCTGGGCCCTCTGGGCCTGGAAGCCTCGCATATGACTCAGATGACTGATGATGATGATGATGGTGATGATGATGTTGCGGCCCATGAACCTGGAACGGGCCTGGGAACCTGATGACATTGATGATCGATGATGACGATGAGGACTCCACGGCGCATGCTTAATTTTCCAAGCCGTTGAGCCTGGACCTGCAATTGATGTTCCGCGTGCACGCCGTGCATTCCCCGCAGCATCAATTCGAACCAGGTGTTTCCAGTGGAAACACCTGGTTCGATTGATGCTGCGTGTGGCGCCTGGGGCCTGAAGTCTGTTGCTGCTCTGTTGCATGCACCGGCAGTGAACATCCACGGAACGGCCACCGGCAAGGTTTCCATGTCCCCAGACTCCCTGAGCGACTCTGCCACGGTCATCTGTCCGCCCTTAAAGGGTGGACAGATGACGGTGGCAGAGGCGAACCCAGGCGAACAACCATGGAGCCTGGCAGCAACCTTAAAATCTTAAATATTGGGAGCCTGGGAGCCTGGGAACCTATGACTAGGAACCAGTCTCAGCAACTCAGGCCACAAAGTCGGAGCGTCGGCTGGCGCCGGTGTGGGCACCAAAGCAGCCTGGCAACACGGGGAGCGACTGGGTTGCCTATCAGCAGTGACAGTGAAATTACATCATCCAGGGTCCTTTTAGGTGGGATGTTGGGCACCCACGAAGCAACCCTTCAATGCATAGAAAAGACCCTTCAATGCAACTTTTTTGAGAATCAGCGCGTTCAAGGGTCACAAGGTTGCATCCAAGGGTCCCTCAAAGACTAAGATGCTGCTGGATGTTGGCTGGGCACCCACGATAAAACCCTTCAATGCATCCAAAAGACCCTTCAATGCACCTCTCTTAAGAATCAGCGTGTTCAAGGGTCAAAAGGTTGCATCCAAGGGTCCCTCAAAGATGCTGCTGGATGTTGGGCACCCACGATAAAATTCCTTCAATGCAACTTTTTTGAGAATCAGCGCGTTCAAGGGTCACAAGGTAGCATCCAAGGGTCCCTCAAAGATGCTGGATGTTGGGCACCCACGATACAACCCTTCAATGCATCGAAAAGACCCTTCAATGCACCTCTCTTAAGAATCAGCGCGTTCAAGGGTCAAAAGGTTGCATCCAAGGGTCCCTCAAAGATGGCTGGATGTTGGGCATCCACGAAGCAACCCTTCAATGCTTCCGTTTAGGGTTTAAGGTTTAGGGTTTAGGGGTTTAGGGTTTAGGCTGGTTTAGGGTTTAGGGTAAAAGACCATTTCAATGTACCTTTTTGGAGATTCAGCGCATTCAAGGGTCACAAGGTTGCATCCAAGGGTCCCTCAAAGATGCTGGATGTTGGACACCCACGAAGCAACCCTTCAATGCATCGAAAAGACCCTTCAATGCACCTTCTCGGAGATTCAGCGCATTCAAGGGTCACAAGGTTGCATCCAAGGGTCCCTCAAAGATGCTGGATGTTAGTAGGCATCCACGAAGCAACCCTTCAAGGCATCCAAAAGACCCTTTAATGCACATGTTTTAAGAATCAACGCAGTCAAGGGTCACAAGGTTGCATCCAAGGGTCGCTGACTGTCAAGCCATTATGACCGCCATGTACCAGACCCTGCACTCAATCAAGTCAGGCTGGCCAGACGGATGTCGAGATTTCGGGCGCCAACTGCAGCAACACCACTTCCTTGCCATTGTCAGTACAAAGACCCTTTAACTTCAGCAGAAGTTTCAATAGACCAATTGCATCCAAGGGTCTTTTTAAGCGGAATGTTGGGTACCCACGAAGCAACCCTTCAATGCATCAACAAGACCCTTCAATGCACCTTTTTTGAGAATCAGCGCGTTCAAGGGTGACAAGGTTGCATCCAAGGGTCTTTGTAGTAGGGATGCGGGATGTTGGGCGCCAACGATACAACCCTTCAATGCA
>CAJNDT010000446.1:1779987-1789117 GCA_905221615.1 Symbiodinium sp. CCMP2592
CAGCTTGGAGCCTTGCCTTGCGAGCCTTGGAGCCTTGCTTGGCCCCCTTCATTTTGACCACAGTTCTGGCCGGAGCCAGAGGCCAAGGAGGGTCCCCCTTTTCATTTCTTGGAGCCTTGGAGCCTGGGAGCCTTGCTTTACATTTGGACCGGTAGCCAAAGGCAAGCAGGGTCCCACTTTCTGGAGCCTTGGAGCTTTTTGGCGCAAAGCCTTGCCTTGCGAGCCTTGGAGCCTTGCTTGGCACCCTTTCGTCATGTTGACCACAGTTAGGCTTGGCCCGGAGCCAGAGGCCAAGGAGGGTCCCCCTTTTCATTTCTTGGAGCCTTGCAGCCTGGGAGCCTTGCTTTAGAGCCAAAGGCAAGCAGGGTCCCACTTTCTGGAGCCTTGGAGCCAAAGCCAGCTTGGAGCCTTGCCTTGCGAGCCTTGGAGCCTTGCTTGGCCCCCTTCATTTTGACCACAGTTAGGCTTGGCCCGGAGCCAGAGGCCAAGGAGGGTGCCCCTTTCATTTTGACCACAGTTAGGCTTGGCCCGGAGCCAGAGGCCAAGGAGGGTCCCCCCTTCATTTTGACCACAGTTAGGCTTGGCACGGGGCCAGAGGCCAAGGAGGGTCCCCCTTTCATTTTGACCACAGTTAGGCTTGGCCCGGAGCCAGAGGCCCCGGAGGGTCCCCCGTTGAAGAAAAAACATTTCGACCACAGTTAGGCTTGGCCGGGAGCCAGAGGCAGGGTCCCCCTTTTCATTTCACAGCCTTGGAGCCTTGGAGCCTGCATCTTGACTCTCTTTCGCTGAAAGAGGGTCTCATTCTAGTCAGGTTCTTCACTCAGCATGCCTGGTCGTACCGAGCTGTCTGCAGCGAGGCAGATTCAAGGCCAGAAGCAGTAGAACACAAACGTACATGAGGGCAGGGTGCTTTGAAACTAAACCTTGTGGCCTTGACGACGATGGGTCGATGTCGATGCGGTCCCTCGCAGCATCGAATCATCCTGGCGACAGCCAAGATCCGCTGTCAAATTAATTAAACTTGACTGTCCAACGCAGCACGGGTCCTGACAGCTTCCTTGGCGCTGCGGCCGTGGACCACGCTTGCCCATCTCCCTGCCTGCAAAGAACGACATGTGAACCAGGTTACATGTGGAATTTGGGTGCGTTCACATGACTCACGACCCTGGCCTCTGCTTTTTCGGACAACCCCCGCGCTGAGAATTAAAATAATTGAATTAGGGATCCCAGCCAGTCTTGCGCCAGACCTTGGAGCCTGGGAACCTGGTAGCCGCGACACGCCCTGCAAACAGCTTGTCACGACGCACTTCACCACTTCGGCAAGATGCAACGCACGGCACTGTGCGGAATCGGTTACAACGAGGAAACTCACTGCATCTCACATTGCATGCAATCTTGCCCCCATGCTCGGATATGCTGCTAACTGAACACACGAAGGCTATGAAAGTCACACCCTACTAACTAACCCTGAAACCCTTTAACCGACTCTAAACACACGTTAAACCATACGAGCCATCATCAAATAAAAATGGAGGCTCAGTCGAGTCATTTCTGATTCAGACAGAGCTCCGGCCACCGCCGCTTTCCGGGGTCTGGAGCACAGCCGACCAACACAAACAGCCCCCATTTACCGGCTCGAAGCACCTTTGTGCAGCACGTGTGACTTGCAGCGGGGCAATTGGCTAAGTCGCTGCGTGTTTTCCACAGCTCGGGCCACTGCTTGCACCACGCTCTCAGTCCGGCCTCCCCCTTGGGCATGAAGGGATTCCCGGTCTCCACCTCAAACACCACGCAAGCATAGGCCCACATATCCACAGCTGCAGTCAGCAGCTGCTTTCTGACACCGCAGTCTCCATCGCCATTCACACGAGCGGGCCACAGCTCCGGAGGTCGATAGGCAGCCGTGACATACTGCAGGAACCTGGGAGCCTGAGAAGCCTTCTGGAGCCGTGCCATGTTCTCACTCATGCCGAAGTCGCACACCTGCACCTGATCTGTGCAAGGGCACCAAAGAACATTGCCAGGTTTCACATCCAAGTGTAGGATGCCTGCGTCATGCAAGGTCTGCAGTGCACTTCTCAGCTGAGCTGCCACAGACCACGTCCTCGGCTTGCCATGCGCCGCAGGATTTCGAAGTGCGGTTGCCAGGCTGGGCCCACATAGGCTAGTAGCCATCCATGGCCAAGGTCTGCCCGTGACACCCGAGCTGACAAGAAGCGGGAACCACATCATCTTCTGCTGCGGAACGGCCTTCATTAGAAGCTTCATCTGCTCCACTTCGTGCCTGCAATCCGCGGGGCCATCGGGGCCACGATAAACCTTCACCGCCACGTTAAGGCCGCTTTGCGGATGCTGGCAACTGTAGACACTGCCATAGGCTCCGCCTCCAATTGGAGCCCTTGCACAATTAAGCTCAAATGGGCCAACGCGACCGCCAGATTCGTCAGCGGCAGGGGGGTCCTTCGCCTCGTCGGGGCCGCCCGCACTGGTCGTGGAGCCCCGCATCCTGATGCCAAGAACGGCCAGTGCACTTCGCTGAGCCATGAACTCATCTTTGCTCCTCGCCATGAATGGTGCCTTCTGCTTGTCGGTCATGCCCTGCCAGACTGCGCCAAGATGCTTCATCTCATTGAGAAACTCGTGCTTGGGAGCGCCTTTCTTGACTTCGGAGTTTTCCTGGAACCAGATGACGAAGGCCCTTCGAGCCTTGGGGACCAAGCCGTCTTTCACAGCCTGCTTCCGCAAGCTCTGCGATTTGCTGCCACCATGCTGGCACCCCCGGGGCATCCGACGAGAAGCCGTCTTGAGACTGGTTTTGCCCCAGAGGCGTCTGGTAGGCCTCCATCGGCAGCCCATGTCGAACCCAAGCAGGGAACCTCAGAGCCTGGGAACCTGGGGCCATAACGGCTCGCTTTAATGCATTCAGGCGACTACAACAACATCCTCGGCGAGTCCTATTTCAATGTCATGCCACAATAAGAGCATTTCGGCTTTTTCAGGCGACAGTAGTCACTGCTACACACTACTGACAAAACTGAGCCCGGCAAAAGGTCAAGAGCCTGAGAACCTGGGAGCCTAGGTGCCTGAGCTGGTGCCTGAGCTGGCGGATTCGGTCGAAGTGAAACATCATCACTGCGGTTGATCGCGGGGGCTATCTGGCTCAGCAGGTGCCTCGTCCTGGTCGTCTTGGTTGGACAAGCTCTCCAGAACGTGCGGGAAATGCTTCTTCACCGCCTTGGCATTCTCGTCCGAGTAAAGAGTGGATCCCTCCAAAGCCATCATTCCGCAAGCTGCGCGATCAGCAACCGCCTGGACCCACGACATGGGCTCCTTGTTGAGGCCTCGGATAATTTAAATAAAATCAAATGACAATGATCTGACGAATCTACTGGACAAGTAAGGGTGCTGCAAAGCCCGTGGTATGCGATGCCGGCAGTCAAAGAAGCCTCCATCAGAGCACCGGTGCCAGCCGTGAGGTCAAACACTGCCTCCGCGCAAAACTCCTCAATGATGGCATTCCAATATGCTATCGGCTTCGACTCGTTCCAGAACAAGGGTACGTCGGAGCCGTGGCGATCCTGCCAGTCCTCTGGCGGTGTCGGGAGGTCGCCGGTTGTTGCCGGAGCAATGATCTTCTTCTTGGTGTCTGCAGACACGCGGGGCATTTCAGAAACCGCACGGTACTCCACGCCTGAGTAAGTGCCTTGGTACGTAGAAGCCTCGCCGCAGACTGTGAAGGAGCCTTTCTTCGTCGTCTGAATCTTGGTGCGTGCGACCGGGAACTTAACCGCTCCTGTCTCCACCTTCTTTGCAGCCAGCGGAACGCGGCGAGTGCGACCCGTTCTCGGCGGGCACCCACCTGAGTACACGATGGTGCACTCCTCGGTGTGCTGCTGGTTCAGCAGGAGGTCTTCCTTAAAGAACCAGGTGCAGCCTTTGAGCCTTGGAGCCTGGGAGCCTTGTCACATCACCCCGCCAAGACTCGGACACGCGGCGAATTTCCCGCATTCTGCCGTCGAAGAGTACAACGAAATCCTCGGGCCCAGAAATGTCTTTGGCAAAGGCACAGATCTCTTTCCATTCCTCGCTTTGCGGAGTGCCCTTGAGCCACGGGTCGGTACCAGCCTCTGCCAAGAGATCCGCACTGGCAACGATCAGGCGGTGCGAAGAGTTTAAGGTGCCCTTGTGCGTGAAGACCTTGCCGCAACCTCTGAACGCCTTGACTAGGCAGTCCTTCGAGATCTTGTTCGGTACCGAGAACGACACGAACTTGCGGCGTTCCGTTTGCACCGCCTTCCACTGCCGCTCACGCTAGACACATTCCTCGGGTGTGTCAGCTTCAGAAGCCTTGGCCAGGCTTTGGAGCAAACTCGGAGCAGGAGCCGCAGATGTGGCACCAACGGACTTCGTGCTGTTGTCGAACTTGTCGACAATGATCTTCATCTGAGTGATACGCGCACATGGCTCCTCGTGCTCCGTGTCATCCGAGCTTCCAAGCTGTGCAGCTGTCAATGCCTTTGCAAGGCCATCTTCACTCGAAGCCAGCATGCAGCAATCCTTGTAGTACTTCCCCGACATCAGCTCCAGCAGCAAATCCAAAAGCATGCCAATGGCTTTGTTGAAACCCTCTTTAACAGCTCCAATCTTGGACTGCGGAACAGGGCGCTCCACGTCCTCTGGGTCCTCGCCGTCCATGTCGTCCTCTCCAGCAGCCCCTTGATCAGCATCAGCATGGCAGAGATATTTCTCCCAACATGTGGAAGGGCAACGGAGTTCAGCCAAAATCCCTGTCAGCTTAACCTTGTCCGGCTCAGGCAACTTTTTCGCCAGCTTTGCTGCATAATCGAAGACCTCTGTCAGTGTTCAAGCTGCCGATGACTTGCAACACTCCGCAAAAAAAAAAAATACACACGCTAGTCAGAATAGTTACAATGCCTGCACCACCAGCATGCGCGACAACCAAAAGCCAGCATCGCCTGTCTTCCGGTCTCGATCCAGAAACTTCTCGGTGCATTTAGCTGGCGTGACCATGTTCATGCGCAGGGCCAGCGTCAAGGAGTCGATCATCCAGGCCGTCAGGTCTACAGCGTTTCTGGTAGCAGATGCGAGCTTGTTGGTCAGCGATAACAGCTTGCTCAACTTCGAGTACTGACTGCTCAAGATGCCCCGCCCAAATTCCAGCTCCAATCTCCGGGCAGCCTTCTCCACGGGACCGGATGGACCCCGCAGCACTGCAACAGCTGCTGTGGCAGCCTGGTGTACGGCCTTGTTGTACAAGGTGTTGTTGTACCTCAAGTTCTGTTCCTCACCATCCTGGACTTTTTCGACCTTGAGCAGCTGGACAGTCTTTGCAAATGTCCAAAAGGTGTCGGACAGGCCAGGGTGCCCGAGCGACTCTTCGCACTCTCCCCTGCGCTGGAACACAAGCGAACCTGTATCGTGACAGTGCAGCCACACTCCCACAAAATCTCCAAAACTGCTTTGTCCTGCCAAGTGCAAGCACACATCAGTCAGATGAATCAATAACATGTCATGTCATGTGAACACAAGCAGCAACTGTCCTGGGAGACTAGGGCTTTGAAGACGGCCAAGTACCAAGCCCACAACACAAACACGCCGCTAGCAAGATGCAACGAGCTGTTGAACTCTTCGTGAATCACGTCAGATGCTGACTCCGTGAGGACAATCATCTCACAAGGCCACGTCAGCCGGTTTCGTGACGTTTTTTGTTTCTTCTTGGCAGCTTCACGCGATACAACTGTGCTGAAAGCAACTTTCTTGGAGAAGAAAGCGTCTTCGAAAGTTTGGAGATCCTGCCAGCACACATCCTCAGACGCACTGGCAAAAGCTTCGGTGGCCAGCCACAGCGCGAGGCCACTGGCTTCGTAAAGTCCAGATGATGTCAGGGACGCTTGGCAGTCATCTTTGCTCCACACAGCCTGACAAACGACAACGGTCAAACAATAAATGACATTGATCGACATGCGCCCGCCTTGTATCCGGTCAAATCCCCCATCTTGGCTTCTGCGTTGATGGCAAGCGGCGGTGTCTTGAACATCTGCTTGGCCTGCGGAAACTTCAGAGGGAGCTGGCTGCGGACCTCGGGCAGGCACGGCATGCAGCACTGTTAGCCGCGAGACGGGACACGGTATCAAGAACTCAGCGAAGGGCCCATGGCACGATGTTTGCCAGGGCTTCTTGAGCACTGGCCTGCTTCACATGGCGTGCCACACATCATCATCACACACGTCATACTGCTCCGAAAATGCTGAGCGCAGAACGGTTGGGTCGGTGGGCAAATCCGGCACTTTTGCCATTGAGCGCGAGTACAGAAGCCTGGGAACCTGGGAGCCGAGTAGCCTTCCACGGAACCGTTTGGAGTCGTGCGGTGCAGCGCAAGGCAATAAGACTGCTGCAGTGCAGGACATGCTGCAAACAAACACAAACTGACGTCGACAGCGGTCCTTTGTAGTCGTGGGCCCTGCCACAGTTTGTCGACGAGCGGCTTGAGCTTTACATGTCCATTTAAATCAAGTTGGCAGCAAAGTAAGGAAGCATCAAAATCCTACTATGCTGCTGATGAGTCATGGACCTTGGAGCCTGGGAGCCTAGGAGCCTGGGAGACGCCTCAGCTGGGCATCAACGGCAGCGAGGGCATCCTGGTCGCGGCGGAGCTGCTTGTTGGAGACGTCCACCTGTTCCTTCAAGCGCCGTTTGTGCTCCACCAGCTTGGAGCGCTGAGCCTCAAGGAGAATGTCTGAGTGCTTCCTGGGGTTGCTCATGCCCACGATGACCATCTCGATCCCGGACCTGCGTACCTTCAAGTTGCCGGTGCGGATCCGCTCTGCCAGGTCATTGCCCTTGAGCATCCAGAAGTACCCCATCGGATGGAGAACCGGCGGTGACTGGTTGATGACGCCCTCGCAGCTGAACTCGAGCATGTCCATGTCGAGCTGCTTGAGGGCAAAAAAACCCAACGTGGCCGCTGCGTGCGTGGACGAAGAAACCGGGAACAGGGATGCACCGGGATCCGGAAGGAACGGAGCCCCCTGCGCAGCGAACACGTGGTTCCGGGCCAAGAAGTTCACGAGGGCAGATGTGTCCTCCTTGCTAATGTCGAAGCCGCCGCCGCCGCCGCCTTCCTCCGACTTGACCGCCGTGTAGCACATGAAGCCCAAACCCCCGCCAAGGTCGGGCCCGGGTGCAAGGGTCTGCCAGGCGCGGCTGGTCGTGGCCTGCACCATGACGTGCCTTGATCGGACGCAATACCCTGGACCCCTAAACCCCTAAACCCCTGAACCCTTGAACCCCTGAACCTCTGAACCCCTGAGCCTATAATTAATATAAAATTAAATAACAATAATTGAAAAGACTTCCTGGCGTCCGATGTACTCGAATTCAAGGCTCCAGTTCGCCTCGTCGTGGAAAGGCAGCTCCTGGCAAGGATCCGAGAACAGCGGAACATAGTAGCCGCCATCCTCCACCACAATGTCTCTTGCAGAGCACGCTTCGGCCAGATTTTTCTTGGTGAACAGTGTGAGAACCACGAACTGGGTCTCCCCAATGGCTTCTGTCAGCTGGCGGCGCGATGAGCGCAGCTTCGCCTTCACAGGCTTGTCTGCAGCAGACGGGGCCGCCCCCAACTTGCGCATGGCTTCCTTGCGCTGCCATGTGATGGCGTCCAGTTTCGTCGCCAGAAACAAGGCACGGAAGCCGATCTCCGGTGACTCGTAATAGGAATCCTTCTCAAACGCGGAAGCCGCCTCCACACTCTTCTCGTAGTCACTTGCCCTCAGCGCACAGTAGCCGAGACGCGACCAAGATCTCTGAGACTGAGTCTCTATCACTGGGTTCTCCTCCGGCTCGGCGATGATGGTGGGTGCCATATCTGCGGCGGCTGCTTTAGGATCGGCTGCGGCCATTTTCGCAGGCGGCATTGGGGCCTAGTAGCCTATGTGAGCCAGGGAGCCTTGGAGCCTGTTGCCGCAGAAGCCTCGTATCAGATGCTGATAGTGACATGGCAAGACTGACACAACACACTGTCGCATGCAACTGTCATGTTCTGACAACTCAGACACACAGCCAACCATGACTGAAATGAAACGACTTTGGGCCTGCCCCTCGACGTCCAGCTTGTCGACGACAACAGCCTCAGACAATGCAGTGACAAGTGACATGTTCATTGAAGGGTCATTTGCGTGCGTTGAAGGGTCATTCGTGTGCATTGAAGGGTGACAGGTGCTTCTTTCATCATTAAGGCACTGCTAACGTGACCCTTTGATGCACTCAAAACACCCTTGGATGCATGGAACAAGAGCTGCCGGGACCCTTGGATGCATCCAAAACACCCTTGGATGTAGCGCCGCGGAGATTGGCGCGAATCCTGCCTGTATTGAAATGAAAGAGGAAGGCTATTGCAAGGGACAAATGGAACGTCAATACACCAGGGATTGGCACCAATCCATGGTGTATTGCATCCTACCATTGTCCTGCAATTAAACAACGGCAGGGGAAGTGAATTGCAAGGCCGTTTTGTCCTGCCAATACGCCCCGGATTGGCACCAATCTGCAGTGTATTGAGCAGGGGCTTGCAACAGGCTCTGTTGCAGGCACTTGCTGCCCCAGACAAGGTTAACCCTGCCTTGCGACACAGGCCCCCTGTACATTCCTGTGCGAACGACTAGACTTAAAATGATTCGACCCCAGGAAAATTCCTGCCTGCGAACCTGGGAGCCAAGGAGCCAAAGAGCACTGTCATTAACTGCTGCAGTACAGGACTATGACGCACGAACTTTCTTGGGTTTCTTGGGGGGCAAATGCCTCATCTGTACACCAGCACCGGACAATGTCCGCTTCTGGGACAACCCGCGGACGGTGCGGAGGAAATTCCAGATATCGGCCTCTCCATTGATCTTGTAGGTGGTGCGCCTCTTGGTAGCAAATTGAGTGGGCAGTGGTGTGCCGATAGCAACACGCCACTTCGACTGGGGCAACTTCTCACAGAATCGCAGGGCCTCGACGATGGCACGGGTCCTGACTGATTGAACTTAAATGAACCCAAACCCAACCCTAGACAATAAACCCTTCAACCCGAAACCCTTGCACCTCAGTGTCTGTGCCACCGAGCAAC
>CAJNDT010000446.1:1789217-1879217 GCA_905221615.1 Symbiodinium sp. CCMP2592
CCCCTGCGCTGGAACACAAGCGAACCTGTATCGTGACAGTGCAGCCACACTCCCACAAAATCTCCAAAACTGCTTTGTCCTGCCAAGTGCAAGCACACATCAGTCAGATGAATCAATAACATGTCATGTAATGTGAACACAAGCAGCAACTGTCCTGGGAGACTAGGGCTTTGAAGACGGCCAAGTACCAAGCCCACAACACAAACCCGCCGCTAGCAAGATGCAACGAGCTGTTGAACTCTTCGTGAATCACGTCAGATGCTGACTCCGTGAGGACAATCATCTCACAAGGCCACGTCAGCCGGTTTCGTGACGTTTTTTGTTTCTTCTTGGCAGCTTCACGCGATACAACTGTGCTGAAAGCAACTTTCTTGGAGAAGAAAGCGTCTTCGAAAGTTTGGAGATCCTGCCAGCACACATCCTCAGACGCACTGGCAAAAGCTTCGGTGGCCAGCCACAGCGCGAGGCCACTGGCTTCGTAAAGTCCAGATGATGTCAGGGACGCTTGGCAGTCATCTTTGCTCCACACAGCCTGACAAACGACAACGGTCAAACAATAAATGACATTGATCGACATGCGCCCGCCTTGTATCCGGTCAAATCCCCCATCTTGGCTTCTGCGTTGATGGCAAGCGGCGGTGTCTTGAACATCTGCTTGGCCTGCGGAAACTTCAGCGGGAGCTGGCTGCGGACCTCGGGCAGGCACGGCATGCAGCACTGTTAGCCGCGAGACGGGACACGGTATCAAGAACTCAGCGAAGGGCCCATGACACGATGTTTGCCAGGGCTTCTTGAGCACTGGCCTGCTTCACATGGCGTGCCACACATCATCATCACACACGTCATACTGCTCCGAAAATGCTGAGCTCAGAAAGGTTGGGTCGGTGGGCAAATCCGGCACTTTTGCCATTGAGCGCGAGTACAGAAGCCTGGGAACCTGGGAGCCGAGTAGCCTTCCACGGAACCGTTTGGAGTCTTGCGGTGCAGCGCAAGGCAATGCAGGACATGCTGCAAACAAACACAAACTGACGTCGACAGCGGTCCTTTGTAGTCGTGGGCCCTGCCACAGTTTGTCGACGAGCGGCTTGAGCTTTACATGTCCATTTAAATCAAGTTGGCAGCAAAGTAAGGAAGCATCAAAATCCTACTATGCTGCTGATGAGTCATCTAAACATGACGACACCAAGCCGGCGCCACATGGACCTTGGAGCCTGGGAGCCTAGGAGCCTGGGAGACGCCTCAGCTGGGCATCAACGGCAGCGAGGGCATCCTGGTCGCGGCGGAGCTGCTTGTTGGAGACGTCCACCTGGTCCTTCAAGCGCCGTTTGTGCTCCACCAGCTTGGAGCGCTGAGCCTCAAGGAGAATGTCTGAGTGCTTCCTGGGGTTGCTCATGCTCACGATGACCATCTCGATCCCGGACCTGCGTACCTTCAAGTTGCCGGTGCGGATCCGCTCTGCCAGGTCATTGCCCTTGAGCATCCAGAAGTCCCCCATCGGATGGAGAACCGGCGGTGACTGGTTGATGACGCCCTCGCAGCTGAACTCGAGCATGTCCATGTCGAGCTGCTTGAGGGCAAAAAAACCCAACGTGGCCGCTGCGTGCGTGGACGAAGAAACCGGGAACAGGGCTGCACCGGGATCCGGAAGGAACGGATCCCCCTGCGCAGCGAACACGTGGTTCCGGGCCAAGAAGTTCACGAGGGCAGATGTGTCCTCCTTGCTAATGTCGAAGCCGCCGCCGCCGCCGCCTTCCTCCGACGTGACCGCCGTGTAGCACATGAAGCCCAAACCCCCGCCAAGGTCGGGCCCGGGTGCAAGGGTCTGCCAGGCGCGGCTGGTCGTGGCCTGCACCATGACGTGCCTTGATCGGACGCAATACCCTGGACCCCTAAACCCCTAAACCCCTGAACCCTTGAACCCCTGAACCTCTGAACCCCTGAGCCTATAATTAATATAAAATTAAATAACAATAAATGAAAAGACTTCCTGGCGTCCGATGTACTCGAATTCAAGGCTCCAGTTCGCCTCGTCGTGGAAAGGCAGCTCCTGGCAAGGATCCGAGAACAGCGGAACATAGTAGCCGCCATCCTCCACCACAATGTCTCTTGCAGAGCACGCTTCGGCCAGATTTATCTTGGTGAACAGTGTGAGAACCACGAACTGGGTCTCCCCAATGGCTTCTGTCAGCTGGCGGCGCGATGAGCGCAGCTTCGCCTTCACAGGCTTGTCTGCAGCAGACGGGGCCGCCCCCAACTTGCGCATGGCTTCCTTGCGCTGCGATGTGATGGCGTCCAGTTTCGTCGCCAGAAACAAGGCACGGAAGCCGATCTCCGGTGACTCGTAATAGGAATCCTTCTCAAACTCGGAAGCCGCCTCCACACTCTTCTCGTAGTCACTTGCCCTCAGCGCACAGTAGCCGAGACGCGCCCAAGATCTCTGAGACTGAGTCTCTATCACTGGGTTCTCCTCCGGCTCGGCGATGATGGTGGGTGCCATATCTGCGGCGGCTGCTTTAGGATCGGCTGCGGCGATTTTCGCAGGCGGCATTGGGACCTAGTAGCCTATGTGAGCCAGGGAGCCTTGGAGCCTGTTGCCGCAGAAGCCTCGTATCAGATGCTGATAGTGACATGGCAAGACTGACACAACACACTGTCGCATGCAACTGTCATGTTCTGACAACTCAGCCACACAGCCAACCATGACTGAAATGAAACGACTTTGGGCCTGCCCCTCGACGTCCATCTTGTCGACGACAACAGCCTCAGACAATGCAGTGACAAGTGACATGTGCATTGAAGGGTCATTTGCGTGCGTTGAAGGGTCATTCGTGTGCATTGAAGGGTGACAGGTGCTTCTTTCATCATTAAGGCACTGCTAACGTGACCCTTGGATGCACTCAAAACACCCTTGGATGCATGGAACAAGAGCTGCCGGGACCCTTGGATGCATCCAAAACACCCTTGGATGTAGCGCCGCGGCGATTGGCGCGAATCCTGCCTGTATTGAAATGAAAGAGGAAGGCTATTGCAAGGGACAAATGGAACGTCAATACACCAGGGATTGGCACCAATCCATGGTGTATTGCATCCTACCATTGTCCTGCAATTAAACAACTGCAGGGGAAGTGAATTGCAAGGCCGTTTTGTCCTGCCAATACGCCCCGGATTGGCACCAATCTGCAGTGTATTGAGCAGGGGCTTGCAACAGGCTCTGTTGCAGGCACCTGCTGCCCCAGACAAGGTTAACCCTGCCTTGCGACACAGGCCCCCTGTACATTCCTGTGCGAACGACTAGACTTAAAATGATTCGACCCCAGGAAAATTCCTGCCTGCGAACCTGGGAGCCAAGGAGCCAAGGAGCCAAAGAGCACTGTCATTAACTGCTGCAGTACAGGACTATGACGCACGAACTTTCTTGGGTTTCTTGGGGGGCAAATGCCTCATCTGTACACCAGCACCGGACAATGTCCGCTTCTGGGACAACCCGCGGACGGTGCGGAGGAAATTCCAGATATCGGCCTCTCCATTGATCTTGTAGGTGGTGCGCCTCTTGGTAGCAAATTGAGTGGGCAGTGGTGTGCCGATAGCAACACGCCACTTCGACTGGGGCAACTTCTCACAGAATCGCAGGGCCTCGACGATGGCACGGGTCCTGACTGATTGAACTTAAATGAACCCAAACCCAACCCTAGACAATAAACCCTTCAACCCGAAACCCTTGAACCTCAGTGTCTGTGCCACCGAGCAACAGTTGACAGCTCTTGGCGATCTCAAGGCCGACCAGCCTCGAAGTTGCAGCTGTGTTGAAGGACAAGAACGACTTCTCAGCATCAATTGTCGGATTGTCCAAGTATGCCAGAATCGCCTCCCTGGAGGCAAGCACTTTGCCACAGCCGTACGCAATGATCAAGGCAGGAACCTGGGATGAAACACGTCAACGTGTACCAGCAGTGACGATCTAAGCCTGGCATCATCCGACTTTTAAACATTTTAATTAAAAGCTTGGGACCAGTCGGTCGCTGCGGACCGTCTCCACATCGGACAGTTGTTCGAGGACCAGGATATCGGCGGATTCATACTCGTACGGTCCAAGAATCTGGAAATGCTTGTTGCCTTGCAGCGACTTGCTGTCCGTGTAGCGACGATAGACCGGACATAGCTTCAGAGCTCGTTTGCGGAGGATGCTTTGCAAGACGGATGACCGATCCTTCTCGTGGCCGTGCTGCACCATGCGCAAACCGCCAAGCCGTGCCGCCGTTGTTGTGTAAGCAATCTTGCCAGAGGATCGTCTCCGCGCTTCCTCTTGGTGACCTTGGCTGGATGACAATGACAATGTGTATGACACTTCAAATGACTTAGCACGGAAAGCAACCGTTGTGCTGCTGAGTCACCGTCATATTTCTGCTGTGTGCGTGCACGGAAATTCTCCAAATGCTTGAGGGCATCTGGTGTGGGGCGGGCGAAAGCCCAACGTGTGCCAGCAACGCTGTTCTGGGCAGAGGCAGACGCTGCCGGCAAAGGCAGGCTCAAGCCCGGCACGAAAGAGGCCGGCTTCCACGACCTGCCTTTCGAAGCAGCTGCCTCTGCTCTCTTCGCTGCCTCGGCGGCGGCTGCTTCACGGCCTCTGACAATTGCAGCCAGAGTTCCAGAACGTGCCTGGCGTGGCTTGCTGGGCCCCTGCTTTCGTTCTTTGTTGTAGGTCATGCGGAACCGACGCCCAAAGTGACGAATCCACAGTTCACCACAAAGAACCCCGAAGTCAGTTGGGGTCAGCACGGCACCTTCGCTCTCCGGCTTCCGGAAAAATTCTTCCTCTCGCTGGGGACCTTCAACTGCCACCTCGAGGATGGAGGCAATGGTTGAGCCATTTGGAGTGAGGGGTCCGGAATGCGCCTCCAGCTGTGTGAGCAAGTGTCCCAAATCCCTTTCCAGCGTGGTCGTGTTGATCTTCAAGGACAAGAAGAAAGCAATGAGGGCATGACAATCCTCTGTCCATGGAAGTTTGTGTGCATGCCGTGCACGCCACGCTGGCCGAAGCAACCAAGACCACGCATGTTTGTTCCCGAAGCCTGGGTCCTTTGACTTAGCTGCTTCTAGAAGAGGATGCAATTTGCGAGCAAATCGTCCAAACAGCACGGCTGTACCGTGCGAAAGCTTGAGCATATCACAGAGCTTGCGTGTAGAGTCCACTAGCTCCTGTTGTCGGTTCGTCTCCTGCCACAGCCGAAGGTTGAATACCTGCAGAGCCACGGCGATCTCATCCTCCGTCAGATCTACTCGCAAACGCTCCAGCATCGCCTCGACCACGTGCGCCATAGTTCCCATGATCTGCCTTACATCAGAAATGCCGGCCTTCGTGCACAGGTAGTGGACTCTGTTGCCATAGAAGATCCTAGGTTTGCCACGGCGGGCATACCAGCGAAGCCTACTGGAACACAACCGCTATGACGACGACAAACTTGCAGGGTAGTTGCGGCTCTGGTGTCTGGATCTCCTCGTAAACTAACTGGGTTGCACACCTCCTGGGAGCCTGGGAGCCTGGAGCCTCGGAGCCGTCCACGGAACTGGGAACCTGCGAGCTGTCGGAGAGGATGTATCCATCCACAAATAAGAACCGCTGGCGCTTGGTGAACTCTTCCAGCACTCTGGGGGTGCAGGATACATCTGGATCCTCAATGTCAAAGTTCCTGCGCAAGAAACCCAGGCACTCAGATGTGTAGTCGCAAGTGAGTCCACAGCGCATGAGGGCTGCTGCATTCATGTTTTGCAAGGCGCGCTCTGCTCGGGAGCGAATCTCGACCGTGTTTCTCTCCTGTGTGTCATACAACGGACATTTCAACATACATGACATACATGCGTAGAGTACATACATACTATTACATTACATACATACATGCATACATACTACATACATAATACTTACATACATTAAATTACATACATACATACATACATACAAACATACAAACATACAAACATACATACTATACATACATAACATACTACGATACATACACACATACATACAAACATTCAATGTTTAAAATAATTTAATTTATTATTATTAAATTAGTTCATACTCAGTCATACAATACATACATACATACATACATACATACATGCCATACATACATACATACACACATACATACATACATACATACTATACATACATACATACATACATCATACATACATACATACATACATACATACATACATACATACATACATACTATACATACATACATACATACATTGTATTATGTTAATAATAATATGTCTAATAATACCTACATGCATACATACATACATACATACAATGCCAATACAATACATACATACATACATACATACATACGTATCATACATACATACATACATACATACAAACATACATACATACATACATACATAATACATACACACATACATACTTTAAATTTCTTAACGCTACACATACATACATACATACTACATACATACATACATACATACCTACATACATACGTACATGCATACATACTTACATCCATGCTTTACTTACATAATACATACTACATACATACATGCATACATACATACTCATACATAATACTTACATACATACATACATACATACATACATACGTACATGCCATACATACATACATACATACAATTCAATTTAGATACTACACATTGAAAGTGAATTACCATGCATTAATACATACATACATACATACATACATACATACATACATACATATACATATATACATAATACTAAGACTACATACTTAGTTATTATTGAATAAAAGTTAATATATTATTAAATAGTTATTAATCATTGTCATTAATATTTATTAATCTAAATTATTATTATTATTATTATTATTATTATTAAATTTATTAAAATAATAATTACGTACATACATACATCCGCACATACATGCATTAATACAATCCATACTAAGACTAAGATTTAATACACAATAATTAAATTAAAATAAATAATAATTATTAAATTTAATAATTTTAAAATTTGTTTGACATAAGGACAAGACTCGTCAGCAGCCTGCATAGCACATAAGACCGCCATCGCACGAATCATGCACAAGTACTTCAGCATTGGTGTGGCCGACGAGTCAAACCGAGGTTGGGAGAACGACAACGCTCGGATCACCTTCTCCACACCAGCCTGGGAGCCATGGAGCCTGAGAACCTCTTGCTGGGCCGCCATGAGCCTGGCCTTCCAGACTTCTGAGTTCTGGATGTCCGGGATAAGCGCATGCTTGCCCTTGCCGGGAGCAAACAAACGCTCCCACTGGTCTTGGAACTCGGGCATGGCGTGAAGAGGGTCCTGGTAGGCAATACGAACCTGGTGCGCAGGATCATGGCTTACCCAGACCAG
Source organism: Symbiodinium sp. CCMP2592 (assembly GCA_905221615.1). NCBI lineage: Eukaryota > Dinophyceae > Suessiales > Symbiodiniaceae > Symbiodinium > Symbiodinium sp. CCMP2592. The sequence goes on from CAJNDT010000446.1 coordinate 1,796,611, forward strand.
GTTAGGATACTGGCCGCCAGTGACCAACAACCTTCCACACTTCCGGGCAGATGTGCACTGATCGGCTGCAAAGTGCCGCACGTGCAGCTTCAAGCGGCTGCAGGACTCCTCGTCAGTTTTGCCTTCCGGATCCTGACAGGCCCTGTCAATGACTATGCCTATGCTGTCTGCCATCACCTGACTCTTGTCCGCATCGTGCTCCTCCAATGTGTTTTCAGGAACACTGGCACCTGTCTTGTAGACCCCAAGCAAGCCATCGGCGACAAGCGGGCCATCCTCCGAGCCTTGGGAGCCTTGGGAGCCTTGGGGACCTTGGGAGCCTGGAGCCGCTGACTGCTTGGCAGTGCGCGGTGGAACATCGCAACGGTACCTCACCAAACGATACTCCTTGCGGTCGTCCACGGACAAGCTGATGCTGGTGGCTTGTTCGAGACGCTGCTTGCGAACACTCTTGACAGCCCAGTGCATAACAAGAATCATGTTCTTGAGACCTCAGATGATTAATTAAATTATTTGTCCAATTTTAAATTTAAATGTGCCAAAATAAAATGTCAACAATCTGAAACCTTAGGCCTTTTAAAGTGCTGCATCCTGGCTCACACTGTCAAGCTTCGTGTTCCTGCCAGCAGCGAAGTCTTCCGTGGAATAGAATTTCACGGCACCTTTGAAAGAAGATGCTGTCCGGCACGCCCGCCACGCTCGCAGCCAATCTGCCGGCTGAGGAACGTTGCCGGAGAAGAGGTGCTGATGCTTGATGCTGTAAGGCAAGCACTGTGAGATCGGCGTGTCAGGAGCTAGGTAAACCTTCGTGGCCACCTGGTGAACGAAGGTCTTGCTGTGAGCGTGTATGCAGCATGCCTGCATCGCACTCCTGCCAAAGTCTGCGACTGATGCCTTAAATCACAGCTGACAACGACAACATGATGCGGTCCTTGATCGGACCTCATAGGCACCCCACTTGGTAGAGAGGCGACTGCCCAGCCTTAGGCATTTAGGGCTGCGAAAGTTGGGCTGGTCACGGTCAGCCTTAATTTGATCACAAAGGGGCTATCCGCTCGCACTACACTGCACAATTCGGCCGGACTGCAACCTCTTCCGCTCTGCTGGGTTCTGTGCCAAAACATTCATCAAGTGTGCACAAAAGTGACAGCCGATGCCCCAATCGCCTCCTCGGCGAGCTGGTCTCTGGCCCAGCCAAACTGTCCGCTGCTGCTTGCCCCAAGACGTGTGGGTGAGGCTTCCGGCTTTGCTCCAAACTTCCTGGAAGCGAAGGAACCTGACTGACATGTTGGGATTGTATGCAAACGGACGAGATCAAGTCGAGAATGCCGGAAGCAAGAACCAACCAGCAACTGCAACATAGTCAAGTAGCAAGTCTGCCACAAACAATAACGATCCAACAGAGAGAGAGAGAGAGAGAGAGAGAGAGAGAGAGAGAGAGAGAGAGAGAGAGAGAGAGAGAGAGAGAGAGAGAGAGAGAGAGAGAGAGAGAGAGAGAGAGAGAGAAAAAGAGAGAGAGAGAGAGAGAGAGAGAGAGAGAGAGAGAGAGAGAGAGAGAGAGTGAGAGAGAGAGAGCGAGAGAGATAGAGAGAGAACGAGAGAAAGAGAGAGAGAGAGAGAGACAGAGAGAGAGAGAGAGAGCGACGGAGAGAGAGAGAGAGAGAGAGAGAGAGAGAGAGAGAGAGAGAGAGAGAAACACGACAGCAAGATGATAAAGAACCAAAATGAAAAAATAGATTGACATGTAATGTGTATGCATGCATGGCAGGCATGTAAGTATGTATGTATGTAGTATGTCTAGTTGCCCGGTTCAGAAACCCTATTAATAATAAGACCATTTATGATTTAAATTTCTATTTAAATATTAAATAAAATTATAAATTAAATAATAATTTAAATTAAAATTAGGGTTTCTGAACCGGGCAGCTTGCATCGGCTGCATTTCTCGTCGCCACCACGATGGCGAGCCAAATGCTCTGCATCGCTCTCAGTCGCGAGACCAACATCGCCACATCCCTTTCCGGTGTCGTCGTCGCCCTCCTGAGCCAGGCCTTCGCCGGACTCGAGCCGAAGCTTCTTCGGGGCCGCAGGCACGGATCCTTGTGGACCTCGTCTTTTTTTTGTCGGCGTCCGGTCCTGCTTCCGGGAGCGTAGTCCGAACCGAGCGGCAAGACCACGCAGGGTGCGGCTACCCACTGGCATTGAAATCCTGGGGGCCTTGGAGCCTTGAGCCTGGGAGCCTGAAGCGACCGCGCAGCACTTACGATGACAAGCAAACGCAACCGTGGCAACCGTGCTAAGACTGGAACTGAATCAGACTCTGCAACTGGTCCAACCGACTCCGACTAACCCGAGAACCGCGCCTCCAGCTTCCCGTTCGATCCGACAGCGAGCAGCTGCCTGGCAGACGTGAGGGTATTACCCCGAGTCAAGCAGCCCGAATGGCACAACACTGCGAACTCCTATGCACACTGCGGCGGTTTGTTTCACTGGGAGTCGGCAGGGTGACCCAGTCCAAATAATCTGTACTGCTCGGAGCAGGCTTTCCCGAATTTTGCACCCGGCCTCACCTAAGTCAGTCTATGATGCCAACTCCGAGTGGCCAAATTAGAAAACGCATGCCATTCTCCGTCATAATATGACGAATTAATGACTACTACTTTGCCCAGCGATGGGCAAGACGGGACGCCAATGTGGCCGTGGCACCCTTCCTCGAGCACTTCTTTGCTGCCTGCGGTCTCAAGACTTTCTGCCAACGCTTTGCCAAAGCTGACATGCCTTCAGCCTTCTGAGCCTTTGGAGCCTTCCAGCACGGGTCAACCGGCCTTATATAGAAGGACGCTGGTGGTATAAGGACGCTGGCCCATATAAGGTCGATCGCATTTTTGCCTCTTGAATCAAAAAGTTTCACGGACGAACGAAACGGGATCAAAAGATTTCTGAGATGTGCAATTTGGCTTTGAAATGTTTGGATTGCACACCAGTGGCTACAAAAAAGTCGGGATCACGTACGAAATGGGCTACACACCCGAAGCAGTCATGAGCATCAGTGCGATCATGTTCGGTTTCTTTTAAGAATCGAGCTCCCAAATTGCAATTCCGGGGTCTGATTGTATAGCTCGAGGAGTGATTCGCCAAAATTTGGGGCAAGGGATCCACAATACATCCTTTGAAATGAACCTGTCGGGGGATTCAGTGTGACATCGGTGTTCTAATACTGTGCATTACTCGATTTATAATAGGATATTATAACAGGTGTGTTGCACGTTCGCGTGATGGCCAGCACTCACAGCCGGTACGCCTCGAAGATTCAGGCATACACCGAGTTTATCGTCGACGATGCAATCTTTAAAGATGTGCGCGTGTGTCTAAAATGGTGTTGATATTTGTATAGCGATAAAAAATATGGCTATATAGACGTATCTGTATATATATATACATATGTATACCACACATTGTGACATATAATTCGGAGAAATCAAGAATGTATATATATATATATATATATATGTAGCCATGGACTCCGGCCATCTGCATGCTGGAAGCTGGCGGGCGATGACGTGAGCACTGCTGCATCCGATCTGCATGCAGACGATCTATTTGTTTTACTGTCTCTGCCAGCGAAGTCCCATCTGCACAGTATATCGCAGCAGCACATTCTGTGACATATTGCGCACAGGAGATTTCGAAGCCAGACTCTTAATCCGACGGATAGCGTCTTCCCCAAGATAGTTGCTGAAGTATTTTGGGTTGCGGGGCCTCCAATCCAATATGCAGTGCTCCAATAAATGGAGTTTGGGCCTAAAGTGGTATCTCGGTAGCACTCGAGCTATTGCACTTCGTGCAAGCTCGTTGTACGCAAAACGAAGCATCAGGTAGCAATCCTCGAACTGCTGTGCGGCCGCATTGCCGAAGAAGCGACTTGGATGCATACACTGCCATGAGAGCAATATACACTGCCATGAGAGATTTAAATTCGCAACATAGTGCTGACTGAGTGCCCGTTGTGGATCATCAGCATCTCCATATCTCGAAAAGCCGTGGCAGCTGCCAGCAAGTGCCTGGGTGCATGCACGCTCATGTATGCTGAAAGTTTATAAGTCTACAAAACACATGCGTATAAGGTATGTTCCAAGTTGCTCCAAGATAGAAGTCGGTGCGATCTGCTCGCACACCGTTGTCAAGAAAGTGCATGCCCATAGCAGCATATATCTGCAAGCCGTCGCAGAAAGAATTTTCTGCGAAACCTCGATATTCTTGTTGTTGCGCAGAACTGCTGTTGTAAACATGCGTCTGCTGGCGCGATCACCAATCTGAGAGGCTTCAGCCCAGGATCTGTAATCTTTCCACAACAAATCCAGCCGCTTTTCTCGCGATGGGCCCGACATTATCGTAGTGTCGTCAGTAACCTCCAGCAACATGCTGCCGAGAAAATCAACAGCCACTGCCAAGTGTACCATATGCATGTAGTCAGGTAGCAGTCCTGATGGGTCCATGTCAAAGGTTTTGTTAACTGTTCTCTAAACATCAAGTGTAACAGTGCTTATATAGCCAAGATTCTGGAGGGACCAAACCCAATAATCTTAGTCAATGGAGTTTCTCCGTGTGCTTCGATGAAGTCCTCCTTGGTCAAGATCATAGTGCTGCGGTGGAGGGCGTCATGCCCGAAGCAGGAATAAAGCAGCTCCACGTTGTTGGGTTCCCCCGGCTTGGCTACAGCATTGATCCACTGGATTGCCGAACAGAAATGACATGTCATCTTCTTGTTGTAGAAGCCTCAAAGTTGGATCTCACCCGAAATTAAGGGATTGAAATTCAGGTATAGGGTTATAGGGTCTTGTTGCGGATGAGAAACGATGCAGGCCCATAGCAAGCTTGTGGTATTCCCAATCGGCTTGAAACCCATCAAAGATGCAGATATAATCGCCGCAGATTCGCGTGCCTGCCACTTTTGCCCTTTCGGGCATGTAGCCCGGACCGAACTCCTTCCCGAAAGCGTCGCAGCGAGGGTGGACACCCGAGCCTCAAGAATTTGCAAGAGTTTGCAGGTGTGCCGTTAGCAAATTTATTGCGCTAGCAAGATAGTCGAGTGGCTCAGGCAATTAAAGCTCCATGCTATAATGGTCAGCAGCTTGTCCCGTGCAGGCGTGCTGCAGTAGGTGCCATTCATACATGATAGCCTGGGTGTGGCCCACGCAACTCGGGGCTTATATGTGCATCGCTCCATGTTGATTCGACCCAAGGTTATAATCTGCGCGTCGAGACACAGGAACCGGGTGTTCAAGGTGGACGTCTCAGCTTCAGTCTTGGGGACCGTCACGAGGGTCAAAATCTCGAATTTTTGTTTGCCTTAGTATGTGTGCATGCTACATCGACCTCATGAAGTATGTCACTCATGTTTGCGTGATGATTTGGCTGAGAAGCGATAAGCATCTGCACCGTCACCATAAAGTCGTAGCGGCACCACGTAATCGAGATTGCAATCGGGGTCCTGCATGCAGACGGACCACACCAAGATCAGCAAACTCCCCACCCAATTCGGCCCAGCTGCATCGAAGGCGGGGTGCGGCTTCACAAACGCGCTCGTGGCTGCCAGCTCCTCTTCCCAATATGAACGAAGAGCCTGAGCTGCATGTGCATTAATTGCAAGCCTGGGATGAAGATGTCGGTGCATGCGCATGCTTAAATTCGACTAAGGGGCTCCTGGGGGTCCTGTAAGAAGTGAGAACAGGTCTTCTCGTTTGTAGAATGATGCCACCATCTCGTGGGGGAGGTACATTTCGTGCTTGATGGTAGTCCTGTGTTCGCCCCGGGCATCAATGTACTCCTGAGAACAACTAAGTCATGGCCAAGTTTGCTATAATGCGTGTTAAAATATCAAACATTGCATGCGTCTCAGCCGCCATTGGCACATCCAGCTGGAAAGCTTGAGGCAAGGCTGCTCCTGGGATCACGCAGGGCTAGATTAGCTAATCTAGATCAGTTTCGATCAGAGGGCATGCGCTGTAAGTTTAGATTGCGTGTGGATTGATTGATTGCCGGGTTTCTCCAGTCTTGTTTCTTGAGCCATCTCGCGATAACCCGACCACTCCCATAAGACTGGCAGGAGTCCAGAGCATCCAAAAGCTCCAGCGTATCCTGCCTGAGATGCATGAAACTGACAACTTCAGAAAATCATCGCTCCATGCGACTCAATTGCGACGGGGCAGCGGAATCAAGCTATGAGGCAGCTCGCGCAGTCGGCCTGCAAGTGCTGGGCAGCAGCTGCAATCCAGTTAAACGTGCTAGGTGCTGCTAGCTGTTATGTTGTAAGACCGCAATACAACAGCCTGGCCTAGAGTTTTCCGTAGTCTGCTCAGATTGGCCTGCAATTGTCCAAGTGTGCAGTTATAAAGACACAGACGACAGCATGCATGGCGGCACCTCCCCAGACCCGAACATCTCCAAGGCATCATGAATCGTCTGGTCCACATACTCCTTCATGCTGAGACCTGGATTCGCCTTCAGTTTGGACTCCATGGCGGCAACGTTTCTGCATCATGAAGCTGGGACCTTCAGGTTCTTCTGGGGCTTTGGTTCAATCGTCAGCATGGTTTAGGGTTCAGGGGTTTGTGTCAGTTCAGGGTCTTGGGATTCAAGGGTTTGCGTCGGTTGTTGGGGTTTTAAGATAAGGTTATATAGAGCTTATAAAGGATTGGGGGGCAGTGACTTTGATTTCCCAGTCATGATCGAGCCTGCGTTCTACCGAATTGGCACATGTGTAGACATTTACACGCACTCTCGATACAGACGCTTGCATGCCTCCAATCTTGCGGAATGCCGAGCAACTTTTGGCTTCCCCGGTGTCGGTGTTTGAAACTGAAATCGCTGTTACTGCATGCTACAGGTCAGGTTCAAGACGGCGGAACATGCATGCAGGTTTTGCAGGTCGACCTAGCTAGGTTGCAGTCATTCATCGAAGCATGACAATGACAGCCATCCCCGACCCAGCTAGCATCCACAGCTGCCGATCTGGATAGTTCGGCTCCCAGAGCACTGCATTTGCAGTGCCACATCTTAGGTGCGGCGGGCTCGTTTGGCCGGCGCTTGGGCAGCTGAGGAATCCCACGCTTCGGTGTCCCAGCTGCTGTCGTACTCAGCATCCGTAGCACCACCATCTTTGGCAGCTGCCTTTTCTGCTTTCTTTTTCTCTGAGTTCAAGCCTGCAGTATATGCCCGTTTGCAGTAGATCGAGACTCAGCTAGCTTGCATGCATGCAAATACCGAACACTGTAAGTGCATTTAAGAAGCGGCGATAGTGGCCGGCAACGATATCCTCTGCTGAGAGGACGGCTTTGTTGGCGGCCTCGATCCGTGCTGGCACGTGCTGCAATACATCATCCGAAGGGGCCAAATCTGCATATATCGAGGGTTTGATAATCTAGTAGGTTTCGGGTAATTAATCGGGCTTAAGACCCAACCTCGATCTCGGCTCGTTTCTCCTCCACCTTCTCGTAAACATACTCATCCTCGTACCCTGCGAAGACGCATTCGTTGATCCTGGAGGCGCATGCATGCAGTGCATAAAGACATCTGCATGGAGTGGACTATATATAGGTGGTCTGAATCTGATTAGATCGAGCGAGGCACTCTGCATGAATCCTCATCGTTTCTTGGTGCACGTCTTGCATGTGCTTGATGTTGGCCTGCAGCACCGATCGTTGAACATGCAACGGAATTAACTGCGTGGTTCTCCTGATTTCGGGCGTGAATGCACGGGGTCTAGAAGTTCTTGCGGGTTTGTATTGCATAAGGGATTGTGGTTTCTTGATGCTGTGAACTACGGGAACTATATAAATGTGGGCCACTACACTTGATCTTGAGTTGTATATCAGACTACCGCTGCGGATTCTAGATAATCTGTGGTAGAATTGCTACATGTCTTGAAGCAATTAGCGTATAAACAGGATCCAGGCCTCCTGGCGCTCCAGACCCGAACGTGTAAGGTTCTGGGCCACTGTTCTTGCTTTGGCAGCCAAGGACAATATCCTGGACAACGTGGAGCTGCCCTAGCTGTTGCATGCTGACAGCAGAAGTTCGCACATGGCTGCTCGGCAAGCGTCTGGCTCATCGTCTTATCAAAATCACGTTTCCTCACTTCTTCATCCGTCAGAACCTGCGAAGCGAAGTGATGCTGTATGAGCATTCCAGACAGGACTGCAGAATTTGTATGGAATTAGTGTTATTGCGTGATGTACATCTCACAGTGTATACATGCTGTCCTTGGGCTCTTTCGTGGGCTTCTTCCCCTTGTCGTCTTGACCCTTCACAAAGTCGGCAGCTTGGGAAGTCAGGATCTCCCCGAGCTTCTTTTTAGTGGTTTCGTCGGCTTTTCCGATCCGCTTCCTGGCTTTGACCTTTGTGCCCATCTTGTTCACGTTGGCGCCTTGGTCGTCGTGTCTCTTCTGGGTTTCTGGGTTCGCTCCCTCTCTCTCTCTCTCTCTGCCTCTATCTCTCTCGTGGTTCTTCATGTCATTTCTAGATATCTAGATATTCAAATATGAAGACATCTCTCAATTCGTCACAGGTGCTGATCTCCTTTCCGTATTCATACACTTTGTACAACCTCCAGGAGGCATTGCCTTTTGCTTGCGGATGCTCGCGTCCAGACTGTTTCGCCAGGATATCTTCTTGAAGAAAGCGTCGGCCTTCTTCTGTATCCCCGTATCTCTTCTCTAGTTCGTGAAGAGGGAGTTCGATGTAGTGGCCTTCGTTCCGCTTCTCCGAATACCTGAGATAGATCTTGAAAGAGTGCAACCGCGATCGTGTGAACTCTGCTACTCAGTAGATGTGGATCACAGCAAATGATCAATGCTGCCCGAGCACTCGCTGTAGGTCGCTTCGATGTGCATATCGCCCATATTAGGGTCAAGCATAAATGCCTTCAAAAATTCGAACCTCAAGGATGTTCCAGGGTCAGATAGCCACAATGAACTCAATATGCACAAGCGATCTCATTGCATGCATAACTTGTTAACAACTATCCGAGAAGCTTCCCTGTGGTGCTCTTTGTTGCTTCCCACTTTTCGAGTAGTCCCGGGGGGAGTCCTGCGTGGTATGCTGTTTATAGGGATCGGTTATAATAATCGTGAACGAGCATGCAGCACTGCTCTCCTTCAGGATGTTCCATGCGCCGCTTCATGGCCTCGCGCTGCCGGCGACGTTCCCCGGCGTCCATCTGGCTGGGGTGGGTCATGGCGTGCGAGCAATCTTTGGGCTTGCTTTCGCGGTAGAGATAATGTGGGCTCTCTGTCCTGGATCGATTGCCGGGTCGCTTCGTCCAAGACTCTGACCTATAGCTGGGATTCATGGCAGGAGGGGTGCATGCATGCAACACATGCACCGAAATGGGTATAGGGTCCGTGCCCTCCTCACCTTGCCCTCCTGGTCCCGCACGCCCACCGGGCTGATTGAGGACTTCTCCGACTGGACGCTGATGCTGGAGGGCGCCCGCAGGATGGATTTCCTGACCCGTGTCTGTGAAGTAGCTGTCGCACACTAACACACACACACACACACTCACACACACACACACACATATATATGCACGAGCGGATCGTGTGCAACCAGGGAGCGGCTTGGGGTAGGAAGCCGGAGCAGGCGGGTCGGCAGCACCCGCATCCATACCCTCATCATCCATACCTGAAGTCGGTATCCCTTCATCAGCATCATCCCACTCCTCACCCTGATCGGCATCACCGGACTCCTGGCCCTCGTCAGCTTCTTCATCCCAGCCTTGATCCTCGTCGGCATCATCAGGATCAGGTTGTTCCTCCTCATCTTCCTCTAGGTCCGCCTCCTCGCCCTCCTCTCCGTCATGGGCCTCGTCGACTTCGGTAGAAGGCTCCAAAGCACCTGTGCAGAAACCAGGTAAAATCTTTCTCTGGTCTTTCTCTTTGTCTCCCACACCTTAAACCCACCCAAGCCACCCACCCAACCCACCCATCCAACCACCCACCCGCGAACCACCCACCCACCCAACCCACCCAGCCACCAACCGAGAGACGAGAGAGAGAGAGAGAGAGAGAGTTAGTTTTACCCCCTACGCCATAGCCCTATAGACGAGACGAAAGAAAGAGAGAGGGAGGGAGGGATGGAGGGAGGGAGGAGAAAGAGAGAGAAGAGAGCAGATCAGACAAAAACAGCAGTCACAACACGACATGTTCGTGCGTGGATGAGCAACTATAAACCCCCACGATTGCATTAAGCTGGGCACCTTGGAGAACATCCTGCAGAAACTTGTTGTGATGCATGAGCTGCGCTGCTGGTGCTTTCCCCCATGCCGTTGTGTGGGTCGGGTGGTGCTGGGCCTGCCAGTTCTTGAACATCTCGAACATGCTTTTGTTGTTGGCTATGTTTCTTAGGCGTTGCTGACACAGCCTTGGTTGTTTGGCCTGCATGTTGGACAACTCGCCGAGAACACAGGTGGGGAGCACAACGCAGGGGTTCTGGAAGTCTGAGTCTGCAACCTCTGCCCTATTCGTCATGTCGTGTATGCTCAGCTGCCAGTGCTGATCCTCGTCGTAGTCATGCTCCGTGTTGCACAGCTCTGCGGCTTCCTCGTGGACGGCTTTCAACAAGGCTCTTGTCTCACCCTTCCCGGCCCCAGAAAAAGCCGTGCCCTTGTGGCCCTTCTTGCCAGCTGTGCCAGATCCCTTTGGGTGCTCATGTGCTCCTGCGCTCTTGGTGGATCCCTTCGCTGCATCTTTGCCTTTGCTCTGCTTGCCGGATCCCTTTGGGTCTGCTGGTCCTGCGCTCTTGGTGGATCCCTTCAGCTCGCCTTTGCCTTTGCTTTGCTTGCCGGATCCCTTTGAGGGGTTGGGGTGCTCCTCTGGCCCTGCGCTCTTGGTGGATCCCTTGGCTGCGCCTGTGCCTTTGGCTTGCTTACCGGATCCCTTTGGGGTGGGGTGCTCCTCTGGTCCTGCGCTGCCGGATCCCTGGCTTCTGAGCTCGCCTTTGCCTTTGCTTTGCTTGCCGGCTCCCTTTGGCGGGTGCTCCTCTGGTCCTGCGCTCTTGGTGGATCCCTTCTTACCGGATCCCTTGGGTGCTTCTGAGCTAGGCTTTGCCGATGCATATGTCTCGGTGTCGAAAAATCGTTTCATCGACTGCGGGTTGAGGTTCCGGAGTTCCACCTTCTCACCAGCCTGGCTTTGCTTGCCGGATCCCTTTGGGTGTGGGTGCTCTTCTGGTCCAGCGTTCTTGCCGGTTCCTTTGAGCTTGCCGCATCCTTTCGGGGTGGGGTCCTCCGTTGCTCCTGGGCTCTCGGTGGATCCCTTCGCTGCATCCTTGCCTTTGCTTTGCTTGCCGGCTCCCTTTGGGGGGTGCTCCGTTGCTCCTGTGCCTTTGCTCTGCTTGCCGGCTCCTTTTGCCGGCTGCTCCGTTGCTCCTGTGCCTTTGCTCTGCTTGCCGGCTCCTTTTGCCGGGTGCTCTGTTGCTCCTGTGCCTTTGCTCTGCTTGCCGGCTCCTTTTGCCGGGTGCTCTGTTGCTCCTGTGCCTTTGCTCTGCTTGCCGGCTCCCTTAACGGGGTGCTCCGTTGCTCCTGTGCCTTCGCTCTGCTTGCCGGCTCCCTTTGGGGGGTGATCCGTTGCTCCTGCGCTCTGTTTGCCGGCTCCCTTTGGGGGGTGCTCCGTTGCTCCTGCGCTCTTGGTGGATCCCTTTGCTGCTGTGCCTTTGCCTTGCTTGCCGGATCCCTTGGGTTGCTCCGTTGCTCCTGCGCTCTTGGAGGTTCCTTTCGGCTTGCCTTTGCCGGACCCTTCTCCCTTTAGCTCGCCGCCGCAGCCGCTGGTCCGCGGCATCTTCCAAGCGTCGCCCTCATCGTCTGCATGCTCTGCAGCACGTTTGGGCGCCATGTTGATCGACGAAACCCGCCGGAAAACCTTTGATCCCACACGGCACGGAAAGGCACGCACCCAATCCCGACCCACCGCGGTCGGCTCCGGAGCCAATTTCAAAAGGCACGCAAAGGCACGCTTTTGGGCCCCATATAAGGACGCTGGCACGAAAAGGCACGCAAAGGCACGCTCTCTCCGGACCCCGTCCCGCCCCTCCCGCCGCAGCCCAACGCTCGAGTCGTGCCTTTTCCTGCCTCTTGCCCATGTGTGCACATCCCAACTGGCCCCAAAGCACGCGCACTATCTAGCAGCAGGCCCCCAAATCAGCACAAATCGAAGCATTCATGCAGTCTGCCGATCGATTATACGTGAGTGCATGCATGCAGCACATGGAACACACACACACACACTTCAAGTCTCTTGATCTGTCTCTTTGTCTGTCTGTCTTGTTGTCTGGCTGTCTCTCTGTCTGCAGCAACCAGGCAATAACAGAACTGCTGCCAGCGTCTGGGAACTTTGTTCAACTCGCAGGTTGTAGTCAGATCCAGCTGGCATGCTCTAGCAATAGCTGGCTGCCGTCACAATCAGCAAAGAAGACTGCTTGAGCAGATCTAATTCAGCTATGGTATACTGCGGCACATGTATGCATAAATTGCAACACACGCACACATGTCCGAACAGCCGGCAGTGCGAAGCATTCGCAGAACTCACATGACATTGTCTAATCCACTGTCTGAACTGCACTCGGAGGAGTCATCACCGAAAAGCAGCTCATCATCGGGACGGATCCTTATCTGCAGCTCTTGCGACTGCAAGATCCGGGCCACCTGGCGCAAGATTACTTTGGGAGAGAGAGAGAGAGAGAGAGAGAGAGAGAGAGAGACAGAGAGCTCCAGAGGCATCGGACAGTTCTTATTGACATGTTGAACCGAAGAAGTGACAGCTCGAGCATCAGTTGTCGGTAGATGGCCCGTGCAGTAGAGCCCGCCGCTTATAATGCCACGGAAGCTGAGAAGCTAAGTGCGCTCTGGGTCGTCGTCACTACAGCGGTAGAACAGCTCAATTGCTTGTCGTCAGAGTTACCGAGATTGCGGTTATGGCTGGATAAAGTATCGAGTGAAGTGTGCTCTCTGCGTTCGCGTCTAGAGTCCTTTGAGGAGGACTTGGTGGAGTCATTCTGCGACGTGCACGAGCGCATCGATTTGCTGCACTCGCGTTCTGCTGCCTATAATGATCCCGATGATCTGGGGCCCCAGACTACAGATATTAGCTTGGACACTATGGATTAAGCAGCGGTGCTTTATGCCATCGGAGTCTTGTGATGTACGAGGAGAACATTGGAGAACTGGAGATCATCTGAGGTCGCCCCAGCATATAGTGTGATTCCGTGATACAAACTCTTATGAGCTTGCTCTCCCGCCAACTCAGAACGACTTGCATGATGGTTCTCTATAGCTGTTGTGCCTTGTGATCCTGAATACTAAACTATTTCATGCAATGACTCCCGGCAGAAGTCCGACGGAGCACGTCCCTTCGAAGCAAAACCAAGGGTGCTCCAGAGAGAGAGAGAGCGAGAGAGAGAGAGAGAGAGAGAGAGAGAGAGAGAGAGAGAGATGGATGAGCAAGAGATCGCCAGTGCAGAGCTAGACCCCCCAAATCATCGCCACCGGAGCCTCGATGCCGAAGCCAGCAGGATAGGCTTTGGAAGCTTCGAGATCTCGACCTCCGGCCTTATAAGGCTAGCCCCAGTGTGATATCATTATAAGACACGGCTAGAGCTTCAAAGCCATATTGCAAGGACCTGATATTCTGCACATGAGACACCGACGCACTTGGACTGCCCCTTGGCATTCTTCCAACGGACGACATTCTGGATTTTCAGGAAGCTTCGAACTCGTCGCAGATGGCACCTGACATATGGCTTAGACTTCTACCACGAAAGGTACCCGATAGGATCTACTGTCGTGGGTTCGGCAAAGTCGAGGTTTCGTGCCCAGCCTGCGTTCTTTGTGCAAGGTCCTCCGAAGCTGTCGGAGCCCTTCCCAATTTCCAACCAACGTGACCTCAGATAAGACAAATTGTCTTGATGTGGCACACAGCTGAATCCCGAACCTCTCAAACACATTTGCCGTCCTGGGGGCAGCCTTAGGGGTTGCCGACCCATAGCATCCCAGGTGTATGGTCACTTTCATGAACTTCATCTTCCGAAGCAGCTTCTCGGTTGCATGCAGACACAAAATGATCCACCACAGCTGGTGCAATTCGAACTGATTGAAATGCTACGATGGAGCGCAACATTCTTTGCCAAAGCTCCCGGAGAGGCACATATCTCCAAAGCAAGGTCGAACTGGGGTTCTCAATGACAAAATTGACCTTTTTGGCCAGTGCATATTTCAGCCTTAGATGAGGATCGCAGTGTTGTGGATCGGTTCTTAATTCGGTGCTACTATATGATGCTGCTTAGGAGCAAATAGCACATTCGGCGACAGAGGCGGTTGCCCATAGCACATTTGTTGCCCAGGCCTGCAGATGTCGATACACGAAATCCCCCAGCTGAGATACTGCTATGATGCTGCCGACACTGCTCCTTGCGGTCGCAGCCAAGATCTTCTCGATGATCCCCGCGACCTTGGCCGACCATGCAGAGAGACTCAAGCATTAGGTGGATGAGTTCTTTACACACATAAATACATATACATAGGCGCACAATTGTGTGCCTATGTATATGTATCTATGTGTGTAAATTAATTATGTGTGATATATGTAATGTGCTGGTCCATGCATGCATGTGTAGACGTCAATGTAGCAATATATGTACACACACACATGCATGGTGCAACCACTATTCTTCTTACTGCGGGGAATAGGAGGGTGTGTGTATGTACAAACAGGTCTTCTGTATGTGTGTACATATTTATATACGAGGATTAAGGAGTTATACATGCATGCCGGTACGGAGCTACTTGTTTTGCTTCGGTGTATTTATGTCTCTCTCCAAGATAGACGCATTGTACAAAAATATGTGTTGTGGTCGCGCGAGTGACAATATATGCGCCTCATGCGACATTCAACGGCAAGCGAATGCGGTCATGCCATGCAGTCGGCCATGGAACATGCTCGGAATCGCGAGATCTTCATGCTTGCCATGCAGTGACGCAGCAATTAAGAACATGTTTTCAAATCGCAATCCGGATGCGTTCATGCGCATGATCAGTCGCCTTCGTCCGTCCTTGTTTGTCTTCGCACATCGCTCAACCAATGCCATGCAAAGCGGAATCGGTCTTCCCATCTTGATTTGCTGAGGGCTTTGCTGCACTAGCAGTGTTGCACGTATAAATCATAAGTCGTCCGTCATTACTCGCAGATCCCGCGGCAACCATGAAGAACATAGCATGGACGATCTCTTGGCAACCTGGGAATCATTCAAGATACTGCAAAGTGTTGACCGGCCATGCACTCAGCTAGTCGTCCGTGCACCCGCATCCCAATGCCCCGAAGTATATACTACCCATAGAACCCCAAAAAAGAAGTCGTCATGCCTCATCGTTTCATCAAGACAGATTGCACAACCGCGGCACATGGCCATGAGCTAATGAATCAGCACCCTCTGTGCGGCTTTATTGCTGGAGCTCGTCACAGAATGAGCTCATCACGTAGCTTCCTTCATTCTTAAGTCAGATAGCAGCAGCCGGCCAAACGTTACATGCGTGCTCAGGTAACTCTGCGGCTGTAGGGCGATAGCGTTGCGCACAGTGTTGCACGTAGCTGCAATAGCGTTGCGTACAGTGCATAATGGTAGCTCGAGTGTGCCGCAGTACGATGTTGCTTTGTGAGCTGCCGAGTGCTGCTAAAATCGCACATGTCTAGGACCTTCAATTACCGTTCATTATGTTGACTTCGGGGTTCCCGGCTGTTTCAACCCCGGCCGCCGGTGGATCCCTCCAGCCCTAGTCTCGAACAACCCAAATCCTAGATAGGACCTCAGAATCTGACGTTTTCGATGATCTATGCACATGCATGCTTCCCCGAAGAGCATATTAACTAAAAGCAGAACCCCAACACCGTCGCTGTTGTACCAGATGATGCCCAATATCCTATACGTCAACCATGTAAACCTCGTACAGCCACCGCTTTTCCCAATAGCCCTGATTGGAAACTCAGATAGCATGTGTTTGCCGTCATGTGACTAAGCCTATGTGGCACGTGTTCCCACACCCTTGAATTTTCAATATCATGCACACACACACACACCCTCAAGCCCAACAATGAACTCAATCAAAAGATACACTAGCCAGGGCCTGCATAACCCTTATTCTGACTCGAAGCCTTGATACATAGTCCTGCAGTAATTGAACCCTACAGGATCCTATAAGATCTAAACCCGAAGCCCGGGACCCCTATAAACCCGTGCACCCAACCCTAAACCCCTGCACCCCTAAACTCCTGCAGCCCTATAAACCCGAAACCTGGTGCGGTTAGTGCGCCCTACATAATCAACACCCCGGAAAACAGCAGAAGGTGTCAGAACATACTTGCGACACTGTTACAAGCCCAAAGCCCTGCAACAATCCCAGAGTACAACCCTCTAATGTCACAGTCTTCCAAGAACCGACACGGCCCCTTCAAAGCCCCACAAAAGTCAGGAAGCACCAGAATTGAGACCTAATTCGTACACACATACAGTAAAGCTCCGACTTCTTAACCCAAGGAACTAACTGTTCCATTAGCCCAAACCCGCATGTAGCTGTATTCTCTAAACAAAGGCCGCCCCTGTATGTAGAGTTAAGACTGCGTGATCTGAGGTTACCACATGAAGACCCAGCTCGAGCAGGGAATCGCAAAGAAGACGAGGCCGCCTTCGATGGTGTGGCGAACCTTAGATATATAGTTTCGGTGTTCGGTCTTTTGCTGTATCTTCCGTAAGCTTTGGAATCTGAGCGTCGAGGTTCAATGCCAGTAGAAAGCCGAAGCCACTGCAGAGATCCATTTGGGGGGATTCGATCACCTCGGGCACGTGTGTGCAATGAGTATATAGAAACTGTGGAGCACACTTAGTTTCGAACAACTCAACCGCAGCGTGTACAATGCCGAAACGACACATCGTAAGTCCTCGAAGCCAGGCCCAATGATGTAGCAGCAGCCGCCAGTGTTCCAGTTCCTCACATATATATGCCGGACTGCGTAGTTGAAAGGGTTTGTTTGGTTTGTGTCGCATGCAGGCAAGAGGCCCGCAAAAAACTCCACCAGGTGGACATACTTGTCTGTCTCCAATGGCAAACCTGCATGCAGGTTCGTGTATAACTGGCATCGACTTGCAGTGCTGATGTGGAGCAGCTGGGTATCTGGCTCGCATTCAGGCTCGTGAGGATGTAGGCCAGCACGGAGTACCGCATGCTTGCCGACTTGAAGCGTTCACAATGTAAAGCTGGGCACTGGTGTGCTAGTTTCAGAAAGCGTGCCTGACCTAGTTACAGGAGACCGTGCACACATGCAGGCAGGCTGGTGCATCTAGCTTGCGAAATATACGGACTGCATGCACACATGCATGGACACAAGCTTTGGATGCATGCCGATCGACGCCTGATTCGAAGGATCATGACAATATATCGGAGTCGCTCACTGTTTCGCCTAACCCCCGGCAGCTGTGTGATCTACTTGAAAGATGTCTCGCAGTCGTTCGTGACCGGAACAAAATGTGACGACACACAGGCGGCTTGAGGTCGCAATGAAAGAGTGTTACTTGCAATGCCAAAGCAGGATTGAAGATCGACGGATTACCAGTGCATCAAAATTTAAGCCTGCCCCATGCAACTCGTCATCTCATCTAGATTCTAGATATAGCGGCGCTTCTTCTGCTCCTTAACCGGAATGGTGGAGAGGACAGTCGTACGCTCATCGGATACCCACCACCTTGGATGCTTCGTCTATAATAAGCACGCAAGAGCAGGAATGGCAGCACACGTGTATAAGCCGACAATGCACCGATCCCTCACGTTCTTCAACTTGAGGTCCGGCTCGGTCTCCAAAAGCCTCATTCTCGAAGCTACACCATGATTGCGAATCCACGAAACGATTTGAAGCGACATCGTTTGAGCATCTATGTGCGGCTTGGTGGCTGTTCCTTGAACGACTCAAAAGCGGCTGTGTAGGGGGTTACGCTTCCATCTGGTCTGGTCTTTGCTTTGGCCTTTGCTTTTGGTTTCTTGGGGGTGCTGGTCTTTGCTTTCGCCTTTGCTTTGGCCTTTGCTTTGCTCTTTGGGCTTCCTTTGGGCTTCGGCTTCTGATACTCCACTGGCTGCTTGCTGGCCAGCACCAGCCTCTGGGCATGGGGATTGATCGGCCGGGTCGAAAGATCCGGCTTGCCAGGAAATGGATGTACCGGCTCCTTGGACTCTCTGTTTGTCTGTCTGTCTGTCTCTCTCTCTCTCTCTCTCGTCTATGTCTGTCACTCCCTTCCATATAAAGACATCCATGTCCAAAGCTGACCAGACTCTGGCTCCGTCGTGAGTCGGGTCTTGTCTTTCGCTGCCTATATTTACATCGACATGATACATGTACCCGGCGCGTGAACCTATACAAACCAGTATATACACACACAGCTAACCTGCATGCGCATATGCATGTGGATCACTCGATTCGGTGGCATGCGCCTCCTTGGCCTCCTGCATGTCGTGATTGACCAAATCATCATTCTGCCCGTCGCCGGGTTGCTCAGGTTGCTCCTGCACCAAATCAACGGCAATTGTATTGTTTGTGCGGAAGCTAGGCGTGTGCAGTCGAGCCTCCTCGTCCAAGTCGATGCCCATGGTCTCGATGAAGCTCTCGTAGATCTCGTCGTTGGTGGGGTCCGGGAAATCCTTCCCACTACTACTGCTACTGCTGCTGTGCCAATGCCCTAGACCCAACACTGCTGATCAGATGCTCCTGCTCGAATTCATGTAACTGCAGATCGACACCGGCATGTTGCTAATTAATGCTATATGCGGTTGATGGCCTGATCATCTTGGTGCTCGTTCTCATCCATCGGCCACTCCCTTAGATCATGCAGTATATGTGTCGTCGCACTGACAACAGCAAAATTTCCGAGCGGCTCTGTCTGGCCAGGATCCATAGCCACATCCTTCGGCAGTGCTAGTACTGCTGCTGATCTATTGAATTGGAAAACCATCAATCTACTGCAATATTGACAATCTATTGCTGTTTGGCAGCTGGCAACTCCAACGAGGATCCATTCTCATCACGCCAGGAGATACTTCGATGCAAAGCTGGCTTCTTCTCAGCCTCAATTCGGCTGCTACGAACTGATCTGTCATGAACCCGTACCTCTACATCCCGAACTGCTTAACTCATTGCTGTCTGGCAGCAGGCCACGGATTCTGGGGATCTGAATCTGCAGACGCCTCGACCCACGTGTTATCCCAGCCTTCATCAGCAGGCCACGGATTCTTGGGATCTGAATCTGCAGAAGCCTCGCCCCACGTGTCATCCTGATCACCGGTAGACCATGGATTCTCTGGGTCAGCGTCTGCGACCCAAGACTCGGCTTGGCCATCATCGTCACCCCATTCCCCTGCGTGTGATCCACACATCAGATTATACGCACGGAATTAAAAGATCACCGCAATAAAAACCTGCCTGCAGGGTGGTGCAGTGCATCGTCCCCGGACTCCTTGAGAATCGCAGAAATGACTATCAATCATGTGGGTGCATGCGTTGTATGTACATGTGTATACGAATGCAAGCCTGCAGGTGCCCAGACATCCATGAATCATCGCAAAGAGCCTGCGTGCACATAGCAGTGTAGTTTTCATTGGTGATCTATATAGGCTGTAGCACAACTGGCCTTGTACTCAGCATCCTCATCATCGTTCCAGTCACCCCAGACCCTCGTGGGTGCATCCAAGGTAGCCACCGATTCAGCCGACGCAGCCTGCGTTCATGGATCATTTGGGCGACGGTGCAAAAATGACTTTACAAGTTCAGACCGCATGCATGCAATCTGACTGCAGGCACAAGACTGGATGCACACATGACCTGCTTCAGGGTTTCCGATTAGCGTTTGCAGGCCAGGCTTGAAATTAGGGCCTAATTTAGAGGCGATGCAAGCTATTTCTGGATCTCTACACGTATGTATACACTCCTTTCTAATTTCCACCTCGTGTCCGAACTAAGTTCTTGCTTGCTGTGTCGTCTAGTTTTTCTCGTTTGTAGCGCCGTATGTAGATAAGTGCTGGTACATAATTAAGTACACATGCTATATAATGGGTGCATGCATGCACTGGGCCTTGCGCTTCAGTGCGCTTTTGCGATGAAGTCTGACCTGATTTTTACATCTGGTCGCACGCAGACAGTTCTTGCATGAAGCAGTCATGTGTATTGCTCTCGGGTGGCTGGAGGAGGATCACCATCATGTGCAGCCGGCGCTGCAGTTCTTTCCTGCAGCAGAGTATATGTCACTGATCCTATATATGCATGTCAGTTATTCGTCCTCCGTGCTCCACGGCTGAGTTTCCGCATCATCCATGGCTGCAAGGGCTTCTTTGCCACGTGGTGGCACCAACGAGTTCTTAACAGACCGTTTGCAAAGATGCTGTATCTTTTTGGATTGCCTCTTAAGCCAGTCTGCTCGAGTGAGCCCGTCAGCCTGACACAACGGCACCTCTACTTTGTAGTGGTCGAGCAGGCGTTCTAGCGCACGATTCACAGCTGTTTTGGTAAAGTACCGGGGCTCATGAACAGCACCACACCACGCAAAGGCTTGTCTGCAACACAGGTATTTCAGGGAACCCCTTGGGGCTAGCGAACCTGTCCGGCGAACCCTTTCGCCTTGATCAGGGCGCACACAAGTCAAGTGCAACTGGGCCGCTATGTGCCGAGCTTTCCGCCCGATGTCTTCGGACATTTGGCCAGACAGCTGCAGCAACATCAAAATATGCGAACGACATATCAGCGAGCATGTCTAATACTATTATTGCGTATATATTCTCTAGTAGTTGTTAAGGATTCCACGTTGATTCTGATTGTAATCATCATAATCATTGAAGCATCATGAGCAAAATGTTGCTTATGCCACACGAAAATCAACAAAATCCACGAAGAAACTTTCATCACGACACCGGAAATCAGGAAGCAGAAGCGATACTTCCAAAAGGCATATTTATAAGGACGCTTAATTTATAAGGACGCTCGGCCATATAAGGCCGGTTGACCCGTGCTGGTTTGGTGCCTTTGGAGGCTTCTGCGCCGATGCAGCCTTTCGCGCCTTGGGAGCCTTCCGTGGCTTGCCATGGCGCTTGCGGCATTTCGCTGCTGCGCCGAGCACAACTGAAGCAGTTATGCTTGGCGCAGCAACGGTGCTGCACAAGGCTGTCGGCCGGGAAGCTTTGGGCAGGCTCCAGTTTACCAACGCAAGCGCAAACTTCATTGCCACGGCTACAATCTGCACATGCATCGTGTTGCCGCCCATGCTGGCGAGCTCCTTGTCGGTCACTTTGCTGGGAAAAACCATACGGTGAATTGGAAAACCGTGCAGCATGACTTTTTCAAGCGGGCTAATGATCCTTCCAGCTCGTGCGGATACCAGTACGGCCCCAGGTGTAACAGTAGGCAGGGAGCCATCGGTCCGCACCCGGGCTCGGTTCACATTCTGGGATACATCCGCGACAAGCTCCTTACTGCCTGCATGCTTTGTGCAAATGATGTCCCAGGCATCACGCTCACGCGGCAAATGCAGGAACAACGTGTCTGCGCAGCAGGCGACTCCGCTCTCAGTGCAAGGCCTCCGACTCTCACTCTTCAACCGGCTGCCCTGCTGCATTGAAGCTTTGCACATCTTGTGCAATTCTTTCCACTTTGGAGCATGGGAGCCTGGAGCCTGGGAGCCTGGGAACCCACGGTTGGAAGCTTGCGACCACTTCCGTTTGCGGCTTTCCTGGTACTGTGCCACAGCAGGGTGGCTCGCCGGTAGCAGTCTATCCAAAAGATCGACTGCGTCTCCGGAAGCAACTGCATCCAGGACTTCCGCCCAAGCCTCACGAAGCCAGCACGACATGTCCTTTGGCGAGATGAGGCTCACATCTTGCCGGACCCCGATGAAGTAGTACCTAGGCCTCTGGATGGGCTCCTGTAGCTCGGCAGGGTTCATCAAAATCATTTCGACATGATAGCCTGTGGACCTGAGTGCCGCCAGAACCTTTGCAGAAACACGCTTGATGCCTGACACATTCTCCAGCACGAAGCACGAGGGCCGCACAAGTTGGATGCGTGCAACGACCCCATAGAATATTTGAGCCTGTTTTTCCTTGAGGAGCCTTGACTTATTGTGGAGCAGGCTGAACGGCTTGCAGCTGAAGCCGGCAATGTACAGGTGAACGAACGGTGCCTTGTCAGCATCCAGGACACTGTGGAACAGTACCGAGGGCTTGGTATTAGCCTCGATAACCGACCGAGGACCAGCAGCCACCTCACTCCCAAACAAATGCTGGTGCGTGATGCCGAGCTCCCTAAGGCCATGGATCGGTGCATCAATGCCACTGCAATCAGTTCCCACCAACAATCTTTGTGGAAGTTTGGCCGCCCCGAGACCAAAACGGGCATGAGTGGCACCGATGCTGGCCTCGGTGGCACTCTGAAAGCCGGACCCCCAGCCGTCCAGCCACTGCCTCAAAGTGCCTGGAATCATGGCGGCAGCGACTCTACTGGGCCTTGGAGCCTGAGAGCCTGGGTGCCTGGGTGCCTGGAGCCTTGAATGCAACGGTAACGTTTAAATTGCTGCACTTGCTGACAACTTCAAACTTCGCGACGAGTGACTGGCACTGGGACAGAAGCAACGGCGATGATCCCACCAGACCAGTACCCCTCAATGACCCTTGGATGCACACAAAACACCCTTAGATGCAGTGCCTGGCCTGATCGTTGCATCCAAGGGTCATCCGGGTGCATTGAAGGGTCCTTTCAAGTTTTGGTGTGTGCTTTGCTGAAGGAATACAGGTGGTACAGGGTGGGGTTTAGGATAAAGGTGGCTTGGTGTCGAGGGTTTCGAGTGTAACCTGGGTTTCAGCAATTGACCCTTGGATGCACACAAAACACCCTTAGATGCAGTGCCTGGCCTGATCGTTGCATCCAAGGGTCATCCGGGTGCATTGAAGGGTCCTGTCAAGTTTTGGTGTGTGCTTTGCTTAAGGAATTTACAGGGTGTACAGGGGGGCTTTAAGGATTTAGGTGGTTTGGTAACGAGGGTTTCGAGTGTAACCTGGGTTTCAACTATCATCGACGAACAACAATGACGAGTTTGAAGACTTGTATCAATCTTTGTGGAAGCTTGGTCGCCCCGAGACCAAAACGTGCTGGCATCGGTGGCACTCTGAAAGCCCGAACCCCAGCCATCCAGCCACTGCCTCAAAGTGCCTGGAGACGCACGGAGGGCTGGTAGACATGCAGCCTCAGGGGCTTGGAGCCTGAGAGCCTGAGAGCCTGGGCGCCTGGGGGCCTGGGGGCCTGGAGCCTTGAATGCAAAGTTTGAATTCTGCACTTGCACAACTTCAGACTTCGCGACGAGTGACTGGCACTGGGACAGAAGCAAAGCCGATGATCCCAGCAGTAAAGCCTCCCCCT
Source organism: Symbiodinium sp. CCMP2592 (assembly GCA_905221615.1). NCBI lineage: Eukaryota > Dinophyceae > Suessiales > Symbiodiniaceae > Symbiodinium > Symbiodinium sp. CCMP2592. The sequence goes on from CAJNDT010000446.1 coordinate 1,820,094, forward strand.
CATTGCAGGAACAATCTGGCGGGACAACAGGATCCCTGGCCCAGATTTTGCCCCAGCTGGCGCATTAGCCCATTGGCCCAGCTGTCATCTGCCACTGCCTTGGCAGGTTGGCCTCAAGGCTGAGTTCCTGCGGCCCGACACCCGGCCAACGGTGCCCACAGTGACGTAACGGCAGCGTACACTGTGTGGGTAGGGTCAAAATGCACACTCTACTAGGCCTTGGAGCCTGAGAGCCTGGGTGCCTTGGTGCCTGGAGCCTTGAATGCAACGTTTAAGTTGAGCACTTGCTGACAACTTCAAACTTCGCGACGAGTGACTGGCACTGGGACAGAAGCAAAGGCGATGATCCCACCAGACCAGTACCCCTCAATGACCCTTGGATGCACACAAAACACCCTTAGATGCAGTGCCTGGCCTGATCGTTGCATCCAAGGGTCATCCGGGTGCATTGAAGGGTCCTGTCAAGTTTTGGTGTGTGCTTTGCTTAAGGAATACAGGGGGTACAGGGGGCTTTAGGATTTAGGTAGTTTGGTGTCCAGGGTTTCGAGTGTAACCTGGGTTTCAGCAATTATCGACGATCAAGAACGGGGTTTAGGGTTTACTTTCATTTTAACTTATTATTTAATTAAATGTTACTTAATTTAAAATAATAATTTTGAAATTAAACTTTAACCCTAAACCCTAAACCCTCATGGGGGCTGTTAGGGGTTGAAGCCTTTACTGGAGTGGGCATTTTAGGGGTACCAGGCTTTAGGGAGCGGGCTATGGGCAGGGTGTTAGGCTTACGGCGGGGTCATAGGCGTTCAAAGGGATTTTAATGAATCGACTGCAGCCGAGTACCGTAAGATGGTGATAATCTTAAGGGTTTAGGGTCTGGAATTTAATAGGGTCCAGGGTTTAGGGTTTAGACGATTTATGGCCTACTTTCAACAAAAACGTTGCTAAACCCCGCCACTACCTCTTTAATCATTTTTGTGAGGGGTTTGCCAAACAAAATCCTTCGGAGCCTTGGAGCCTTGGAGCCTAGGGGCCCTCGCGGACGCGTGACGCGTGCGTGACAATGTGTTTCTGTCACGCTATACGCGCATGTACGCGCTTCTGAGGGTCCGTGGACCGGAGCGCCGGCTCACAGCCGCTGCGCAGTCTCCATGCGTTTGTGGTCTGGAACTTCCAGTACCGCATGGCTGTGGCGTTGCCGTGCTGCCATGTGCAGCCCCAGTTTGCCGCGACCGGCAGGCAATTGTACTCGCCGTATGGCCTCCAGGATTGCCCCGTGGAGTTGTTGCCATACCACGCTTAGCTCGTCCCAATTCGAGCAGCGTGTTCATAGGGCTGAGCCCCGCGGCGATGCCCGATACGGGACATGCCTTTGTGTGAACTCCGGTTTAGGATTTAGGGATTTAAGGGTTTAGGGATTTAGGGGTTTAGGGTTTTAGGGGTTTAGGGGTTTAGGGGTTTAGGGGTCTAGGGGTCTAGGGTAGGGTTTTAGGGGTTTAGGGGTTTAGGGGTTTAGGGGTTTAGGGTTTAGGGTTTACAGGGGTTTAGGGTTTTTTTGATGCGATGGCAGAGGGGTTTAGGGTTTAGGGGATTGGGGTTTAGGGTTTCGGGGCTAAGGGTTTAAGGCTACCTAGCAAGGACGAAGCCCGCATTGCAGGGTAACTCCGAAGCAACAGGGTTAAGGGTTTGTAAGGATTTAGGGTTTAGGGTTTGTAAGGGTTTAGGGTTTGTAAGGATTTAGGGTTCAGGGTTTGCAAGGATTTAGGGTTTAGGGTTTGTAAGGACTTAGGGTTTAGGGTTTATCGGATTTAGGGTTTAGGGTTTGTAAGGACTTAGGGTTTAGGGTTTAGGGTTTGTAAGGATTTAGGGTTTAGGGTTTGTAAGGACTTAGGGTTACGGGTTTAAGTAAGGATTTAGGGTTCAGGGTTTGCAAGGACTTAGGGTTAAGGGTTTGTAAGGACGTAGGCTTAGGGTTTAGGGTTTGTAAGGAATTAGGGTTTAGGGTTTGTAAGGACTTAGGGTTTAGGGTTTAAGTAAGGATTTAGGGTTCAGGGCTTGCAAGGACTTAGGGTTAAGGGTTTGTAAGGACTTAGGGTTTAGGGTTTAAGGATTTAGGGTTCAGGGTTTGCAAGGACTTAGGGTTAAGGGTTTGTAAGGACTTAGGCTTAGGGTTTAGGGTTTGTAAGGCCTTAGGGTTTAGGGTTTGTAAGGACTTAGGGTCTAGGGTTTGGGCTTTAAGGGTTTTGGAATTAACTTAATGGAACCTTCCGCGAGTCCCTAAACCCTAAATTCCTTACAAGCCCTAAACCCTAAGCCTAAGTCCTTACAAACCCTTCACCCTAACTCCTTGCAAACCCTGAACCCTAAATCCTTACTTAAACCCTAAACCCTAAGTCCTTACAAACCCTAACTAAATCCTTACAAACCCTAAACCCTAAGCCTAAGTCCTTACAAACCCGAACCCGCCTCCGGCTCCAGCGCGGATTCCGCTGCCGAGCCTCGGCGAGTAAGGTTTAGGGTTTAGGGTTTAGGGTTTAGGGTTTTCGACGCTCACACTCGCACAGGCAGGCAAGGCTCCACGGGTTTAGGGTTTAGGGTTTATGGATACCCTTCAAAAAAGCCTGAATTCCCGCTGGCCTGAGCAGGCAAGCCGGGCCGGGATGAAGATCGCCTGCCGCGGGGGGGGGGGTTCTGCGGTTTATCGGGCTGGGGGGTTTTACTTGACAAGCTGATTGAAGAAAGCATTGTTTTTGCATGTGCGCTCGCTGTCGGCCGCACGGCTGGAGGGTGCAGGCAACATCGACTAGACTTGACGTTGCTCTGCACATGCCAGGATTCTGGCCAGCTGGACAATGCCAGGATTCCGTCGTGGCTGGCTGGCTTGAAATCTTTGAATTGGCACAAGCTGCTTGTCCCCCTGTGCGTTCGGCCAAGATCCTAAGCCTAGGAGCCTTGGGAGCCTGGGAGCCTTGGAACCTTGAACTTGAGTGAAACAAAGCTATAATACATTTACACATGAATCATATCACTTTTGTATTATTGTCATTAATATAAATCATGGCTCCTCAAGACATCCCAGCCTTAGAACCTAGGAGCCTAGGGGCCTGGGGATCGCCTGTGCAAAACAAAGCCAGCCAGCAATGAAACAGTCAGCAGGCTTCACTGATCAGGGTTCCTGGTGCCTGAGTATTTCATGGCCAAGTCGACCTGTCGCCCCCATTTACCGCACCGGCAGAGGGTGACCGTGTACGGCCTGCCAATGGCATCCAGGTGCCGCTGAAACTTCATCACCAAGGGCACCCGCTTCCACAGGATCACGCGTTCCTGGGATGGAAGGTTATCAGTCAAGTTAATACTAAACTATTTTATTTAAAATCGCCCAGGCGCCAGAGTGTAGCCATCCAAGAAGAGCCCGAAGTCGTCCCCATCGCCCAGGTAGGCGAAGGTCACCTCCCTCTTCTTCGAGAAGCGGAAGTCCTCCATGGTCTCGTCCAGATCGCCCTTGATCACCTCACAGAACGGCATCTTCGTCTCAGTGACGAACTTCTTCGAAGCGCAAACCGTCGCTGGGATCAGGCCGATGGAGTAGAAATAGCCTTGATCGGTCGCCCACAAAGACTTGGATCCGTACAGCGCCGCCATCTCAAGGCCGTCGGCAGGGAGTGGCGTAATGAAGTGCCCAAACCCGGCATCCATCCGGGCAGTGTTGGTCATCACCTCCGACCGCCTTGGATTTTTATCTAATTAATAAATAATTTAATCATAACGGAACGGCACAAAATACTGAGCCAAGTTGCCGCAGGGCTTGGTTGAAGACAGCAAGCCGCACGCCGCACTTGTACAGCTTGTTTTCATACTCCTCGGTGAAGCGCTCGCGGAGGAAACTGTTTTGGAGCATCATCTCGTTCCTCTCCTCCACGGATGCGAAGGTCTGCGCAGCAATGCCTATCGGAGCAGATCTTGGTACCGCTGACAGGAACCCGCATTTGTTCAAGAACATGGAGGCAAAGGCCAAGACATCCTGGGCGTACGATGACACCGACAAGAGCAAGCCATCCGTCATGATCGGCAGTGACCATCCTGCCCACTGGGGATCCTGGTCCTTGGTTAAGTCTGGACTCAGTCGAATGAGTCATATATAATAAGTCAAACGATGCAAACAATCTGTTACTCCAACTTCGATCTAGCCTAGCCAGGGTTCGAAGCGATTCAACATACATCCTCGCGCAGCCCCGTTTGCTATGTATGGGAACAAGAGGATGCGGACCACCTTTTCGTCAGGCGCATAGAGAAACTGATCCAGAAGCTCCCGGATGCAGCACGCCACCTCAGTGCAATTAATAATAATTACATTCATTCACAGATTTAAGTTAATTAATAACTTCATCAGGCTCAGGTACAACAGAGTACACCTGCGGCGTTGCATTCTGCGGCGGCATGGACGTCGCGATGCTCTGCAACTTGGGCATAACCTCCATGTCTTCCCACGGGAAATCTGAGTTGACACGATCTTCAGAACAATTCAAATGAAAAACTAAACTACAACCTACTATAATAATATGATTAATTATTATTATGATTACTAAATTAAATTAATTATTTAATTATTATATTATTAAATTAAATTTTAATGTTATTCTGCCGAGGTACATGCTATGATGCCACAATTGTCGGAAAAACTGCCGTCTGGGTAGAATGAGCTGCGATACGCATTGAACCCTGCCAGTGCCCACGTGAACTGCTCACTCGTGTCGTAACGGTCTCTCAGCAGGTCCGGCGCTTGCTTCAGGTGCCTGGAGGATCTATAATAATAATTATTATAAATAAAAAACTGATTAATTATAATTTCAAAGCAATAAACCAAATAATTAATGTAACATCTAACTTGAACTCCCAGTCGTTTAAGCCAATGTGCATATAGTGGGACTGGAGATCCGTAGCCTTGTAGCGCAGCATCGCCGGTTTGATCATGGACTGAAGGACTTGTGGGATGTTCTCGCCGACATCCGACGAAGTGGCATCGTCACTGGCCCTTGCCAACGAAGTCGATCCCGAGCCAGGCTGCTGCTGCTCCTCCTGGCCTCTGAGACCACTGTGAAGCCCTCCGAATCCACCGTCTCGGACTCGGACGGCTGTGCAGCCGCAGCTGCGGCGGTGTCCGTGGACTCGACCGCCTTCGCTCGGAGCTTCAATGCAGCCATGATGTCACTGTCCGCGCTGCTTGACATATGCTAACCCAGGAACTGGTCTGACTCCTGCTTCAGGAGCCTGAAACCTGGGAGCCTGAAAGAGCCTGGGAGCCACCGTGACAGGAAACGCAAGTGAAAGCAGCTGACTGTGATTGCATGTGGTGCACGGCAAACACTCCAGGCATGCATGCAACACTCCGCAGGTGCATGCAAAACTGGCGGCTTGCCTTCACGAAGAGCCGCGGCGGCCGTCGGCAGGTGTTCAAAACCTCAGTGGAACTGACTGAAATCTGGGAGCCTAAAGTGCCTGGGAGCCTACCTGGGAGCCACCGTGACAGGAATTTCAAGTCAAAGCAGCTGACTGTCATTGCATGTGGTGCTCGGCAAACACTCCAGCGGCAACACTCGCAAGTCAAAGCAACTGACTGTGATTGCATGTGGTGCTCGGCAAACACTCCATTGGCAACACTCCACGGGTGCGTGCAAAACTCGCGGATTGCCTTTGCAGAGCCGCGGCGGCCGTCGGCAGGTGTTCAAAACCTCAGTGGAACTGACTGAAACCTGGGAGCCTAAAGTGCCTAAAGTGCCTGGGAGCCTTTAAAGTGAAAGCTGCTGACTGTCATTGCATGTGGTGCTCGGAAAACACTCCAGCGGCAACACTCGCAAGTCAAAGCAGCTGACTGTGATTGCATGTGGTGCGCGGCAAACACTCTAGGCATGCATGCAACACTCCACGGGTAAATGCAAAACTAGCGGCTTGTCTTCGAAGAGCCGCGGCGGCCGTCGGCAGGTGTTCAAACCTCAGTGGAACTGACTGAAACCTGGGAGCCTAAAGTGCCTGGGAGCCTTTAAAGTGAAAGCTGCTGACTGTCATTGCATGTGGTGCTCGGCAAACACTCCAGCGGCAACACTCGCAAGTCAAAGCAGCTGACTGTGATTGCATGTGGTGCACGGCAAACACTCTGGGCATGCATGCAACACTCCATGGGTAAATGCAAAACTGGCGGCTTGTCTTCGCAGAGCCGCGGCGGCCGTCGGCAGGCGTTCAAAACCTCAGTGGAACTGACTGAAACCTGGGAGCCTAAAGTGCCTGGGAGCCTAAAGTGCCTGGGAGTCACCGTGACAGGAATCGCAAGTCAAAGCAGCTGACTGTCATTGCATGTGGTGCTCGGCAAACACTCCAGCGGCAACACTCGCAAGTCAAAGCAGCTGACTGTCATTGCATGTGGTGCTGGGCAAACACTCCAGGGGCAACACTCCACGGGTGCATGCAAAACTGGTGGCTTGTCTTCGAAGAGCCGCGGCGGCCGTCGGCAGGTGTTCAAAACCTCAGTGGAACTGACTGAAACCTGGGAGAGCCTAAAGTGCCTGGGAGCCTAAAGTGAAAGCAGCTGACTGTCATTGCATGTGGTGCTCGGCAAACACTCCAGTGGCAACACTCGCAAGTCAAAGCAGCTGACTGTGATTGCATGTGGTGCACGGCAAACACTCTAGGCATGCATGCAACACTCCACGGGTAAATGCAAAACTGGCGGCTTGTCTTCGAAGAGCCGCGGCGGCCGTCGGAGGAAACCTCAGTGGAACTGAGTGAAACCTGGGAGCCTAAAGTGCCTGGGAGCCTAAAGTGCCTGGGAGCCTAAAGTGAAAGCTGCTGACTGTCATTGCATGTGGTGCTCGACAAACGCTCCAGTGGCAACACTCGCAAGTCAAAGCAGCTGACTGTGATTGCATGTGGTGCACGGCAAACACTCTAGGCATGCATGCAACACTCCACGGGTGCATGCAAAACTGGCGGCTTGTCTTCAAACTTCGAAGAGCCGCGGCGGCCGTCGGCAGGTGTTCAAAACCTCAGTGGGGCTGACTGAAACCTGGGAGCCTAAAGTGCCTGGGAGCCTAAAGTGAAAGCAGCTGACTGTCATTGCATGTGGTGCTCGACAAACACTCCAGTGGCAACACTCGCAAGTCAAAGCAGCTGACTGTGATTGCATGTGGTGCACGGCAAACACTCTAGGCATGCATGCAACACTCCACGGGTAAATGCAAAACTAGCGGCTTGTCTTCGAAGAGCCGCGGCGGCCGTCGGCAGGTGTTCAAACCTCAGTGGAACTGACTGAAACCTGGGAGCCTAAAGTGCCTGGGAGCCTAAAGTGAAAAGTGAAAGCAGCTGACTGTCATTGCATGTGGTGCTCGGCAAACACTCCAGTGGCAACACTCGCAAGTCAAAGCAGCTGACTGTGATTGCATGTGGTGCACGGCAAACACTCTAGGCATGCATGCAACACTCCACGGGTAAATGCAAAACTGGCGGCTTGTCTTCGAAGAGCCGCGGCGGCCTTCGGCAGGAAACCTCGGTGGAACTGAGTGAAACCTGGGAGCCTAAAGTGCCTGGGAGCCTAAAGTGAAAGCAGCTGACTGTCATTGCATGTGGTGCTCGGCAAACACTCCAGTGGCAACTCGCAAGTCAAAGCAGCTGACTGTGATTGCATGTGGTGCACGGCAAACACTCTCCAGTGGCAACACTCGCAAGTCAAAGCAGCTGACTGTGATTGCATGTGGTGCACGGCAAACACTCTAGGCATGCATGCAACACTCCACGGGTGCATGCAAAACTGGCGGCTCGTCTTCAAACTTCGAAGAGCCGCGGCGGCCGTCGGCAGGTGTTCAAAACCTCAGTGGAACTGACTGAAACCTGGGAGCCTAAAGTGCCTGGGAGCCTAAAGTGAAAGCAGCTGACTGTCATTGCATGTGGTGCTCGGCAAACACTCCAGTGGCAACACTCGCAAGTCAAAGCAGCTGACTGTGATTGCATGTGGTGCACGGCAAACATTCTTCGAAGACAAGCCGCTCTCTCTCTCTCTCCCCGAGTCCGTGTGAGAGAGAGAGAGCGGCTTGTCTTCGAAGAGCCGCGGCGGCCGTCGGCAGGTGTTCAAACCTCAGTGGAACTGACGGAAACCTGGGAGCCTAAAGTGCCTGGGAGCCTAAACTGAAAGCAGCTGACTGTCATTGCATGTGGTGCTCGGCAAACACTCCAGTGGCAACACTCGCAAGTCAAAGCAGCTGACTCTGATTGCATGTGGTGCACGGCAAACACTCAAGGCATGCATGCAACACTCCATGGGTAAATGCAAAACTGGCGGCTTGTCTTCGCAGAGCCGCGGCGGCCGTCGGCAGGCGTTCAAAACCTCAGTGGAACTGACTGAAACCTGGGAGCCTAAAGTGCCTGGGAGCCTAAAGTGCCTGGGAGCCGCCGTGACAGGAATCGCAAGTCAAAGCAGCTGACTGTCATTGCATGTCATGCTATAACATGATTTTTGCTCTCGTCCTGCCCCCCCCCCCCCCTGAGGCTGCGGCTGCGGCTGCGGCCACAGCCGAAGAGTGATCACGACGAAGTCCATGAAGACATGGCGGCACGGGTTAGGGGTGGGCCTTGAGCCTGGCAGCCTGGGAGCCTTGGAGCCACCACCTACTGTAGTCTGACTGACTGAGCCTGGACCTGCATGCTGGGGTCTGACCGAGCCTGGTGCATTGTTCTGGGTCTGTGCATGCATGCTGGGGTCTGACCCAGCCTGGTGCATTGTTCTGGGTCTGACCGAGCCTCGTGCATTGGTCTGTGCATGCATGCTGGGGTCTGACCGAGCCTGGTGCATTGTTCTGGGTCTGTGCATGCATGCTGGGGTCTGACCCAGCCTGGTGCATTGTTCTGGGTCTGACCGAGCCTCGTGCATTGGTCTGTGCATGCATGCTGGGGTCTGACCGAGCCTGGTGCATTGTTCTGGGTCTGTGCATGCACGCTGGGGCCTCGGTCGGGGATGCACGGGCATCCCTCACCCCCGCAAGATGTCAGTGGTGGGACCACAGACATCTTGCGGGGGTGATGGATGTCTCTATCCATGCACGCTGGGGCCTCGGTCGGGGTTCATGCACGCACATCCTTCACCCCTGCAAGATGTCGGTGGTGGGACCACAGACATCTTGCAGGGGTGAGGGATGTCCGTGCATCCCCCGACAGGCATCAACTCCAACCAGGTGTTTCCACTGGAAACACCTGGTTGGATTGATGCCTGGTCTGACCCCTCGAGCCTGAAGGCTGCAGTTGGTTGTATGCAATGAACCCCACAAAACACCAAAAAATTAAAAATCCCCGAAACGGCCACCAAGTAATGCCCCTGCTGCAGGACCCCCTTTTCGCCACAGTGGCTGCTGGAAAGAGCGAAGAGGTCAAGCCTCCCTGGCGGCAGCCTCCGGCCTTGGCGCCGAGAGTAATAAGACCGCCTCTACGACCTGTACGACCTCCTGCACTACCACAACCGCAGAGCACACCGCCGCCGAGTACGCCGCCGCCGAGCACACCAAGGCCGCCGAGCACACCGCCGCCCCCAAGGACACCACCGCCAACGACCCCGAGTGCGCCGAGTACAGGACCAGCTGGTCAGGGGGCGGCGAGTGCAGCACGACCAGCAGGTCAGGGGCCAGCCGGGCCAGCTGCAAGGTCAGCTGCACTGGAAGCACGACTTTTGTCGTTGAGAAGGGTGCTGCGGACGGTGGGCCGGCTGACGGAGGATGCGGACCTGGTGGTGAGAGACCTGAGTCGCACTCTCTTTGCAGAGGCGGCAAGGGTCTGCCAGGACGATCCGTACGAGGACGCCTAGGGCCAGGGCAGAAAAAATGGATGTGTCTCGGCTTGTGTGACGGCGGGCCTCTGAGCTCGCTGCATGTTGTGCTTGCAGGGTTTGCAACGGCGGGCCTCTGAGCTCGCTGCCTGTTGTGCTTGCAGGGTTTGCAACGGCGGGCCTCCGAGCTCGCTGCATGTTGTGCTTGCAGGGTTTGCAACGGCGGGCCTCTGAGCTCGCTGCATGTTGTGCTTGCAACGGCGGGCCTCTGAGCTCGCTGCATGTTGTGCTTGCAGGGTTTGCAACGGCGGGCCTCTGAGCTCGCTGCATGTTGTGCTTGCAGGGTTTGCAACGGCGGGCCTCGGAGCTCGCTGCATGTTGTGCTTGCAGGGTTTGCAACGGCGGGCCTCTGAGCTCGCTGCATGTTGTGCTTGCAGGGTTTGCAACGGCGGGCCTCTGAGCTCGCTGCATGTTGTGCTTGCAGGGTTTGCAACGGCGGGCCTCGAGCTCGCTGCATGTTGTGCTTGCAGGGTTTGCAACGGCGGGCCTCGGAGCTCGCTGCATGTTGTGCTTGCAGGGTTTGCAACGGCGGGCCTCTGAGCTCGCTGCATGTTGTGCTTGCAGGGTTTACAACGGCGGGCCTCTGAGCTCGCTGTTCATTTGTATATTATATATTTTATATATATATATATATATATATATATATATCTGTACGTTCATGCTTTCCTTTGTTGCTTTTGGCGGCTCTTTGGGTCGCTGCATACAGTTGTCATTGCCTGGATCACATGACTTGTTATTCTCCGATGCCATACATCCACAGCTTCAAGCAGTGCCAAAGAGCAGACTGCTGTAGTACATTATCTACGTATAGACATGTGTGTGTATGTGAAATCGATGTTTGCATGGGATTGGCTTATACATTACACGCACGTAGCATCTCAAGGCTTTCATGAGAAACATATCAAAACTCAAGACTCCTTTGCAACTATATAGGTCATGGCGAAGACAACGACCGCTTGCCCGAAAGAAGGGTTGCTGGAAGATGTTTCGAAGGCTTTGGCGCGACCTGGTACTTCTTATCGGGAAGCTGCAGAAAAGCTGGGCGTCCACGTGGAAAAGGTCAAGAGGGCTGCTCACGAACTCGGCGGCCAGAAGCAAGAAGTCTGGAGTCTCTTACAGATGGCCGAGAATGCCATCATAGCCGTGGCCAAGCTGCCTGCACTGCTGACCCTTCTCTGTGCCCGGACACCGGCGCTTTTTGAGGCTTTTCGGAAAGCAGCTGTTCAGGCAGCCGAGAAGCCTCTAAGCCTCATACTGTCTTTCGACGAGGCGACAGCTGGGAACGTTCTAGCCCCCGATCCTGCCAAAAAAGCTTGCATGGTTTACATTGCTTGCAAAGAGGTTGGGATGCAAAATCCTGCTTTGTGGTGGCCTGTCAGTGTGGTGAGAGCTGACATAATGAAGCACCATCTCCATGGCAACCTCGCACCAATCCTGCAGAGCAACTCACTGGTGGCTTTTTGGTGCAGGGTGCAGGCCAGCAGCCGTTCATCTTGAGAGTGCGCATCTCAGCGGTGATAGCTGATGGCGAAGCACTCAGACAGTCGCTGAGTTGCAAGGGCGCAGCAGGGCTCAAACCCTGTCACATGTGCAAAAACGTCATCAAGAAGAACCATGAGATGACAGGCTCCTTGCAGGGCTATCTTCAGGACATTTCTTCTCTTCCAGGTTCTTGGGATCGCATGACGGACGAAGATATTTTTGATTTCTGCGATGAGCAACGGCGACGAAAGATGGTCCTCTCTGCGGCCGCATTCAGGGAGGAAGAAACCCTGGCCGGCATTGTCTTCGATGAGCAGAGCTTGATCCAGGACCAATGGGCTCGACTTCAGCTGCCACCAAGTCTATTCATGTATGACTTCCTCCACATCTACTTCACGAAGGGTGGAGTGGCCAGTCTGGAGGTCGCTTACATTGTGCAGCGAGCAGCCGCAGCACTGAACGTGAGCAACGAGGACTTGGCGGACCTGCTGCGAGACCATGCCTGGCGAGTCCCTGGACACATCAAGAACTTTGCAGGGCCGGCAAACCGAGCCCGTCTGTTCGACTCCGCTCGCTTCTTGGACCTCGCCTACAAGTCCAAGGCTTCCGACCTCCAGCAGCTCCTGCCACTGCTCGGCTGCTTGCTTGAGATGTTGGACACGGACAATGTGCTGCAGGCGGAATTGCGCAGCTTCCACAAGCTGTTGCAAATTCGCAGGGAGCTCTCCAGACTGCAGGCCCTGGACAAGGTTGAGTGCACACAGACTTTGACCAGGCTACAGACCGAGCACCACCTTCTCTGTGTCCAGGCTTATGGACAGCAGATCCTCCGCCCGAAACACCACTGGAGGTTTCATGCTGCCGAACAGATTGAAAAGTGGGAGGCTTACGTGGACACCGCACCCTGCGAGACCAAGCACCAGATGCTCGGCGTTCTTCTGCTTGGCTCTTTAGACTTTAACTTTTTGAGTTTCTATATCAACTATAATATATAAGGATGCTAAAGGTTTAACTTTTAGGAGGGGTTCAGAAGTCCGCCAAGGATGTACAAGGGTGTGGCCGACAAAAACTATGACACAATGACGCATCATCGTGCTTGGTCGGAAGCAGTGGCGATGAGAATGGTTATTTCCTGCCACGAGCAGCTGCGAACGTTCTTTGCAGAGCAGGCCCAAGTTTTCTTGGGGAAACCTACCCGCTGCACTTATGGAGCTGGTCTGAGCTATCGGGCTGTCAGGCTTCATGGCCGCCATTGGGCACAAGGCGATTTCCTCTTGGAGCCTGTTCCAGGACAAATTGTGCGATGCTTGAAGGATTCCGCGGACAGGCCTGTCCTCTTGGTCAGGCAGTATCGGCCGGTGACAACCGCGGTCTTCAGCACTGTGTTTCGCCGCACATCCACTGTGCGCGAGTTGCACGATTTGCGACATGTGCGCAACGCCTCCTGGTGGCTTTGCGAGAACGAGGATGTGGTGCGAGCCCTTCCGTGAGCAAAAAAGAGTCCAAGCCAATGCTTTTAGCCTCTGGTGTCCCCCAATCTCAAGAACGGCGGTTTCGAGTCGCTGCAAACAACACTATAGCCACACCAAAACCCGGCATCACATGGCTTCTTTTCCATCAGCGGCGGTGTCATATCGCTGCAAGTGCTATACCACAAAATATCAGCGGCGGTGTCAAATCGCTGCAAGTGCTATACCACAAAATATTGCAAAATGCACCAAAAAAGATAGGAAAAGATAAAAATAGATAAAAAAATATAAAAGAAGATAAACAAAGATAACCATGACATATATAGAAGATAACATACATCATGTTAGAAGATAGTTTAGCCGTTATCTTGCCTCTAAGTAGATATATCTTCGGGCGACCAACCGTGTATATATATATATAGTCTCTCTCTCTCTCTCTCTATCTATATATATATATAATTACACATGTATACACATGTGTATACATATATATACATATATATATAGAGAGAGAGAGAGAGAGAGAGAGAGAGAGAGAGAGAGAGAGAGAGACAGAGAGAGAGAGAGAGAGAGAGAGAGAGATAGGAGAGACAGAGACGTAGCACCTGCAGAAAAAAACATTTGTCCAGAACCCCTCTACCATTGTTTTCTTAGCGAAGAGGACCCTCGAAGGGTTTTGGCTCATAAGCCGCATAGATATAAAATGAGGCCCCATACCTTTTGGGGGTCGTTCGGTTCTCAGTGTATGCCCCGCTGCCTGAGAAGCTAGAAAGCACTGGTGCTCAAACCCGCAAGCCAAACTCCCAATCCGAAAAGCCCTAGGCACGTAAGCAGACTGAGAGCGCACCTTCGGGATTTGACTTTGATTCCCCCGGGAGGCCAGTTTCTCACATCGGACTGCGCAGGAACCTCCCGTGGCTGGGTGGAACTGGGTTTTAGGAGAAGAGCAAGAGGAAAGCGAGAGATAGAGATTGCGAGTGTGGTCTTGCAAAGCAAGGTGGGTTTGGGGACTGGTGAACTTGGCTTCTTGCCTCAGAAGGGTGAAAGGCTGTGCTCGACTGGATCCAAAGCATGCAGCATCTATCATGCTAGCCACGCCCCGCAAACCGCAAACCCTCAATGCGCACACACCTTCAATCCTGCAGACTTGCGAAAACCCTAAGCCTACAAACACCCCAAAGACCTACAGCCCTTAACTCTAAACCTCCAGCTTGCGGATCGTAAAAGAGCTTCTGGGCAGCCGCACAGCCCAAGGAAATGGCACGGCATACCCTGAAGCTTAGGGGTAGTTACGGGCTCAAGGGTTGAGTTTAGGGTTTCGGATATAGGTCGTAGGTTTATGGTTTAGGGTTTAGGAGGTGTGGCTAACACTGGTCTATAATGATCTATGTGATGTAGACTTCCTTTGCTTTTAAAGTTTAGCCTCAGAACCCAAATGCATACTGACCCGGATTCCTGAGGCCAACAGCTGTGGATTATACTTTGCGTGCCTCGCTCTGAAGGCAAACGAAAGTCGTGATCTTTGCCTGGCGGAGACCGTCTCGAAGTTCGTTAACTCTTATAATTTATAAAAGGTCCATGTACCAAATAGTATATACCTCGGCCTTGAAGTAGTCCCCATACAGGTACATTGGGGCCGAAGTATATACTAGTTGGGTCTTGTAAGGCTTTACAGTGTTACACCTGCATAATCACCCAGAGTGTCCCTATATAGACTTTCATTCCTATGGACTTCAGCCCCTGAAGACATCCTCATGAAGACTTTGGGGAAGTACTTGTATACCGTGCAATTAATGGTAATATATTTTTTTAGAAAGAGAGAGAGAGAGAGAGAGAGAGAGAGAGAGAGACAGAGAGAGAGAGATGGGCTCTCTTGGTTCTGGGCGGCCAGTAGAGCCCATCTTTCGGAGCCGACGAGTAAGGGAATGTGGGAATTCGGGAAAGGTCTGAGAGTTGGATGCTAAATTTCGAGTTGAGGGTTTTCCAATGAGTTTGAAATGGTCACTTCAGGTTTTGGGGATCAGGATTCGTGGTCAAGTTAGGGTTTAGGGCTTGGGACTAATGAGTTGATCTCGAGTACTACACACATAGGATTTCCCTGGCATATTGACGGTGATGCTGTCAGAATTCCACTCCCTTTCAAAATCTGTCGCAACCATGATGGATGTCTCAAAGTGTCAGAATGTTTCAGATGTCCGCTTTCACAGGGGTTTCCAGCCGCTCGGGCTTTATAAAGCATAGCCAGGTTTTCATCCTTCGGTGTCGAAATGGGATGATATGCGGGCCTACACGAGTAGAACCGTGTTCTGATACAGACCCTAGCAAAATCTGACGAAGAAGAAACACTAAACTCGAACCCTGAATCCGAGGAGTTCTCGGCTTTGCGGTGTGGGGCTCGATAGGTAGAGGAGGTACATCGAAACCATGGGGTTCTGGGTAACAATATATGCAATGGGACAGTAGGTGGTCCTCTATAGTAGGGAAGCATCTCTCCTTTTCTCCTGCACAAATGTGGGAGCTACCCACGGGTATGAGGTGCACGCCACGAGAAAAATCGCTACTGAAAAGATCAGGGCAGTCCTTGTCCAAAGATTCGTATAGAGCCCTATAGACTAGTTGTCGATTACCCTTTTTGCCAATGTCCCCAAATGCCTTTCATCAGTTATATAACTGTATACCGATCCCCCTCGCCCCAACCACCCTTTATTCCCAACACCCTTTATTGGACCCTAACTACGCACCATTAATATCCCACAAGGGCTCCATTTTTGTCTAAGGGTAAATCGGAGGGTCCTGGTAGGTGCCGGGATCCTCCTACAAGAGCCATTCTAGTCGCACCCACCGAAGCTCCAGTGTACTATATGTGGGTGCTTGTCATTATTATGGTCAATTTTTGGGTACCCTAAATAATAGGTGCCGTACTATAATAGGGATCCAAAAAAGGGGCCATAACTTTGACAACCAGCCATATGTACTACATGAAGACCGCAATGTGCGGTTTAGGGTTGAGGGTCTATGTGGATATACCTCACCACTTCACTACATCGGAGTACGGCATAACTCCGCACTTTTTGTGTGCGACCCTGAAGACATTGGGATCTCATTCTTGAAGATTCTCGGATTCACAACTAAGACTAAGGAAAGTATAAACCCTACACCCTAAATGGTGCTTTGGGAAGGACGGCCCTGCAATGACTCCGCTGGAAAAGTGTGAACCCTACGGGCCCAAGACCTCTAAACCCAAAACCCTGAACCCTAAGTCCTAAACCCTATAAGTCCTAGACCCTAAACCCTAAGTCCTAAACCCTAAACCCTAAGTCCTAAACCCTAAACCCCTAAACCCTAGCACCGGGGCCACGGTGTCCTAGGTTTCTGGTGCGGGGTTTAGGGTTCTGTGCTCTCGAAGCCTGAAAGAACGAAAAAGGAGCTTAAAACCCAAAAACCAAAGGGGAAAAGGAGGGACCCTTAATGGGGACCCCTACCCTATAATGGGCTATATAACGGGTATATAATAGCTATATTAAGGGTATATACCTAGGGGTCCTTATTAAGGGTCCCTCCTTTTACCCTTGGATAAAACCTACACTCATAGACTTTGGCTACGAAGGGGGCGGGATCTCTCAGAAGTTCAGCAACGTGCGCTCTTGCGGCACGCCGAGCTCCTCGTAGACTTTGCGCACCTGGGGTTTAGGGTTTGTTTGTAGTGGTTTAGGGTTTCGGATTTGAGGCTTAGGGTGTGCAGGGTTTATAGGGTTTGCAGAGTTTACTGTAGGGTTTCGGGTTTAGGATGGGGTCCTCATGCATAATGTGTTTGAGCTCCATGTTCAAGACGACGGCCTTTAGACTAAGAAGCAGGTTTTCCGAGTTTAGGCCTCAGGGTTTGGTATGACGATGGGTCTATAAACCCTAACCCCCAAATAGGAGTTTCCGAAAAAAAGGGCTCCTAATATAGTACCCTGAGTAGTAGGACCCTTATTATAAGGACCCCAAAATAAGGTACCCCTAATTGCAGAAAGCTCCCATGAAAGCCCTAACCCTTACAGAAACCATAGGTATCAAGGGCCTGAGGATCTCTGGCCTTCCTGCGGAAACCTAGAGGCTGGAAATATAGTACCATTATAGAATTGGGTCCCCTAAGCCAGGACATGGATGGTCTTTTGGGACCTAATTCTATAATGGTACTATATATGGAGCCTCTGGGTAAGTGTCCCTACGGACCTAGGGGTCATAGCGCCTCTGCAGTGGCTCATAGCATTCAGGGGTCCTGGGTCCCGCGAACTGGGAAACCTAGGCTAGGGTTTAGGGTTTCGGGGTGTAGGGTTTATGTTTTAGGCTAGGGTTTAGGGTTTAGGGGTTCAGGGTTTGGGGTTTAGTTTAGGGTTTAGGGGTTAAGGCTAGGGTTCAGGGTTTAGGGGTTGAGGGTTTAGTTAGGGTTTAGGGTTTAGGGTTTCGGGGTGTAGGGTTTCGGCTAGGGTTAAGGGTTCAGGGTTTAGGGTTTGGTTTAGGGTTTAGGGGTTTAGGCTAGGGTTTAGGGTTTAGAGGTTCAGGGTTTAGGGTTTAGTTATTAGGGTTTAGGGGTTTAGGCTAGGGCTTAGTAGGGTTTAGGGGTTTAAGGTTTAGGCTTGGGTTCTTACTCCAATAGCGTCGCAATCGGTTGTGGACACTGAACTAAAGAAGTGCACACTTGAGTGTTTGGCGACACAAATCCGACAAAAATAAAATCAAACGTAGACTGACACGATGTAGCTATAGAGAACAAGATAGTGTGCTAACCTGCCCTGCCAAGGTGCGGCTTCCACCATGTCCTGCCAGAAGTGTTGCAACGCCCCAAGGGGGAGCCCTGAAACTGCACCCCCCTAAATCCTGATCTCTCCACCCAGACGCTTTTAAAGCCGTCGGTTCGTTTGAATCATTAAGAAGTCTCCGCCCTGAAACCTAGAGTCGGATCCAGGGCCTCAGGACTTTGAGTGGGGCTGTCGGGTATGTTAGCTAAGTATGGGAGCTACTACTAGGAATCCCTCACTCCCAAAACTTATTGTATCCTTAAGGGAGGGGGCTGCAAGGGGGGTACATGGCCTAGTGATCCCTAACTCTCCCTAGTACTCCCTAAGGTTCCCCTAAGGATTCCTTGTACCCTCCCCCCTTGAACCACCCTCCCTTAAGGATCCTATAAAAAGCTTCTGCCCACAGATCCCAAGTACTCCAGATCCCGAGTTTAGCAACGGCTGGGTCGGGGTATCACGCAAGCCAACACGTAATATAATGCTTAGAGTACGTAGGTTTTCTGGCCCCAGTATACAGTAATACAAAAAGGAGCCACCAAAATAGTACAGGTAAGTAGTAAGGCACCTGGATTAAGGCCACTATATTGAACAAGCAAGCTGCGACCATACAAAGAAACACACACAAGCAGCGACTCAGAACAGACAGGCGGATAGGACAGACAAACAGCCAGGCAGGCAGACAGATAGACAGATGGCCAGGCAGGCAGACAAAAATATGGTGCATACGTACATACATACACTCTCGCCCAAAAGGCTTCCAACTGGCTCAACTAGGCCGAATATATCAGTCCAAAACAATATGCTGTCGAAAGAGTTACAACCTTGAACAGAGAACACGCACACACGAACAGGAAGGCCTTTTGGCCGCAGAGCAAGGCACCGTGTACCGAGGTAAGGACGAAGCCTGGAGGCCGTCATATGGGGTGCTTTTGAGGGTTCCTAAGGCAGGGTTCCGTAAAGGGTTCTACAGGGGATCAACAAGGGTCCTATAATCTGAAGTCCGTCTCCAACAATCATGTCACTACAGCGTAGGACTTCTAACCCTAAACCGGCCCTAAACCCCTAAACCCTAGACCCATAAACCCTTCAGCCTAAAGCCCTAAAGCCCTACCCCCCAAACCTCTAACCTCTAAACTCCTCAACCCTGCAACCCTAAACCCCTAAACTACCCTTCAGGACTTGAGATTCAAGGTTGAGGGATTTCGGGTCTTCAAAGACAGCGGAGTGTTCGTCTGTCTGGTTCTTAGTAGGAAATGGGGGACTAGACTATAAAGGCTATTGTCGGGGTTAGATAAGGATTTCCATAGGGCTCCATTTAGGGGTTAGGGTTTGTCGTCCAGCGATTAAGTACATTACAGGGTTTAGGGGCTGGGGTCCGTCACAGGGTTTGGGGGTTAGGGTTTAGCTTACGATTTAGGGTTAGGGTTTCAGCGGTTAGGGTCTATAATCGGGTCTTGTGGTTAGGAGTTGTCAAAGGGTTAAGGGATTAGGCTCTATCGCGGCATGCCATGGGGCTCCGATTTATCATAAAGGTTTGGGGGTTAAAGCTGGTAATTATAGGGTTTAGCCAGTGTGGGGGCTGGGATGCATCTCAGGCTTCACGGTGTAGGTTGTGGCTAGGATTTAGGTAAGAGCTGTCGCTTTGCTTACGAATAAGATCTACATGTACAGTCAGTAACCGAAGCATACACACAAGCATCAGTTAAAGAGGATCGCTATGTACCCCAGCCTGCGAGGTGTTTGGGCGTAGAGTCTGCGGCCGAACAGCTCCATTGGACTAAGAGCTCAAGGACTGTAGGATCCTAAATAAAATGATACTGGAGCTCCGAAATCCGAACCCCACGACTGCATAAACCCCCCTAAACCCTAAACCCTAAACGCCTAAACGCTAAACCCTAAAAGCCCTAAACCCTTTAAACGCTAAACCCCAAGACGAGAGCCTTCGCCGCGAGATTCGTCTTCCTGCAGCACATCCTGCACATAGCCTGGCAGAATCCCAGCCATTCGCCGCAGTGACGTGTATAATGCTGTAAGCAGTTTAAAGGTTCCTCAAGAAGTTGAGGAATTATTGATTAGCGTCTAGGGGAATAACTTGCAAAAGTGTCCCTTAATACGGTCCCTTACATGTTAACTGTAACAGTTTGTAAAATGATACGACCCCTGCAACCCTCTTTTGAGTACTTACGCCCATTATGTTGGTCGCAAGAGATTACGATCAGTCTATTACGTCGGTCGCAAGAAATTACGAGCAGTCTGGGGCCGCCCAGACAAGCCTTTGTCACTTAAAGCCTAAGCACCCTCAGCCCAAAACCTTCAGAGTCTAACTAGGATACCCAGTAACCTAAGAAATATTAATTCGGTATATCTCGATGGCGGACTTCCCGGTATGTCTGAAAAAAAAGGACGGCGGATTTGAATAAAAAGGCCTCTCTTTTTGGTATTGGGTAACTTTATAAGGAACCTGGGACTACAAAAGGGAATAAGAGTACTACTGGGCATTCTAGAAACTCCATATCGGCCCATAGCTGGATAAGAGCCAAAACCACCATACACTCAGCCCAGAGGGCTCACAGTACCCATATGATTTGATAGAGATTATCGGGCTGGTAAGAAGATTTGGGGTTGTGAGAGGGTTATGGGGTTTTGCAGCTTTGCGCTGTACGCTGTGCTAGAGAGTCTTTGGTTTACCTAACCCAAAGGGTCCGATGTACTGTTATGGGGGATACTTCCCCAAGGTATAATTATAATAGTAATTCCTAATATGGAAACCCTGCATTCTGCTATATCGGTGCATTGGACCCTTTACCTAAGGGTCCATGGGGCACGAGCAAGGGGCGCGTTGAGGACGTTGACAGCATCGCAATTTGACTGGTTCGGCCCTCTACCCTAACCCTATTTCTCGAGCCCTACGCCCAAACTCAACCCTATATCAGACCAGAAATCATCTATACTGAACTTAGAACCCTAGCAAAAATTAAATATTTTAGCTGTTTCTTAGGGATTATAATAACCAAGAATTAAAAAAATATTTCTAAGTACCCCTAAGGATGCCCGCGCCAAGCGGGAACTCGTTGAGGATGTTTGATCCGCGGCGTGCCCCGGGGCCAGTTTCTGAGTACCCCTCTTTGCGAGGAAGCGTCGGCAAGGCTGCCTCGTAGAAAAAACAAAATCGCTGCGCGAGATACGGACCGAAGTGTGGCAGCTTGGTGATGGACCTGGCCAGAGTTTCTTTGCCTCCAGGAACTGCCTCTCTGCGTCTGCTTCAAGGTCGGCCTCGAGCAACATCTTGCGCAAAAAGGACCAGGCCTGCCCAGGTTGCTTGGCTCGCAGCGTGCCTTGCAAGGCTCGTGCAGCTCGGAAGGAACCATCCGCCAAGTTGGCCGGGTGGTCGGCATTGTTGGCTTGCATGGCCATCAGCTTCGCACACAAGTCGGTACGGATTCTCAAAGGCCGGGGCAGGAGCACCTTCCACTACGCTGCGAACAGAAGCCGTTGCAGGATCCGTGGCCAGGCAAAAAACCTGCCTTCCCTTTGGCGGACTATTGTCCCGCACGTCAGCCCTGGCTGGACATCTCGCCCAAAGACCAATCTATGCCTTATGCTCTTGGCGCACACATACGTGATAGTCATATATGCCTCACAATACTAACCTTGCTACTAGACCCGAGTGCATGTACTCGGTGGTTTGGATCCCTCAAAACCCATGCTAAACAACTCTGAGAACCACCAATTATGAGATACACTGAACCTTCAAAGTCCCCTTTACCCCTGAGCAAAATCCTCATAGAAACCTCCTCAGAACTCGGGATTACCCGACTCGCTGTATAATCCAAGGGTAAAAGGAGGGACCCTTAATAAGGACCCCTAGGTATATACCCTAAACATAGCTATTATATACCCATTATATAGCCCATTATAGGGCAGGGGTCCCCATTAAGGGTCCCTCCGTTTCCCCTTTGCTGTACACGTACTCCGAAGCCTTAAAGCTTTTATCCGGCCCGGCCTGTTCGCCCGGACCAATCGTCACTCGGCTTCGACAGGGTCGGAATCTGGGCAAGGAAGCGACTGGTGTTGTATGGTGTTACAATAGGGGGGTGAAGCAGTACAATAACAGGGTTCCTTTATAAGGTTCTTATGTAGATATATGTTCATGGCGTTGAAAAAATGAAAGACCATGACAGAGGGTTTAGAGTAAGCTTTATGATACTTGGAGTTCTGAACTCTAAAACATAAGCCCTAAGCGTTTTTAGTGTAGGGATTTCGATAGTAAGGTTTAGGCGCGTAGAGTTGAGGAGATTAGGGCAAATTGGGTTGTGTTTCCGGTTTTGAGTTTGACACTTTTTGGCTCTAGGTTTCATAGGTTTACGAGTTTGGTTCTAGTGAGTTGGGTTCTGGAGAGGTTTCCATTGTACCCAACCACTTGTCGGGTATCATGGGGAACTAAAGGTTAACCTTTATGGCTATATAGGTTATAGGGATTATAGGGACTATACCACCCAAAAAAGGTTAAAGGTTGCTTACTCTACTTAGGCCTACTATCTTCTTTGGATGCATTGGATGCCTGGACCCCGGAACCTAAGCCTCTAGGATGGAACTTACGCAAATCGTTTTCTGGCTTAGGGGCTCGGGTTTAGGGTTTAGGGTTAGAGGTTAGGGTTTAGGGCTTAAAATAAACCTAACGAGACCTGTGGCCCGGAAAGAACCTGCCGCTTCTGAAGTTGGCATTATAGGCGTCGTTGTGATGCCGTCGATTTGGGAGTTTCCGAAAACAAGGGGTACCCCATTTTGGGGGTCCCTATAATAAGGATCCTACCATTTAGGGTGCTATATTAGGGTCCCCTATATTCGGAAACTCCCATTTCGGTTAAGGGGCTAGGACTTAAGCTTTCTAAACTCTAAACGCCACACACTAAAACGAGGTTTATGCTTTGTAAGCTCTCGTTCTCTAACGGGTTTGTGGTTCAGATCCGAGCATCCCAAAAGCTGCATGACGAGAAGTCCCTCGAGAAGCGTAACAGAGGTGCCTTGAGAATACAGTAGAAGCCAGAAAGTTGGAATATCAATATCGTATCCCCTTTAAGGTAAGTTATAGGGGATCCTACCATTAATCCATATTCCAACTTTCTGGGGTTCCCTTTAGGGTTCCAGATTCTGAAAGGGCTTAGGAGCCTGAATAGTTCGAACAGGGCTATTTTCAGGGAACTTTTATAGAAGGAGTTTCGACAAGGGTTATATAACTTAGATGCAATGTGGGTTCGGTTCGGGTTTAGGGGCCTAATGGGTTTCGGGGCAAAAGCTGTGCGATTGGGCATTAGAAGGCTGTCAGGACAGCAATCTGCAAATGCCAATGACTATAAGGAGGTATATACCTGACTTGGAGGGTCGGGGCACTCAGAAAACAGGTAATAACTAGAGTGATAAATTACCTAAAAGGGATCCTGGTTGGGGTTATAGTATTTATAACTCTAAGACGAAACTACTTGCCAAATCGACCCTCCAAGAAGTCCTTAGGGAAATACAGAGTCCACGAAAGCCAGGGGGCGACTTCAATGCCGCGCTTCTTCCAATCCTTGAGGAGCTACGAAAGCCTACAGAAAACCCCCACCCTAAACCCCTAAACCCGATAAGCCCTAAACCCAAAACCCTGAATCCCCTAAACCCTAAACCCCTAAACCCTGTATCCCCTAATCCCTAAACCCCTAAACCCTAAAACCCTAAACCCTGAAAACCCTAAACCCCTAAACCCGTAAAAACCCTAAACCCCTAAACCCTTGAACCCTGAACCCCAAATGCGCAATTAGAAGGCTTCCCCGCCAGCGGCCTCTTGGTTCAGGGATGAGGCCTTTACAGGTTTTTGGGGTTTATGGCTTAAGATGGGGCTAAATATGGGTTTGGGTGTAGGGTTTAAGGTTTTAGGGGTTAGCAAGCCCTGGTTATAAATATATAATATTGCACAGTATACCACCCAAAACTCTACTACTCTAATTACAAGTCGTCAGGCCCGTATGTTCGGGCCCTTACCATCTTACATCTTACAGGGCTCAGGCTTGAATTTCTTGGGTCTCCGGGTTTCAGGATCAGAATCAGGACTGAGGAGCCAAAGTAAAGCCGCAGCATGCTTGGCCGACTTCTGAATCCCTCCTGAAAGTTAAACTTTTTGCCTGCTTAGTGCAGTTCAAAAGCTCTATACTGAACTTAGAACCCTAGCAACAAATAAGTTTTAGCTGTTTCTTAGGGATTATAATAGCAAAAAATGAAATATATTTCTAAGTACCCCTAAGACAAGTCCTAAGAGCCAAGCCGAGGAGTGCCAAGCATGGGGTTCAGGGTTTGGGTCTCCGTGGGGCTCTGAGGGTTTAGGGTTTAGGGTGCTTTGCATTCACGGTCTGAGTTTCTGATGATTTGGATTGAACCCCAAACCCTTAACCCCTGAACCTACCTGGACCCTACCTGCCTTTCTAGGGTTCCCTAATATGATTTCTTTATCTGTCCCTATAAGGTAGGATACTTGGTGGGGTTAAGGTAAACATAAACCCTGAAGTCAGCCTTCTGAAAAGACAAACCCCTGAACCCGCAAGTTTCTGACGATCTGGGGTCAGGAAGTGCCGGACCCAGCGATGAGCTCCGAAGTAGTGCATCAAGGCACGGGAATCTAAAAGCACAGGAGATGCAAAAGCCCGGAAACACAAAGTCCCAAACATCGCATGGACGGGTTGCAGCTCAGGGGGCCCCTAAGGGTGTTTATGAACAGGTACCTCTATAGAAACCATAAGGGGGAATTCAAAAGCTTCCCAACCTGCCACCTAGTAGCCCTGAAGCCCTGAACCCCGAAGGCCCCAGCAGCCGAAAAGCCCTAAACGGTTTGGGGTTTAGGGGTTTAGGGTTTAGGGTTTAGGGGTTTAGGGTTTAGGGTTTAGGGTTTAGGGGTTTAGGGTTTAGGGGTTTAGGGTTTAGGGCTTAGGGGTGAAACTCTAATCCGGCAAAACGTGGCGCTTGAACTCCCTGGGACCTTGAAGCCCTAAATCCCCGAAACCACGAAGCTTGCTAAATCCTGTAGGCCACAAGGAGCAATTGCACCCGACCAAAAACGAAAAAAACACCAAACTCCTGAACCACAAATCTCGAAACACTCAAACCCTACATCCTTGACCTTGATCCTGCGTCTGCCAGCTCCAGCAAAAATCAACCTCGAAACTATTCTAGCTAAGGCTCTCCAAATCGATCTGCATAGGCCATTCCTGATTCAGTCCTGCGTAACGCTTAGGGTTTACCCAAACCTACCAATACCGACGTTTTTCTGAAAGGGTCCTTGTAAATCATGAAATTTGGGTTTATAATACGAACCTACAAATAAGCACAGCAGGTTATGGTAGTTCAAGGTAAGGTTCAAGATATTTGAAAGCCATCTTCTGGGGAGAATTTCGGACCGCTCGCAGAGTTGAGGTTCATGGGTTAGGGTTAGGGTTTAAGGGTTCCGGCTTACATGTCTCATATGGGGGCTTTGATAAGTTCAGTACGGTCTTCGGGGGTATATTAGAGTAGAGTCACGTAGGGCCTACAGAAGGTCATTCCATTTGGGCCTGGGGCTTGTGACCGGCTTGTGAGCCGCGCAAAGCTTGGAGAGGGGTGGAGAACCTTTCTAGGCCAACCTTGCAAGGATGTGCGGTTTAGGGTTTAGGGTTTAAACCCTAAGCTAAACCCTAAACCGCCCTTGCCTGAGACATAACTCGCGAGGTGCGCCTATCCCTGTCAATGCATCACAACGGAACAGCCAAACTCCACACTCAATAAGTGTTCGGTTCTTTTCAGATTATGGCTTTCTCTGTCCGGGCTTTGCCCTGGGACTCCAAGCAGGCCTAAGTAGGTACGGTTCAAAGGCTTTGGACAACTCTGCTTGCAGGCTGAAGACCGGTACAGCCTAAAGCCGAAACCTTCAACAAAGGAGGTGATTAACTTCTGAATTTCAAGACTTCTGTAGGATTTTGTACTGTTCCAGGAGTCAGTTCCAAGGTATGTCGGTCGTCTTGGGTGAGAGATTCCAGGGCTAGTTTAAGTTCAGGATTTCGGGTTTCAGGGGTTCAGGGCTTTAGGGTTTGGGGTCTTGCATTTAGGATGTGGTTCAGGGTTGAAGCCCTTTTAAGTACAAGCCGTCACGCTCCAGTCCTTGCGCCATAGTAGAGGCGGCATGTCTTGCCCTTCAAAGCGTCGGACTCGATGACTGCCCTGCCAGATTTTGTGAGAGCACAAGCTTCAAGATGTAATTTAAAACGCAGGGGCCTTAACAATCAGAATAGGGTTTTGGGACCACTATACTATAACTATAATAAGGACCCCCCCCCCCCCCCCCCCACAAAAAAAAAAAAAAACGAAATAGTGTGAGTTAATATTTAAGCCCCTATATTAAGAATCTTCCCCTAAGGCTCTGAGGACTGAGCCCTGAATCCCAAACCCAAAAGCTCCAAGGACAGAGACTGGCCTCGATTTAGAGTTTAGGGGTTTACTGGTTTGGGGTTTAGGGGTTTAGGGTTTTTGGGTTGAGAGTTTAGGGGTTTACTGGTTTTGGGTTTAGGGGTTTAGGGTTTTTGGGTTGAGGGTTTAGGGGTTTTGGGTATAGGGTTTAGGGTTTTTGGGTTTAGGGGACTCCACGGACTTATCGAGTTTCCGAGCCTGTGGGTTGAAGTTGGAGTTTCAGCCTCAGGGTTGATAAATGCAGGAAAGGTTCCTGCTAGCAGTGCAGCGAAGCAGAGCTGTAATGACTCAGAGTTTAGGATCTTTGATAAATAGTAATCTCGCATAGAAATCCTATCAAGTTTAGGATTTTTTATAAATACATTAGTAATCTCGTATAGAAATCCTGTCAAGGCGTGGCAATTCAAGCCTACTTACTTAAACGGAACAGCTGCGGGTAAATGCTTCGACTATTATCCTGCGCACACAGAGCAGCAGATTGAGCTGCTGCGTTCCCAAACCTAAACCCTCAACAAATCCAAAACCTTAAGCCCTCAGCCCTAAACCCTGGTGATTTCACCTTGTAGTTTCAGATTTCCCGGGGTTTCATCTCTTTGCCTTCTCCCCCGACTCACCCTGCCCAAACCTTCCAAAATCCCTTAAAGAAGGAAATGCACCGTAAATCTTATCCAGCATCCTACTTCAATTCAAAGTATCTGATTAAGAGATATTCCCAGAGGGTCCAAGTACCCAAACAGCAGGGTTTTAAATCCCAAAATCCATCCCCCGACTGGTTTTTGGAGCTTGAAACCTTACTATTTGGGTACTTGGACCCTTCGGGATTGGAAGGTCTGGGCCGGCCATCTTCCACGAAATCCGCTCTGCACGACGCAATTGCCCCATGGCCCAACCCTGAACCCTGCCAAGACCCGCCCCTCAAAGGTACCCTTGACTTGAGTCCACCTGATCCGTGATAGTTAGTGTGCGTGTGTGTGTGTTGAGGGTTTAGGGGAGTGCCCACAGCCATCAACCTTCCAGCCCCAGTGTAAACTTCAAAATGCCACCAGAACCAGCGCGCACAGGGTCGGTGAACCTCCAACCCCTCATGTAGGATCCTGAAATAACCTTCTTTCACAGCTAAAGCAAGGCTTTCGGGAAATTATGGTACAATTCTTGGGATTGAAAAATAGCCCTAAACCCTAAACCCCTAAACTTTCCCGAAACCCTAAACCCCTAAACCCAAAGGATTACTCATTCTAATTATTCGGACCCCTAATGTAGGAACCTGGTTAAGAAATCCCGGCCCTATAAACCCCAATATTCTAGGATTCATATAAGGAACCCTCATAAACGCCCAAGGTCTCTTAATCAGGTTCCTACACTACCCTAAACAAGCGGTGGGGTAGGACCCTGCGGGTAATGTTAAGGTTTGCAATGCCAGACCATCCCCTAACGGTCCATGTGCCCAAATGGGGGTTTCCGAGAATAGGGGACCTGAATGTCGTGCCCTAAA
Source organism: Symbiodinium sp. CCMP2592 (assembly GCA_905221615.1). NCBI lineage: Eukaryota > Dinophyceae > Suessiales > Symbiodiniaceae > Symbiodinium > Symbiodinium sp. CCMP2592. Next base: position 1,847,646 of record CAJNDT010000446.1, read on the forward strand.
CAGCAGGATCCTCATCATAAGGACCCCAAAACAAGGCACCCCCCCAATTTTCGGAAACTCCCATATGAGCCCCAAAAACGTCTACATATGAGCCCCACCCCAAAATGGAGGGTTTCCGCAGTCCTCATCGGTGCGACACCGGAGCCGGTGGCGAAGATGTTCCTCGGTTTGAGAGGGTTCCAAAAAGCTTTAAGGGTGGGATGATTGTAGGTGGGTCGGGTTTAGGGGTTTAGGGTTTAGGGCTTAGGGGTTGAGGGTTCAGGGTTTAGATTTAGGATTTAAGGGTCTAGGTTAGGGGCTTAGGGTTTAGGATGGAGGGTTTAGGTGAAGAGCCCATGTACCATTCCGCCTTCTGAAACCCCTGATACACATGTCAGTCACTCAGACCCTATGGGTCTAATGCACCAATATATACTAACATGAGCATATCAAAGTAGTGTCCGGCATGCTATAGCATAGTATCGTACAGTATAGTACAGTACAGTTTCGTCTTGTCTAATCTAGTGTCTAGTATAGCATCGTGTAGTATGGTGGGACCTAAACCGTAAACCCTAAACCCCTAAACCCCAGGGCTCTGTGGGCCGGGGCTCACCTGCTTGACGCCGCCCTCCTTCCAGGCTTCGCAGCCTACGTCGAAGCCTTTGCCTTGGCTTCAGGGGTTCCTTCAAGGGTTTAGAGCTTAGCGTTTAGGATTTAGGGTTCATTTAAGGGTTTAGAGCTTTAGGGTTGAGGATTTAGGGTTCCTTTAGGGTTTAGAGCTTCAGGGCCTAGGTTTTAGGGTTCTTTTCAGGGTTTAGAGCTTTAGGGTTGAGGATTTAGGGTTCCTTTAAGGGTTTAGAGCTTTAGGGTTTAGGATTTAGGGTTCCGGGGCTTGGGGGTTCAGGGCTTTAGGGGTTTGGGGTTTAGGGCTTTAGGGGTTTTGGGTTTAGGGGTTTAGGGGTTAAGGGTCGACTGGGATCCCTGGACAGGTTTCTTTAAGAGGTCATTTAGGATTCCTGTAAGGGTGGTGAGGGGTATAGTGTGTGCCTGGCTAGAATACCCTGCATGTCTGGGGTTCGTTCTGATTGTAGTAGCCTCCCTCTCGAGGCATGATGTGGAGACCTTTGGGCACGTGGGGCGGTCATGCTTGGGCTTCTTTACTATGACTTCCTTATAGGTTCAGGTATCGGTTAGTTAAGGGTTTAGTGGTCTATGGTTTCGGGTTTGGGCTTGAGGAGTTTGTCTTTCGGGTTCACGGCTTCGGTTTGGTGTCTTATTGTAAGGCTCTCGAAGGTTCTTGCAGCACGCAGAGTTGATGCCTGCGCCCCCCAACTAGCTTGTACTAGACCTAAGGCCTATAATAGCCAAGACATCGGCAGCACAAAACTATTAGAAACTAAGAAATCGTCTAGAAAGGCATACCAACCCTTACAAGCAAGCCGCATAAAAACACGAATGTGCGCCACGGCAAGAATGCAAAACACATCTTACAGTCCTAACATCCTCAAACCTTAACGCCCTAAACCCGAAATCCCTGAACCCCTAAACCGAAAACCTCAAGTCAAACCAGCCAAGACACCCATGGCTGGGCTTAGCTTCACCAGATCGCCGGCCTGGAAAAGTGGGACGTTCAAGGTCTAGGGGTTTAGAGGCTTAGGGGTTTGGTTTAGGGTTCAGGGCTTAGGGGTTTAAGGGTTTGGTTTAGGGTTTAGGACTTATGGGTCTAGGAGTTCAAGATTCAGGGTTTAGGGCTTACGGGCATAGGGATTTGGTTTAGGGTTCAGGGCAGTCCCTTCTTGGAGTTTCGGGCATACAGGTTTAGTGTTTAGAGCTCAGGGTTTATGCGAGGCTTAGTTTTCCCTAGAGCCCTTGTCGTCTGCACGAAGTCCACGTTGGGGCTTAGGGCCTCAGGGTTTGGAGTTTTAAGTCGTAGCTATAGTCCATGGTTGGGATAATAGCGGAAATCTAAGAGCTGTGTGTATTCCTTCTGGGTTCAAGTATCTATATGTATGTAAAATGTTGTCCAGCTATGACGAAGATAGGGGAGTTAAGGTTCAGAGCTTAGACTAAAGGTTTTATTGTATCTATTAGGGGTTGAGAGTATACCTAGACCATTAGATGTGAGGACTTGTGGGGTTTCCTTAGGTTCTAATTTTGGGATCCTGACCATAAAGTAAACCATCAAACAAAAGGTGCTACATTTAAGGGTCTAGGTATGGCCTAGGGGATTTAGGGTTTCTAGGTGCTGGAAAGCCACCCTAAACCCTAAACCCTAAACCCTAACGCCAAACCCCCAAACTCCTAAACCCACAAGCCTCAAAACCCCCAAGCTCCTCAATCCTAAACCCTAACCCCTAAACCCCTCAATCGTAAACCCTAAACCCCTCAATCCTACACCCTCACCCCTAAACCCCTAAACCCCCCAAACCGTTCAATCCTAAACCCTAGACCCCTAAACCCCTGAATCCTAAACCCTAAACCCCTCTACCAGACGCCCCATATTAGTTCCCTTTTGGGATTACCTGAGAGGATTCCAAAAATAAGCCACAAAAAGGAACTACTATGGGGCCTCTGGGTACTAAGACGGACCCTCTTAACCCCTAAACCCTATAACCCTAAAGCCCCAACCCTTAATTTGAACCACTAAACCCCTAAGCCATAAACCCCTAAACCCCTAAACCCCCCAAACCCCTCAACCCTAAACCCCTCTACTAAGATGGACGCATAGTAGTTCGTTTTTGAGATTACCTGATAGTATGGGGCCTCTGGGTACTGCATAAGACGGACCCTCCTGGAAAAAAACCCTAACCCTTAAACCCCAAAACTCTCACCCCTAAACCCTTAACCCCTAAACCCCTAAACCCTAAACCCCCCAATCCTAAACTCTAACTCCCAAGCCTCTAAACCCCTAAACCCCCAAACCCCTCAACCCTAAACCCTAAACGGCCCTAAACCCCCCTTACTAAGACGGACCCATAGTAGTTCCTTTTTGTGAATTACATGATAGTATGGGGCCTCTGGGTACTACTATACTGAACTTAGAACCCTAGCACAAATTATCATTTTCGCTGTTTCTTAGGGATTATAATAACCAAAAAAGTTATTTCTAAGTACCCCTAAGATAAGAATCATTATAGCTGTTTTTTAGGGATTATAATAACCAAAAAAGTTATTTCTAAGTACCCCTAAGATAAGAATCATTATAGCTGTTTCTTAGGGATTATAATAACCGAACAAATCATTTCTAAGTACCCCTACGATAAGAATCATTATAGCTGCTTCTTAGGGATTATAATAACCAAAAAAGTTATTTCTAAGTACCCCTAAGATAAGAATCATTATAGCTGTTTCTTAGGGATTATAATAACCGAACAAATCATTTCTAAGTACCCCTAAGATAAGAATCATTATAGCTGTTTCTTAGGGATTATAATAACCAAAAAAGTTATTTCTAAGTACCCCTAAGATAAGAATCATTATAGCTGTTTCTTAGGGATTATAATAACCGAACAAATCATTTCTAAGTACCCCTAAGATAAGATGGACCCTCTTGGAAAAGCCGGGCCTTGGCTTCGGTGATCCAGGCGTTGGACTCCGCCTCCTCGAAAACAGCGGCAAAGCGGGGGCCAAAGGCTTCGTAGTGTCGTAGATTTAGGCTTCCGTTAAGTTTTTTTAATTTTAAGCGCATTTTTGTGTTTTCCTGTAAGGACTTTAGGGTTTGGGGTTTCAGCCTTCGGATTTAAGGATTTAGGCCTTCCTTTAAGGGGCTTTGGGGGTTTAGGGTTTCGGATGCAAGGGTTTGGGGATGTAGGTTTCCTTTTAAAGGGGTTTTGGGTTTAAGTTTTCGGATTTAAGGGTTTAGGGGTTTAGGGTTTAAGGGTATGGGAATAAAGGGTCCAAGTAATTACTCCTTGTTAAAGCACTTTGGGGCCTTCCTGCATACCAAAACCAGAAGTAAGGACTACTTGGAAACCCTAAACCCTAAACCCTAAACCCTAAACCGTCCCATGTAGTTTCCTTTGAGGGGGGCCCTGGGTTCAAGGTTTCGGGTTTAAGGGTTTCGTGGTTTAGGGTTGACTTAGGGGTATGGGAACTCTGCACATGTTTCTTAATCAGCTTGCCCAAGCAAAAGTACTTCGCGCTTGGGAACTACTGGCTTACACAATCTTGAATAGTATGCAGGAATCACGGATCCTCACTCATGGTGGCGCAATTGTCCAGCCGCAGCTGCAGGTCTGGTGTGCATGGCTGCGACAATCGGCTTGGTGACCACTACGACCAACCAGGCAAGGCTGTCGATAGAGCACGCTGATGGTACCCTTTATGGTACACTACGACCAACAGCAGCAACGCTGCAAGCTTCACGCACCTGCAGGCCGTCCTGCTTCGATCGGAAAGTTGCTCGCGCTGCGGCGTGCTCGGAATCCATCGCCACCTGGCAAGCGTTGCGAATGTGCGATCCTGGCCAAGTGTCGATGAGGTGCAAAACACCTGCGCCTTCTCGGCGGCCATGTTCAAGGATTCTCTTCATGGCAGGGTCCCTTTAAGTTTTGCGGGCTCCTTTCCGGGAGCGCCCCCAAGTTTAAAGAGCCGTTATGCTTTGCGTGGGCGAGCATGAAATTTAGGAATTAAAAGCTTGGGGCATTCGTGGATTTAGAACCCGAAACCCTCCTACACCCAAACCGCTAATTTCTAGAACCCTAGACCCTACTCTCTTTGTAAAACCAAAAAACGAAACCCTAACAACTAAACCCTTTGAACATACGCATCTCGGGTTTAGGGTTGAGGATTAAAGGACTTTTAGGGTTTGCGGTGTCGTGTCGACAAACATCAAACCAATGTCCTAAATCATCCTGTCTATCTTTCCACGCAAGCTGAAGGCTGTACTGCTACGAGGCAGTGCAAAAGGTCTACGAAGAAACACATGGCGGATTCACAAAAAGCGTTGACGAGTTTAGAAGACTTTAGTATACGGGGCCTTGACAATTACATTTTCAACGCTTCTTTAACAGGTTCGATAAACAAAGTGATTTGAAGTGTTAATCTAGGGCCCTGAACTGAACCAGGGGCTTCACGCCTACAGTCATCCTAAACGCTGTACCCTAAACCTAAACTTACCTAAACCGAAACCCATAATCCCCCTACAGGAACCCCTGAAGGGAGGCTTGAAGCAAGGTTCAATCCTCGAACTGAAACCCTTCAACAACTCCCAAAACCTAAATCCTATACCCTGAACCCTGCTAAATCCTGCAAGGCCTCACCAGACCCCGCAAAGCACCACTAAACCCTGCAAATCATACTAAACCTCACCAAGCCCTACCAAATCTCACGAAATGCTGTTGACCCTTCCACTGCACCCTACTACCTACTAAACCTACTAAACCTACTAAACCCTACTAAACCTACTAAGCCCCACTAAACCCTACTAAACCTATTAAGCCCCACTAAACCCTACTAAACCTATTAAGCCCCACTAAACCCTGCTAAACCGACTGAACCCTAAGCCCTTCAAGCGGAGACCTTGATGAGGAACTCGAGGTCTCCGCTCCCCGGGGCGCTTGAAATGGCGTAGAAGGATGGCTTGGCCTGGAAAGGAGGGCTGGTATGGGTGGGGTTTGGGTTTAGGATATAGGGTATAGGGTGAAGGGTTTAGGGTATAGGGTTTAGGGTATAGGGTTTAGGGTAAAAGGTTTAGGGTATAGGGTATCGGGTAACGTATGGGCTTAGTGGCGTTTGCGGTTTAGGGTTTAGGGTTGGCTTTGCCGGGGTTTTTAGGAGTAGGCTATATAGGGTTGGGTGTTAAGCTTGAGGGTTTAGAGCTTGCAGGTGTTGGGGCTAGTAATGGGCCTGGCTTCAGGGCTTTAGGGTTTTAAAGTTAGGGGGATGAGGGTTCAGGGCTCGAGTGGTTTAGGAGCTCAGGGTCTAGAGTTTGGGGATTGCATAGAGAATGGCGTTCAGGGTTTTATGACTTGCATGATTCTAGTGTTTTTGGGTGGAGCCTGGGACTTGCTTTCGACAAACCCACCAGGCTTGTTTAAAGTGGGATTTACAAGCCGTTTTGGATGAATATACTCTTTCTTAATGCCTTGAAAGACGACAGTCAGGTTCTGCGGCTTCATGTTTAGATTCATAAGTTTGTCGGTTTTGTGAAATAGAGACGCCGCTGACTTGTCATCCACGTTGTCTCGGACCCCATAAAACCTAAACCCTAAACCCTCAAGCCTAAACTCCCAAACCCTAAAACCCTGAAACCCCAAACCCTCAACCCTAAACCCCCGAAGGAATAGTTCGCACCTCATCGTCTGCCTTTGCTTGTACAAACTGCCCACCGCGCTGGTATGGCTTCGACACATCCTGGCAAGAGGGTTTAGGGTTAGGGTTATAGAGTTAAGGCAAACTGCGGTTTCTGCACCTTCAGCTGCTGAAGCAGAGTTTTGTTTTGCAGGGCCCCCATGAGTCTTGTAATTTGGATTTGCTGCAAGAAGCTACACGAAAAGTAGGTTATGGTAGTTTAAGGAACCCCAAGCCCGAAACCCCAAAAGTTAGGGTTTACAGTAGGGTCAAAATCCACATCGCCGAAGTTCGAAACAACCTGACACCCCAAACGTCTACAGTCGAAAACGTCAAACCCCAAAAACCCAAGGAAAGATGCCGAATGTGAGTGCCTTAACAGATAGTAGAGTGTTTGGGGGGGGCATATTATACTATACGTGCAATACTAAGGACCAACCCCCCGCAAAAGAAAAAAAAACAATTCTAATTGTTAAGGCGCCTACACTCTCGAACTCTATATGGATTGCTTCTAGAACCCTTTATATAAACCCTATTCTAATTATTAAAGGCCCCTACACTTTAGCACTCCAGTATAGATCCCGGAAAAAACTCCGAGAAAAGAAACCCTTTAGAGGAACCCTATTCTAGTTATTAAGACTCCCTACCCTAAACCCTAAAGCCTAAACCCTATTCTCTTTATTAAGACTCCTCAAGCCCATTATATAGTATATAGCCTATTATAGGGTAGGGGTCCCCATTAAGGGTCCCTCTTTTAACCCTATTCTAAAAATTAAGGCCCCTACACTAAAGCCTTTACTACCTATAGTCTGCATTGTAGTTCCTTTTTGGGGATATCTTTTAGGATCTCTAATATAGAATTGGTTAAACCAAAAAAAGGAACTACAATGGAGACTATAGGTAAGACTCCTCAAGCCGACTTCCGGGCCTCTCCCGCAGTTACGGAGATCAGTCGGAGACCTTCTGCCGCCTGCAGGCGGAGTGCCGCTGGCGCTGGGGTTTCGGGATTTAGGCTTTAGGGTTTCGGATTCTTGAATTTGGGGTTTAGGGTTTCGGATTATTGACTTTGGGGTTTAGGATTTAGGATTTGGAGTCTGGGGTTTTTATCTTCAGCTTCCCCTCAGGGTCCATGTAAACAAAGAGGGCCTATTAAACAGGGTTCCTTTAAGGGCACCGTAAGGGCTGATTTAAGGGATCTGTAAGGGTCCTACGGGGGTTTAGAGTCTAAGGGTCTATGCTCCCACGTAGGGTTCCTTTCAGGGTACGATAATGTAACACAGGGTGAAAGGGTCCATGTACCCACATTGGTATCTACTTTGGCCCTAAAAACTCCACACATAGGTACGTTAGGGCCGAAGTATTATATCGATGTGTATAATTATGTGTGTGTGTATATATATATATATATATATATATGTGTATGTATGGGTGCATGAGCTACTTGTCCAGCTTCCTGCGACGTTAATTCTTTGAACCACATAGATTCCGTACAGCATCAACTCTCAGCGGTTGCTGGGCCTGCTAACCCATCCCAATGATCTCAACCAACAGATTGGTTAACTCCAAACAGAACTACGATGAAGACAAGATCGGAGAATCTTGGCAATTAGGGCTTGGACGAAGGGTCAACGGCTTGCGGCGCATGGTCCTTCGGAACCAGTGCAATTGGGTGTTCCATACGGACCCAAAGAAGGCCGAGGTACTAGGATTCCCTCAAAGGATCCCAAATACCGATGTGGGAGTTTGCGAAAATATGGGACCCTAAGAGGGATCCTTTGGGGGCTTTAAGTATAAGGGTTCTATAAAGGGTTTAGGGTTTAGAGTCTCCGAGAATATGGGACCCTAATATACCAGGATTCTAATCACAAACGGACCCCAACATAAGGTACCCTAATTTTCGGAAACTCCCTTGTAAGTGGATGGGAGATACCTCTGCAAGAATCACCAACCCCTCGGGATATCAGCACCCCCCCCCCATTTTTTCCACATACCGCCCACCCGCAGGCACAACATCCTACGGACATCAGCATGGCGGTTCTCCAGATGCACATCTGTTTAGAGTCTAGTCTAGGTTCGAAGTTGCAGGCTGCGGGGTTTAACTTAGGGTACAGGACTCAGGATTCGGGGGTGAAGGGTGTAAGGCTGAGGGCTGGAAACTGGTGTAGAAGACCAGTTAAACATGTTACTGTTCCGCGGCTATAGTGTTCAGAAAAAATGCCCGAAGACGGTAACTGACTCCTTTGCTGCCCGGCTACAAAGACGAATAAACGTGGCTCTCGGGAACATGCTAACCAGGCGTAATCCGCGACTGTTCCGATTCCCTAAGGGTCCATGCAGCCAAATAGTATATACTTTGGCCCCAAAGTACCTATATAGGGACTACTTGAAGGCAAAGTATATACTACTTGGGCACATGGACCCTTATACTCCAAACCCTTATAGAACCCTTATGAACCCCTTAGAAGGGGCCCTTATGGTACCCCTAAAGTATATACTACTTGGGTACATGGACCCTTCCACCCTAAACCCTGATAGAACTATTATGGATCCCTTAAAGGAGCCCTTATGGTACCCGTAAAGGGACCCTATTTGGGTGCACGGACCCTTCGGGATTTCCTGGCTCTGATGGAAGGAAGCCATCTTTGCCAGGTTCGTCGTCAGCAGCACGTACTTCCCTAAGTCATAATGCTAATTCCTAATATGGAAACCCCACATACGACTTTATCGGTACATAGGACCCTTTGTGTGCTTGATCAGGGTCTAGGGTTTAGGGTTTGGGAGAATTCTGGGACCATACAAGACACGCTAGCGGATGCGCCAGTTTCTAGAACCACTCAAGCCCCAAATGCGAAGCCCCTACAGCCGCCTCCACATTGGAAGCCACTGAAGCCTCGTAGAAGGTGACATCCTTCGTGAAGCTAGCAGTGGAAAGATGTGTAGCACTTAGAGTTTAGGGGCTTTGGGCACAAGACGGTTTAGGATTATGGCGAGCGATGGTTCCTATAAAGTTTAGGATCCCGGAGTTGATTCAAGGCTTTTGGAAACCAGAGTTGAGGAGTTAGTGAATAGGGAATGATGAGCAGAGCAGTGCCAGAGTCCTCAAGCCCTCAACCTGAAAACCCAGACACCTGTATCACCTCCCAGGCCGGATAAATCGTAGCACGCATACATCTGTGTGTATAAATATACATACATATATATATATATATACACAGAGAGAAAGACGTGTGACATTGACGTGCATGATGTGCGTGGGTGCTTGTCTGCATGGAAGGATGGAAGGATGGATGGATGTGCGGACGTGTGGATGTGAAAATGGTGTCTGTATGTATGTATGTGCATGTACATGTAGTTTATACGTCTGCTGCGCAGTTGTATACATATATGTGTGTATAATATACTCATACAGATATGTATTTACACACGCTGTATATGTACAAATAGACTCTGCATGTGTCTGTATATATACATGTATATATATATATATATATATGTACATAAATATCAATAGTAAGAAAAAGTTATGTTATGGAATATTACAATATATTATATAATTATGTTATATGAATACACACCTATGAAAATGTTAAGTTACACGAAAACAGAAACAGAGCCCCCGAAACGGCACACACCAAGACCCAACGTTTTGGCGGCCAGGGGACATCACCCCAGCCACGCCGGGCGACGCGGCTGCGACGAGGGCCACGGGTTGTTGCGGCCTGGGGGGGGGTTCTCTGAATCGGTACAGGCGGGTTAGGGTTTAGGGTGTAGGTTTTAGGGTTCGGTACAGGTTTGCGGGTTAGGATTTGGGGGTCCCGGGGTTAAATTCCAAAAGGGGGGTCAGGACTTAGGTTCCGTTAGGCTTTAGAGTTTGGGGCCTCGGGTTCCTTGTCGCTGTCTCCCCTTTGTGAAACTTGAGCGGGCCCTACCAAAAATAGTGTTGGGATCGGAAAGTTACGATTTACCGGAAATTAAACATGACGTAACATTCGATCCAGGGGCGATTCCTGCTCGTCGAAGTGCCCACAGGAATGAGGGGTTTGGGGATCAGGCTTTCGGCTAGGCCGAAAAAATAAAACCGAAACGTTAAGCCTTTCAGCCCAACTCTTTAAACCCAAACCCCAGACCCTTTAAAACTCAATGGAACCTCAAATCTTGGGCATCTTCTGACTGACAAAGGTGCACAGCAATCCTAGCACCCTTGTAGTAAGATCTGGGATAAGCTTCCCCCTTGATCCTTAAGGTTCACATGAAGGAACCTACGAGAATGGAGCTCTACAGCTGACACCATAGGCCATACTGTTGATGGACAACATCCTGCATGACCCATTAAATTATAAGGAATATACCATAGTTCCCATGGTTTAGAGTCCTTAGGGTCATGCAGGATTTCGTCCATCAACAGTATGTGAAATATGTGATACGAGCCCAAGCCCTGTAAAACGACTACAAGGTCTTCAAAGAATTGAGGGTTCAGGCCTTTTGGGTTTAAGACACCCTTGTAATGGAAGCCTTTTGAACACCCGTAACCTGTGAAATCCTTGGCTCTATAAGCAGGGACGCCCTAGAAGCAGAAGGCACCTTCACAGCAACGAAGGCTGTGCCGGCCGCCAGACCGAATGTGACCGGCAGCTGGGGTGCCAACTGAGCGTTTGGGGTCACTTGGGGTGGGGTCTGCACCCTGAGGTAAAGTTAGGCGTCGCAGCGGTTCCCGTCGAGTAGCTTCAGGGCCGAAATATATAGTGCAAGCATACAAGGACAGCTCAGGATAGGGATTCAAAGTAATCAAGGGATCCAAGAGGCCATGACGGTCCAGGCACCTGATTCCTCCCATGATGGAGCCCTGTGAGGCATCTTTCTCATGATTTGAGGTGTAGCAGAATCGCTTGAACAAGTTAATTAGCACTACAAACATTGGTATACCAAAAAAGCCCCTCTCTAGATTTCCGAACGCTTTTTCGAATTATCCTGATAACGCCGCTGCAAACCCAAGACCCGAATACCGTACTGGTTTAGCTTTGGGGCGCGCTCAAACCCTCTAAGTCAGAAATCCCCAGTCCCTCAGCCCCAAACGTGCCAACCGTACATCCTGATGCCCTAGACCCTATAAACCCTAAACCCTTAACCCTACCTATAGTCTCCATTGTAGTTCCTTTTTTTCGGTTTAACACATAATTCTGTATTAGAGATCCTAAAAGGTAACCCCAAAAAGGAACTACAAAGGAGACTATAGGTAGACCCAGCCCCCAGTTGCAGCCGCACTCAAACCCTAAAGCCCAAAAGCCCAAAAGTCACCCCAAGCCCTGAAGAAAACGCTGGAAGAGGAGAGTCCCAACAAAGCCAAACCTGACCTAATCTAGGGGCCATATTAGGGTTTAGGGTTTAGGGATTAGGGTTTAGGGTTTAGGGATTAGGGTTTAGGGTTTAGGGTTAATAATTAAATTTTAAAATAGCGATTTTGTGCCCCGTTCTACGGTTCTACGGAACCACCAAAAAATAATGGGTAAATAATATTAAGGCCCCTACAGTAGACATACCCGCAATAACCATAGTACCCTTTTGCCTGTTCTTCGGTCTGACGAAACGCAAAGCCCACAATGAAAAGATGAGAAAGGTTACCACTCGGGGAGACGTAGAATACGATGGACCAGAACCCCGTGAAACCCCATACATAAACCCCTAGACTATATACCAGGGAGACCTAGCACAACCCAATGCCAGGCAGCCCCGCCGATGCCGCGGGGGTCCGTGCGGCATGCACAGGCGCAGAAGGGCTCCGCAGGCCTTGGGCATGGTGATGGTTTTAGGGTTTAGGGTTAGGGGTTTAGGGTTTACCCATCGGCTCCATAGTAGTTCCTTTTCGAGATTACCGTATAGGATGTCTATATATGAACCCCGAAAAAAGAACTACTTTGGAGCCTCTAGGTAGGGTTCAAGGTTTAGGGAAGTTTAGGGTTTAGGGTTTGGGTTCAGGGTCAAGGTTACAATGCAGAGTTCAGGACGTTTTCTAAGCCAGTAAGGACCTAGTCGAGTGCACTCTACGTGTATGCTGACGAAAGTCTGAACTGGGTTCAAGGTTTATGACTTAAGGGTTTAGGGTTCTACAAATAGCGGTGCAAACTCGCGTTGTTGAAATTTGGGACAAAGTACTTGGTAAGTTGATCGCAAGGCAAAGGGCGAGGATTGGGCTGAAGATCAACCTCGCCCAAAAGCCTCTTATTACACATAGGGGGCCCTAAACAACTAGACCAGGAGGTTTTTGGGTATCTTAATCCTACTACCTAGACCAGGAGCTTTTGGGTATCTTAATCCTACTACCTAGACGAGGAGTTTTTGGGTATCTTAATCCTACTACGGTACCGTGGGTTTAGGGTTGGGAGGGGGGGGTGTTGGGTTGGGGACACAGGGTCTACACAATACCATGACTCTATTGGGCTTGCTGAGGCATGTCACTGCTGCTTGTTCGCACACCACCTCTCCAAAACCCTACCTAGAGTGATCCAGGTAGAGTCTTAAACAAATGTTCGTACTATTGTCGGGGTAATGGCCCTTCTTGAAAGGTACATTGGTTACTCTAGATAAACCCCTAAAGCTTAAACCTCAAACCCCAGATTTCCTCACCCGGATCCCCAAGTCCCCCGAAGCCGAAAGTTAGACCTAACCCTAAGGGTCCATTTTGCCAAAATAGTATATACTTTCATTTAGCCTTAAAGTAGTCCCTACGTAGGTAGGCATGCGGTTTGGGGCTTAGGATTAAGGGTCTAAAGGTTTGAGGACTGAAAGTTTTACGGTTTGGAGTTTAGAGCTATGTAAGGATTCAACTCCAAAAGCCGATACAAGTAGACTCTGCAACGCGAAAGATTAACTGCACCAGGTCAGAGCAAAAAACTATGCAAAACCATATAGCCACACAGGGACGTGTCTGAGAAACTTCAAGAATCCTTACTCAGATCCCTAGCAAGAAACCGGGATCGCCGATGCAGGTTTCAAGATTAAAACGTAAGCCCCGGCTTCTAACCACTCTCTCAACTGCAAGCCCCAAACTGCACCGCGCGAACCATAAACCCTGAACTCCGGAACCTGATGTTCTAGAGTATTGAACTACCGACCCGCACGGTGTCCTGGTCCCACTGGGGCGACAAAGGCCAATGCCATGGCAGCAACCAGCTGTAACCAGGAGGATTCCAACGAAAACACACACAGGGAAGCAAATGCAACCAGTCATCATGCAATGCTTAGCAGGATGAAGCATGGTGACATATGTTTTGGACATAGAGACCTGCTGAATGTCTCACACAGGATCAGGAAACTACATGCTGGAATAGGACTCATGGCCGCAAATGAACAACATCAGCTGCCCAAGCTGAGCTGATAGCTTCCAGCTGAGAGCCCAAGCCAAAGGAACATTCGGCTTAGGGGGTTTAAGGTTTACAGGGTTGAGGGTTTAAGGTTTAGAGCTTAGGGTTCCGCAGCCCAAACCAAGGCAGGCCTTCAGGTTCACAGTTTAGGGGGTATAGGGTTTCGGGTTTAGAGTTCCGGGTCTGGCACTTCGGATTTCATGGCAGAGCCCATCGAGGCGTTGCCCTCATGGATAATTTAGGGTTTAGGGTTTATAGGGTTTAGGGTTTAGGGTTTAGGGCAGATCCTGAGCCTTGGAATCAAACCTAAAGCTATAGACATGCAAGCCTGCAATGCCCCAAACTCCAAAAAATGTAAACCCTCAACCCTATACGGCCCCAAAGACCGGAACCCTCGAAAATCATGAGCTTGAGCACTGGCAACAATGCAATCCCGAAACCTGAAGTCGTGATGCTTAGACCCGAAGCCCTACACCCTGCAAAGGGAAATATGCCACCAAAACCCTCCATTTAAATCTGAAGCACTGAAAAGCCCTAAAACCCTCCGTTTACATCGGAAACACTGAACCCGAAATATTGAACCTGTACGGGCGCTAACATGACGGCCCTGAAAGTTAAAGACAAAGCGTTTACATTATTGTCAGAACGCCTAAGCACTGTCTCAACCCTACACCCTGCTCACCTTAAGATCCGTCGAGAGCCCAAAACCCTAAGGCTCCATGTACCCATATAGTAAATACTTAGGCCTTAAAGTACCTATATAGGGACTACTTTGGGGCTTAAGTATCTACTATAACGGTACATGGAGCCTTAGGGAAACCGAACTCTTGATTTCTGGTGCTCGCGACGAGGAGAAGTTCATCAACAGGCGGCCGCTCAAGCTTGCCAGGGCTGTCCTGCTAGAAACCCCCCAAAACCCTAAAAATCTCGAAACCCTAAACCCTAACAGTCCCTAATCCCCAAACTCTAAAAATCCCTAAACCCTAAACCTCCAAAATCCCTAAACCCCTAAAAATTCCTAAACAAGCTGCTCGCCGGGGTTAGGGCTGAGGGTGTAGGGCCGGCCTGCTGAGAACGGGCTTGACCCGAAATTACTTACCGAAGCAAGGGGATAGTTTAGGGGTTTAGGGTTTAAAGGGAACTCCAGAAAGTTGGAATATGGATTAATGGTAGGATCCCCTATAATTTACCTTAAAGGGGTTACGATAATGATATTCCAACTTTCTGGCTTCTACCTTAGGGGTTCAGGGTTTAGTCGTCCTGCTGCGTTGGGGTCGAAAGGCCTTGAACTATGAGCCCCAAACCCGCAACAGATGGCCTTTTGGGCCCAAAAGATTTGAAACTCAAGTCCTTAATTAGAGCCTTTGAGGACAGGGAAGCAGCAACCCCAGGGATCCGGAACTAACACCCTGAACCCTAAATCTTGTAGCATTAATTGCGGTTGATGATATAAATCCTAAGGACCCTAAACTATGGGAATTACGGTATATTCCTTATTATGGGTAACGCAGGATTTATATCATCCACCGTATGAACCCTGATCTTGGCCCTAAACTCTACAGCCCGGCCTCGAAACTCTCAACCTCAAGCCCTGAACCGCAACCCGCGTTCGCTCCTGGCAGTCTTCATGGAAAGCCCGGGGAGCGTGCACAACTCGAGAGGCACCTGAACTCCCACAAGATGTCTTTTTGAACCCTAAACCCGATAATCCCAATTACCCTCAAGTTCAAAGCAAAGTTCAAAGCAAAGCAGACTCAGAATGCTTGGCGTTTCTGCTTCGGACTCCCTGGCCTCAAACCTATAACCCTAAACCCATCCTAAACCCTAAAAACCCAATTAGTCTAAACCGACTCAGGGTTAGGGTGAGGAGTGGGGCTTGCGTACTTGAAGGATTATGGGACTTAGTAACTAGGGTTACAATTAAGGTAACATAGGTAACTATACTTATAGTTACGTCTAACCCCAATTAAGGTACCTATAACCTAACTTACTATGTCCCATGATCCTCCAAGTGGGGCCCTGGCATGACGGTGTGGATCGTATGTATTGTGGGGCGATGACAAAGTTTCCCAAACTGCCACCGAGTTACCCAGAAACATTCAAAGGGGTTTAGTGCGGGGCCTGCCAAACAAACGCACTGGTGGTGGCACCTGGTCTGTACCTAGACCCGAAAATGCAGCAATGTTTTTGGTTGCTTTAGTTTAAAAATTTTGGGAGCCTATCCATAAATTAAGTCATCCAATATAAGGTGCTACATTTAAGGGTCCAGGTAGTACGTTCATCTTTTGGGTGTTATCCAGGATTGAGTTGTGGAGGCGGCATCTTGCAACTTCGTCAGGACCCTATCTACAAGAACAAAGCAGCCTTCTGTTGAAAGCACTTCGTATTTCTGCACTTCATGAAGAAGGGAAGGCAACCGCAATCCTTTAAACTCAACGCGAGAGCCCACGCACTAAACCCTAAACCTGACAGAAACTGGTGCGGAAGGATTCACTATCCGAGATTTTTCAGCGCTTCTGCTAAGCAATGTGCTGCATACTGTCAAACTTTTCAGCAACCCAGCATCAGACATGATTTCTGCCCGGCTTGGAGTACAAAGGAAGATGGCTACAAGACGGCTGTCACCAGGAGCCATTGAGTTCATTGATCACATCGCCGACTTCAATCACGATTTTTACATCATTACCCTGCCTGTCAACGGTCACTTTACCCTTCTTGTCAAAGGCCTTCTTGACGTCTTCAAGATAATCCTTGAAAGGGCACCCTTTGAGAGCCGCTTCCATCTCTGCTGTCATTGATGTCGCTGTTACTGCCGACTTCGAGCATTCTGCAGTTGCGTCGAAATTGGCGTCCACCACCTGGGGCTTGGACTTGCTCTCAATGACCTCAACCGCCATGAGCTTGGCCCACATATCGGCCTTGGGAGATGGGATGTTCTCCTTGTAGTACCCTTCATTGGTGACGTTGCCACCTGGGGAATAATAAGGAGTCTAATAGAGGGGCCTTATATGATTAGAATACGGCTTTGGGGTATATAACGTAACGAAGCATTCTATAACAGAATATGACACATATAACATGACATGAACTGACTTGATATATAAGAACACAGTATATCACCATTTAAGATTACAATGAAGCAGCATGAGGAACCCTGAGGAATGCTATGGGTACTTCTCCTGTGACATCCCTCGCCGCCTGGGAAGTAGTTGGCCACCATGAAGCAGCCATCCTTAGACTTTGCCATGCCCACCTTCGTCGTGCCCTTCCACACCTCGCTTGTGCAGCTTCTTAGGGGACCAAACGGGTTTAGGGTTTAGTGCAGTTTCTTAGGGGACCAAAAGGGTTTAGGTTCAGAGTGACAAAAGTCATCCTTCGGGATTGAAACAGAGATGAATAGTACGCAAAAAACGTAAACAGGTTACTTGCTAGGATACTAAGGCACCACTTGTGTGAAGTGATGCACACCAGGTTTGGGACCAGGGCTTTGGAAATCATAACCGGGATCCTTGATCTCATTGTACCACGCCTGCACAGCGTTGCAGGCGGGATCTGGCTCAGAACAGCCGTAGGTGTTCTGGCCATGGAATCCGGATGGACCCTGCTGGTTCCCATGAGAAATCTTTCCATTGGCCTGGCATGTCTCTGCCTGCAGCAACGCAAACTCATAGCATTCGTGGCTCCATTCCAGGGCTGGCACGCCATGGTTCGCCCTGAACTTGTTGTGGCAATCAAGACATTCCTTGATCCAGTCTGCCGGTGCTTCTGGGAGCCCAGGGCTTTCGACGCCACCACCATCTGCAACAGCCCCATACCTGGACTTTGCAGTAACCAGGGACTTCTACATCATAATGTTTCCTTCAAGGAACAGGTACTCAAAAAAAACATTCAAGTATGGTACTCCAAACCCAGGATACTGGTCAATCCCGTCAACTGCAGCCGCTGCTATTCTCATCCTGTCGGCGGCCGACACCTCTTTGAAGGCGGCCTTCAAATCGTCATCGGAGACGCTTTTTGCCTTAGGGGCTGAGCCCAGAACAGGTTATATAACCTTTTCAACTATATGGTAGGGTTATATGAAATAGGATTATATGAAACCCCAAAAGTGAAAAATTATCTACTCAGCTACTAAGTTACCGTTTCGGCGATTGTCGCACTTGCACCTGTGCCCATGAGGCGAGGGACAAACAAAGCTGCACGCCCAAGTGGTGATCTGGCAGCCCAAATGACTGCAGATTTATGGTCCCCGAAGGTTACATGTACGCCAACAGTATATGGGAGTTTCCGAAAACGAGGGGTATCTTATTTCGGGGTCCTGATAACAAGGATCCTACTATTTCGGTACTATCTTAGGGTCCCCTATTTTCGGAAACCACCATATACGTTGGCCCCAAAGTATCAAGGCCACAGTTTTTTACTATAAGAGTACATGGACCCTTGAGGTTCTGTAGCACAGAGGGAGTGCCTTATCTTCTGGTCGCATTTAGGATGTAGGAGCAACCTTCAACGGACTCGACACCCGAAGCTTTATCACCGCTATAATAAGATGCTGATGCAAGCTTCAGCAAATCTCTCTGCACCAAACATCAACAAATTCAGTCGGTGGCAAAGCAAGTCAGACCCACACCTTAGCCACACTAGGTGGATCAACAGTATGATGTTGCAAGATCTTTATTGTTGTTTTTGGTGTTGCTATTCTTACCAGTAGTATTATTGCTGTTGCTACTAGTATTGCCATTGCTACTATTGTTATCATTGCGTAACTGTAAGAACTGTCAGGTGATGAATCCCTAAGTCGGGAAGTCACCTCGAGGACCAAATGAACCCTAAGAGGGCATATCACTTAACTCTATAGGGAACGTAGAGGTTAGATCCCATAATGATGTAGACCCCGTAAGCTTGTGAGGGTCAAGGGTATGTTAGTCCTTATGAAACTTCTATTGGCAGTCTCTTGTTTCCTCCCTTTTCGCACTATGACGTTGCATCAACATGGCTTCGCAAGCGTGGCACCAACATGTCTTCGCATGCGTAGCTTGTGAGCTAGCCGGTGCTGCAAGTGAACCCGGAAGGGTTGGTATACCTATAGAACCACCCAGAGGCCCCTCGAATTTGTCAAAATACCTGCTACTACGGTTGATGATATAAATCCTGCATTACCCAAAATAAGGAATACCATAAATCCCATAGGTTATATTAGGGTGATTGAGGTAGTGCAGGATTTATATCATCCACCGTAGGGCCTATATTTGCTCAACTTAAGGCTTCTCTTTCAATGAGATTCAAGACTCTTCGGAATGTGTCCTCCATTATCGTCAGTGCGGGTTCACTTCCACATGCCCCTTGCAGCTACCACCCTGGATCCCTACTGAGCAACTAGGACAGGGTGGCATTATAGTACAACGGTACAACGACTAGAAGTACTGCAAGGGTATGCAAGGGTATATGATTTATTACTCATGTTGATTTGAATCCGAACGTGTATCTGACTGAGGGACCCGTCTCTTGTCACAATCAAGACAGCTGCGTTTAAGATAGGGGGCTTAATCACTGGAACAGGGTTTTGGGGTATACCTGTACTATAACTATAATCGGGAGCTTCCAAAATAGTATTCGTAATTATTTAGGCCCCCATATTATCTCACTGAAGGACCCGGCTCTTGTCAAGATAGTTGCGTTTAAGAACTTCGACTCTTCCAGTTCACTTGTCGTCGTGTCCCGCCGGGCAGACGATAGGAGCGCAAAAGGCGAACCACATGATACGGTTGATGGTATAAATCCTGCATTACTTGAGGACCTTCAACTATGGGCATTATGGTATATTCCTTATTACGGGTCTTGCAGGATTTATGTCATCAACCACATGAGGGGGCACGTCAAGAGCGTCTTAGGACGGCCCGACGACCCCCCTCAAAACCCAAAAAGGCCTTCAACCCACCCTAAACCCTGACAGCCCTGAAAGCACGGCGGCTGCTGGTGGCACCCACGGTGTCTGTCAGGAGTCTGTGGGTTTAGGGCTTCGGGTTGAGGGCTTCTATCTCGAAGCAGCCACGCTAAACCCTAAACCCTAAGTGCATCAGCAACCCAACAAGGTTGCTCGCACCGTTGCCGCAGGCTATTACCTCCGGGAAAACTGCTCCGAAGGGTCCAGGTACCAATCGACCGCAAAGAGTTACCGTAGGGGCCATAATAACTAGCATAGAGTTTTGCGGCCCAATAGCCCATAGTTATAATGATGAGCCTCCAAAACAGTAGAGGTACTTATTAAGGCCTCTATAATGAAGAACCCTATAATATTTATATATATATATATAGATCCCTTATAGATCCTTTCAAGGCTCCCTTTACAAGGAATCCTACTTGTTGATGCCTCCATGTTAGAGCTCAAGTGCTCGAACTTGAAGGCCTCCACGACCTATCTTACGGGCTGAGTACCCCGTCCCCCCCAAAGAAGGTTAACATTTTCAATTATGGTAGGGTTACTAGACCTAAGAGTAACCTAGGAATAAAAAGGGTTTGGTTTAAAGGGGTAAAGCGAAATCTAGGGGAACATAAACCCTAAAAGGGACAAAGGGCCTACACTGGGTCCCAGACTATGTGAACTCCAAAAGGTTAAAGGTTACCTACTAAGGAAACCCTGAACCCTAAGCCCCTGAATCCTGAACCCTATGTAGTTTGCGTGTTGCGACATGGCAACATACCTGCAGCTAGACCTTGGAGTGAAAGATCATGTTTGGGTTGCTTTATTTAACCATAGTGGAGGATCCTGCTAAACTGCTAAACTAAACGCAGGCTCCTCAATTAGAAGGTACTTCCTTCGAGTAGGCCTACCCCAGATCCCATAAACGGTGAAAGAGGGTGCATGATTTCCATTTTTCAGTGTCCCCAAACCCCAAGAGCTTCAAAACTGAAACCCTGCAACAACTCTGAATTACCCTAAACCCCAAACCCCTGGATACGATTGGAGAACACGGACCCAACGGTCTCGCGCTGCCAGCCTGGTTGAACCGACATCTACCTCTTCCTCAAAGGGCTCCAAAGGTGGGATGAACACGATGCAAAGGCCTTTAGGGTTTAGGGTTTAGGGTTTAGATTGTGTTTATAGAGTTTGGGCTTATATGAAGGTAGCATCAGAATCAGGAACTCTTGGGGAATCATAGGAGCGCGTATTCCGGATTCTATATTAGCTGCCGGGATGTCTAGTTAATACCAAGTCCAGTGTCATGAATCCGATGGCTAAGGATTTCGGGTTCGGGTTCAGAGTCTCGGGGGTACATAGGCTCCTTAATCCCACCTATCTTCATTCCACCTCTTGAGGCGGCGGACATCTGCAGCCCTAGCACTGGCAAGCATAGCCGTGTAGGATGAAGAAGAGCTTCGCAGGGTTCAGGGCTTGGGGTTTAGGGCTAGGTTTAGGGTTGAGGAATCTGCTGAAGCGTTGGACGGCTGTGACACGAGGCACCATTCGTATGATGTACAACAGTACTCCCTAAACCCCGATTGGTGATCATTCCCGCTTGCCCTCCAGGCGTTGCTCAAAGGCGGACACCAGCGACGACACCGAGCCACCCATGAGCAGCCTCGGCGTTAGAGCTTACAACCCCCAGCGCTATTCCACAACGCCGAAACACGCATGGTTTAGTGAGTAGGGTTCAGGGCTTAGGGATTATAGGGTTTATAGGGTTTAGGGGGTCATTATTTAATATAAAATGTTCATACATAGGAGCATCGCATGCTGATCTGCAGAAGAGGCTTGCAGGCTTCAGGGTTGCGAGCAAAAGGAGTTCCGGGAGTCTCCAAGGGCGGGACTGCTTTGGAGCAGCACAGACGCTGGCAGGTAAGTAGCTATGTTAAAGACTTATGTAAGTACCATAACCCCAATTTCGATCACTTTTTGGGGTACGTATAACTCTACTTATGACATACTTACTGAGTCCTCCGACCCTCTAAGCTCACCCCAAAGTCCTAAAACCGAGATGCCGAGACCAAGACCTTCAAAACCCGTACCCAGAGGCTCCATAGTAGTTCCTTTTGGGGATTACCTCATAGGATTCTATATATGAAGCCGAAGAAGGAACTACTATGGAGCCTTAGGGTAGACATAGACCCGCGCAGCACGTTTAGGAACCTCAAAACTTCGAAAGTCTGACATCCCACTGACGCTGAAACCCAAGGGCTCGGATTCGGAAGCTTCAGATCCTCACAAGACCTGCACCCTTACCCTAAGGGTCCAAATCGTCCTTAGTTATGGTTTTTGGTACCCAAACAGACCCCAAAGTCCTTTAAGAAGGGGAGTACTTGGACCCTTTGGGTTAGGGTTCGCACCAAACAACCCCGCAACAGGGATCTATAAGGGTTACTGTAGAAGGGGTATAAATTTTGTGGCACTCGAAGGGGCCTTAACGAACACCATAGGGTTTGGGGGGGCATGTTATACCAGAGTTATGATACGGAACCCCACATGCCCTACCACCCTTCCTCCCAAAAAAACAGACAAGCATCTCACAAAAAAACACAACCCAAACCCTACAACCATCCTCGAGACCCCTAAACCCTAAACTTTAAGCCTAAACCGCAAACAATAAGCCCTAAAACCACAATCAGGCACCCCGCAAAAGCAGAACCTAAGATCAAGCAGCTTCTTCAGATTTTGCATGAGCTCCTCCGCCTTCGGACAATGAGTTGAGGTCATTCTCGGGCCTCTCTCGCACAAACCCTCGGGTACGGCTTCTCTTTTCAGGATCTCTCCTATAGGGGTTGCACAAGATTCCGAAAGCCTTTGACTTTGAACGACGCACATCTAAACTGAAAGCCCCAAGCCCTTTGAGCCATACAGCTCCTAGAGCCTGGTTCAACCGTAAAATCAAGAAATGACCTGGAAAGCATCACAGGAACCCTGAAAAGAACGCCAAAAGATAGCCTTCTAAAGGAACCCCTCGCGGAATCCTTGAAGGAACGGTTCGAGGAACTCCAAGACTAGGGTTTTCAGTGCAAACTCCATTTTGCAACCTCAACCCCACCCTCTAGGTTGAGGGTCGAAATCTTTGATATAGGGGCCTTGAGAATTAGCAAGCTGGTTGGGGGGGGGATCTTGACGAAAGTTCATAAACTGGTCACCATACTGGGTTAGGAGGAGCCTGAAAACAAGAGCCTCAACAATTTCAACAGGATTGAAATTCAACACATAAGAACTCATAAACGAGTACACTGCAGTGACTACAAGGGGTCTGAATCCTGATTATTGAGACCAAAGCGCTGGTGCTCTGAGGACTCAGGGTCTAGAGGTTTAGGGGTTAGGGCTGTAGGGGTTAAGGCTGTAGAGTTTAGGGCCTAGGTTTGAATCAGAAGCGAAAATTCAGGGTTGGGGATTTTTTGTCGCGGCTCTTTTCATAAAGCTGTGCCACTTGAGCTATACGTGGTCCTTTAAAGGCCGAAGTACATACCATGGACCCATAGCAACACGCTGAGCCTCGTCTTTTCCGAACAGCTCCATCGGTGGGATCACCTCCGCAGCCTGTCGTAACATACGTTTCAGGCTTTTGAGTTGAGCAAGATTGGGGCTAGTAGGGTTTATAAAGTTTCGGGGTTTAAGCTACATGAGGGGTGCGGGAGTCTAGGTTTTGCAGTCTGATGGGGTTCAGAGGCGGCTTAAAGGTTGGGGTTCTCACCTGGCTTTGTCAAGCTGGCACAGCTTTAATGCTGACTGTAGACTATTGCTAGAACTCATTCTTCAAGTCGAGATTTGTTGGAGGTTTTGGCCTAAGGGTCCAAATTCCGTTGAGGGGTCGTTATGGTATTCTCCCCCAAGTAACCCTGCACATCCGTGCTATGCGATGTAAGCTACACTGGTTGATTGAGATAGGGAAGTGTCTGCCTCGAGTTGGCCTCATGGGATCCATGTACGGACCCCATACACCTTACAACAAGTATGAACACCGAAAGGCTACTAGGGGTTTAGGGTTTAGGGTTTAGGGGTTTAGGGTTTAGGTTCATATCCCGAATAAGTCCTTAACCCTCAGCGGGTTATTGTTGCAGATACAGAGCACCACATTATGGTCTTGAGGTCTACTTGGCCCTCAAGACAACGCAACATCCAAAAAATGCTCTGCCGCTAATCATCCCGACCCGTACTCCATGAGCCCATGAAACCGCTTGATCAAAGCGCGACAGATCTGATGTACTACAGTACTCCATGTATAATGAGCATATCAGTGCATGTTCGTCTATATATATATATATACATACACATATGAATCTACCTACATACGTACATCTATGTATATGTATACACATATCATAACATAACATAACATAGCATAACATAACATAACACAGCATGACGTGGCAATCCATAGCACAACTTAACATACCATAACATGACATAACATATCATAACACAACATAACATAACACATCACATAATAGCATAACACGAACCTATGAATATACATATATATATAGAACACATACACATTCACACTTGAATATTTCTGTGGGCGTGCTTGAGTTTGTTTGCATGCGTCTCCGTGTTTTTGTTTGTCTGCATGTGTCTAATGCTAAACCGGGTAATTAACCTACGGCCCTAGTATGCGCACTAAAGGCAGATCACCCACCTTCGGTGTCTGACCGGCTGGGCCCGTGTAGTTGCGACAGTTGCCCTTGCGATCGTAGCCCGTCGGGCGGGTGTGGAGAACGACGTTCCTGCATTTCAGGGTCGGCTTACATGCAGGGGTTGATGTTTCAGGAATATATGCTTGCGGTTCAAGGCTTCCGGCGCCGAGGAAGGACACCAAATCCAATGTAATGAGTGCACTGAAGGGGGTTTAGGACTTGCTGTTCCTGACGCCGAAGCCGGTCCATTAGCTTCACAACATATCACAGCATTATGCATAAGCATTTTAGGTAGAAAAGTGAGAAGAAACAATCTGTGAAGGGACCGACATGCGCAGAAGTATACCCACGCAAACGCCACCTTCTGGGCGTGCGCCTCCGGCACCTGCCCCCTCGCATGTGCACTACTCCCACAGCCCTATCTGAACCGACCCCGCACTAAGGCGGTCCTGAGAATAGGTACAACGAGCATCACGAAGAACGGCAGCATTAAGAAGCCGTGGACGACCTGTACGTGTGCGTGGTGGAGGGCCTTTAGAGGTTCGGGGGTATCCAAATTTGATACGACCAAGTAGAGGGGACTTCGGGTGTACGGATCCTGCTCCGGGCGTTTGATTTAGGGTTGCAAGTTTATGGGCAAGGCACAGGGGTACTATTACTCGGTTTAGGCTTTAGGGTTATCGAAAGCAGATTCGTATGTCTTCCACCCTGCTTGATTTGTCACGACAATTTTGTCCCCGGGTGACAAAGGTTCGCTAACAGTTTGCTGTGCAAACAAAGAAACCCAGCCCTTGGCCTCAGCCGTTTCACGGATCCTAAACTCCAAGCACGACGTTCATGTGTCTTGAGATTGCGTTTCCGAAGAACACCCACATGGGTGGTTGTCAAAATTAGGGCCCCTTTTTGGGTACCCAAATATTGGGTGCCGTATTATAGTAAGGACCCAAAAAAGAACCATAATTTTGACACCCACTCACATGAATTGAAGCTGTGACCGTGCCGCCTTGATTGCTTCGACGGTATAGCCCACCCTGGCCATAGTGAAGTCCCAATCCTGAAAGAGAGAGAGGTTTCGGGGCTGCAAACTTTGTTGTTACTGGCTTAGGATGGTTTAGGCTCGTAGGGTATAGGGGATTAGATTTAGGCCTTACTCTGAGGGTCCCAGTAACCCTTAGAAGTATGTGGGTTTTCGTACCCCCCAAAAAACCAAAGTCCTAAAATGAGGAGTACTTGGACCCTTAGGCTTAGGCTTCAGGGCTTAGGGTCTTACGTTGGGTACGGCCCCCACTCAGTAATAGTTGAACAGTACTCACAATATAGATATATTAGGACCTTAATAGTGGCCCTATTATAGACTCTTACTGTATGGGGGCAGTACCCTAAGGGTCCAAGTGCCCAAAAAGTAGGGTTTCAAGGTCCAAAAACCATTCAAGGTATGGATTTTGGGATCTAAAACCCTACTATTTGGGTACTTGGACCCTCTGGGGCAGTACTTGTACCCTAGACCCTAAACCCTAAACCCTAAACCCTAAGAGGGTCTTGCGGATCAGGAGGGCCTTGGGGGTTCCTCTGCCTTCGGGGGCTGAGGGTCGAAGCCAGCTCTGGCTCTGGCTTGCAACCCTCTTACGGAATGGAAGGGGCCTTATAAAGGGGCCTACAAGGGTTACTGTAAGGGATCTAGAAGGGTACTATAATATAGGGGCCTTAATAATCCTATATCTTCCCTTTGGTTAGTAGGGAATGGAAGAATGGTAGTAATAGTAGTTACATGATAGTTATGTGGTAGGTATATGGTAGTAATATGGTAGTAACAGTAGTTATAAATGTACCCCATTCCTCCATTCCCTACTAACCAAAGGTAGGTCCTTCGCGGATGGTTTAGGTTTCGCTGGTTTACCGCAGGGTTTGGGTTTGCTTAAGGGTCCAAGTAGTCCTTATGTGTGGTTTTTGGTACCCCCAAAAGGCACCAAAATCCTGTAATTATCAGGAATACTTGAACCCCTTAGGGGTTGCCGGCTATTCATTCACTTCTGGGCCTTCTTGCGGCGGCTAGTCCGTTCCCATACCCCAAGGTGAACATGTCGTGATTCAGGTTTTGGAAGAGGACGCCATGGGAACATGGATGTTTCTCTCTTCCGAGCTACTGCTTAAACACAAGACAGAACATAGCAGAAACCCAGGGCCAACGGAAAAGCAAACACAAAGCAGTGCTTCTGCAAGCCAAAGGTTGTGTACTGAATGTCAATAAGTAGTTGTATGCGAAATGTATGCAGAGTGATTCAACATCTATTGCAGCAATATGCGCGAATGATCTCAACATTTCATATTGCAAGGACCGTACCATTAATAACGCATGTTGCTGTTGGGGGGAGCTCTTGACGGTTTTTATACAACTAAAAGCTGTGAGGGCGATGGTATACCAAGTATAAACCTACAGGTGCTGGTTGAGGAACAACAAACCAGCAACACAACGACACACTAGCACCAGCTATAGCAGAGAAGAAATACAAGTCTTGCTACTGACTTCTGAACCGACGGACCGAGTCAAGCAAGTACACATGCCTACTGCAAAACACAGGTAAGTAATGTCACTCCTGTCGTAGATGATAAAGAATTATACAGAGCAAACGCACAACTAGCAATTAATTCTTATGAGCATGTGAAGTAGAACCATCAGCAGCGGGAGCAAGTGACGACATTGGCACCGGAGCTCGCCGTAGGATTTTTTGGTTGTGAAATATGCGTAATAATGTAAAGTGCTGGAATTCTAATGACGAAGATGGGCAACATTTAGAAGAATGGCAGCGCATCCAATAACCTTGGCAGGTCTGAGGTAACGCTTCAAACAAGGATGAAGTCGGAGTAATGTAGAGGACGAATAGTTTTGTGGATTCTGTCTTAGGGTTCCTCAGTATAGGCATACTATGACAATAAGACTCTTCAAAGTCCTGGCATATGGGCATTGTGCCTTAAAGCCCTACTCTACTACTCAAGGCCCGCCTGCATCCCTAAATCCTAATTAACCACAAAGGCTAAAAGACCCAAGCCCCTAAACGAGTAGCCACATGCCGCGGGGTCTTGGGAAAAAACACTCCCAAGGCGACACAATCTTGGTTCTTAGTTCCCGGTCCCTCCCGCTATTGGCAACTGCTGCTCTTGAATCGTGCCCCGAACCCTAAACCCTAAAACCTAAACCCTGACCCTTGGAACCAGACCCCAAGATTGCCCCAGGAAAGTCCTAGGACCTAAAGGGAACGCCAGACAGTTGGAATATGGATTAATGGTAGGATCCCCTATAATTTACCTTAAAGGGGCTACGATAATGATATTCCAACTTTCTGGCTTCTACTGTAAGAGCAGTCTCGGATCTGGGTTCCAGGGCGACCCTGCTATTGAACTTCAGGGCTTAGGGTTTAGGGGTTTATGGCTAAGGGTCTAGGGGTTTAGGGGTTTAGGGTTTAGGGGTTTAGGGGTTGAGGGATTTACGGGTTTATGGTTGAGGGGTTTAGGGGTTTAGGCGTTGAGTTATTTAGGGGTTTATGGTTGAGGGGTTTAGGGGTTTAGGCGTTTATGGTTTAGGGGTTTAGGGTTTAGGGGTTTAGGCGTTCATGGTTTAGGGTGTAGTGGTTTAGGGTTGAGGGGTTGAGGGGTTTAGGCGTTTATGGTTTTGGGTTTAGTGGTTTAGGGTTTAGGGGTTCAGGCGTTTAGGCGTTTAGGGATTTATGGTTTAGGGTTGAGGGGTTTAGGGTCTAGGGTTTAGGGGTTTAGGGTTCAGGGGTTTAGGGGTTTAGGGGTTTAGGGGTCTAGGGGTTTAGGGGTTTAGGGTTTCAATATAAGGACAACCTGATAACGCACTGCTACTTCATGTATGCAGTACTATCAAAGCTTGCTGCGACGTCAAAATCTCCAAATGCACCGACCTATAGCGAGGAAGGACTGTCGTTCGATGTAATATATGCCTTTATTGACTATAAAGGCTTTTGGCCATCTCGTCTTAGGGTAGCAGTACACAAGGACTATATAGACTATAATAGAACACTGCGTTTTAAAGGGCTATTTCAAACTATTCAGTTCTCCGTATTTACGCGGATTTTATTTCAAACTATCCAGACCTCTACATTGGTCTGCCCCTAGCCCCCAAACCCCGCAAAGGAAGACAAGGCACTGCTCCAGACATCACGACCAGCAGAATGGTGCCACCTCAGTCTCGTTTCCAATCAGCTTTTGTATCATACTTGAATCTTTCCGAAAGTTGGGGTACCTTATCTGGGGTAGGATCCTACGATCCAGGGTACTATATCCCCTATTTTCGGAAACCCCACTATCCTGAGAGACCAAGTCCCCAAGCACCATTCTCTAGCTGTTGGCGCCAAAAAATGCACGATTCTGGCCCTTGGACCCTGACCCGAAGGCTCAAAATAGCCGAAAAGCCTTATACAGTATGGTCTTCGGGCCCAAAAGCCTAAAAACATTAGTCCTCGGAGCCTAAGGGTTAGGACCTTAGGGATGTAGAGCTGCATAAGGCTTTAGGCTTTAGCTCGGGGCTGGTGGTCAGCAAGGGCCCAGAGCCCAACGAACGTCCGGTGACGAGGCGCCGATCAATGTAAGCAGCAAGTCGAAAACGATGAAGTAGAGCATGTTGCCTTCGGCTGTTTAGGGTTTAGGGTTTAGGATGTAGAGCATGTTGCCTCCGGCTTTATGGGCGCTTCTCTACTTCAAAACGAAATAGTACGTGCAATGCACTGCGACGGCAAAACATTTTCAAAAAACGAGTACCGCTGCGCGCACTGCTTTCGCAAGAGAGACGTGTTCAGAAAGCAAGGACAATACTTCACGTGTGTTGTGCACATCGCTGCGCACACGATTTCCGCCCCTGCTCGATCGCGAAAGCCTGGTAGCGGTAGTGATTGAGCTTTTGGCGAATTCATGCGCGCATAAAAAGTGAATTTAGCAACAGGAGTCCACTATCTAGGGTATCTTGGCTGCTGGGTAACCCCGAAACCCTGAACCCTATACTATAATCTCTGCCCTGAACCTCGTTAAACCTAAATCTCGGGCCCCCGAAACGCACGTACGCAAGACTTGGGATAGTCATATCCCGTATAAAAATTGCTTATGCTTAGGTCCTCATGTGCCCGAAATAGACCACATAACTTGTTGGCCTTCACGGAAAAACGGAATGTCCACACGGAACCTCAACCCCTAAACCCTAAACCGCACATGAGTGGTTGTAAAAATTAGGGTCCGTTTTTTGGGTACCTTAAATATTAGGTGCCGCATTATAATAAGGACCCTCAAAGGGAACCCCAATATTGACAACCCCTAAACCCTAAACAAACCCCAAACCCTAAACCGCACATGGCGTGTTGGCCTCCACGGAATGTCGCGGGCGCGATTTCATCTCCAACGTGCTTTGGAGCTCGCCTCCTCCGCCGCAAGCAAGATGCAAAAACTAGGGTCCATATACTATACCGTTTAGGGTTTAGGTATACCGTTTCGGGTTTAGGGTGTAGGTTTAGGGTTTAGGTATACCGTTTAGACTTTGGGGTGTAGGTTTAGGGTTGAGGGTTTGTAGTATGTACTTTGGCCTTAGGTGATCCCCTTCCAGCCCTATAATATAGTTGTTGGTACTTCAGGGCCAAAATATATCCTGGTTGGGCGCATGGACCTCTAGGAGAAGAACGGTGTCTTCATGATTAGACTGGGGTTCTTTCTTCAAGCGTCGCACACCTGAAGCTAGCAACTCCTCCTTAGTGCCCTGAGCCCGAAACCCTGATCTTAAACCCTAAACCCTAACACCCAAACCTTACCTGTCCTCGACAGAAGGTATACCATCGCATAGGCCGTCCACACCATCAGGAAGATAAGCACCTGCAATATATTGCTGCGCCAAGAACTTTTTTCAAGGGGAGTTGATTTAAGGGTCCTGTTGAGGGTTCCTTTAAAGGTCCCGTTAAAGGTTCCTGTAAGGGGCACTTTCATGGAGCAGGCTTCTATTGGGTTTCACAACAGTGACTTGGGATTGTTGGGACCCTTTTCCGGGTACCTCGTCGGTTTGAGAAGAGTTCAATAGGGTGTTCTGGGCCCTGTCATTATCGTCGAAAATACCCCGAAACCGCGCTTTAATCCTTCTGGCTTCGAAAGCAACCCGAATATGGAGCCCATTCAAGAAACGAGGGTTTGGGTTACAGCCCAAGATCAAGGGTGAGTGTAATGTAGGAACCTGATTAAGAAGCCCCGGGGCCTATAACCCTAAAACAGTATGATTCATATAAGGAGCCCTAATTAAGGCCCCAAGGTTTCTTAATGAGGTTCCTACATTATAAGGGGGCCGGCAACTTTAGCAGGTCAAGAAGGTTTCGCTCAATCTCTTGTTTTCATCAGGACCCTTAGGGCGGCAGGGGGGAAGGAGGGTAGAGGGCCCTAATACCTATAATACAGACTTGATAAGGCCTACTTAGGAAAGTATAGTCCCTTACCCCCCTCCCCCCTGCAAGGGTCCCTATGATGTTTGTGTTCTGGGGAACCTAGGCAAGGGCGTGCATTTATTCTTGAGGGGCGTACTAGGATCCGAAGCATAGCGCTAAGAGTTCAAGGTACAGGGTTGAGAACTTTGACTGTGGGCATTCATTGGGTTTGGGCTTGGACCTAAAGGGTAGTTCTTTGTCGCTTCAGGTTTTTACATCTTTCTTTTCGGGGTATACGATACAGCTATAGGGCCTGATACGTAGACTAACGTTAGGGGGCATGTTATGCCATGATGCTACAGTCACAAAGGGACTCTACGGCGATCCTGCTATCAATTATGCAGAAACCCCGATCCCAAACCAGCAACAGTAAAGCCCTGACCTGGATTGGGTTTATTGTTTTTGGGGTTCTAGGGATTTGGGTTCTTGCTAAAGAGTCAGGAAACAGATTTTTACAAATATAGACCCTGTTCTGGCAACTTGAAGTACATGGGAGTTTCCGAAAACTAGGAGTACCTTTTTGGGGGTCCTTTTCTGTAAGGGTCCTACTGACTATCTGGGGTACTTCATTGGGGTCCCCTATTTTCGGAAGCTTCCACATTCCTTAGCAAGACCTCACGTTATGGACCCTACCAAGGGGCCCGAAGGCCAAGGACTAGGAATGGTCCTTGGGTGAACCTTGAACCGTTAAAGCCCCAGACTCCAAGGGTAAAAGGAGGGACCCTTAATAAGGACCCCGAGGCATATAATATACCCTATATATAGCCCATTATAGGGTAGGGATCCCCATTACGGGTCCCTCCGTTTCCCCTTTGACAGACCCGACACCCACACCCAGGGCGCATAGGAGAGCATGTCGAAGAAGTGAG